>JAJEJO010002812.1:809161-852084 GCA_020662805.1 Glaucomys volans | reverse complement strand
TGTGAATTGAGCAGCTATGAACATTGATGTGGCTGCATCACTGTAGTAATCTGATTTTAAGTCCTTTAGGTATAGGCCAAGGAGTGGGATAGCAGGGTCAAATGGTGGATCCATTCCAAGTTTTCTAAGGAATCTCCACACTGCTTTCCAGAGTGGCTGCACCAACTTGCAATCCCACCAGCAATGTATGAGTGTACCCTTTTCCCCACATCCTCGCCAACACCTGTTGTTGACTATATTCTTAATAAAAGACATTCTAATTGGGGTAAGATGAAATCTTAAGGTAGTTTTGATTTGCATTTCTCTTATAACTCGGGATGTTGAACATTTTTTCATGAATCTGTTGATTGCTTGTAGATCTTCCTCTGTAAAGTGTCTGTTCATTTCTTTAGCCCATTTATTGACTGGGTTATTAGTGTTCTTGGTGTAAAGATTTTTGAGTACTTTGTAGATTCTGGAGATTAGTGCTCTGTCTGAAGTGTGTGTAGCAAATATTTTCTCCCACTCTGAAGGCTCTCTCTTCACATTGCTGATTGTTTCCTTTGCTGAGAAGAAGTTTTTTAGTTTGGCTCTATCCCAATCATTGATTCATGCTTTTATTTCTTGCACCTTGGGAGTCATGTTAAGGAAATCTGGTCCTAGGCCAACATGATGAAGATTTGGACCTATTTTCTCTTCCATTAGGTGCAGGGTCTCTGGTCTGATTTCTAGGTCCTTGATCCAATTTGAGTTGAGTTTTGTACAGGGTGAGAGATGTGGGTTTAATTTCATTTTGCTGCATATGGATTTCCAGTTTTCCCATTTGTTGAAGAGACTGTCTTTTCTCCATTGTATGTTTTTGGCTCCTTTGTCAAGGGTGAGATACCTGTATTTATGTGGGTTTGTCTCTGTGTCCTCTATTCTGTACCATTGATCTACCTGTCTATTTTGGTACCAATACCATGCTGTTTTTGTTACTATTGCTCTGTAGTATATTTGAAGCTCTGGTATTGTGATACCCCCTGCTTCGCTCTTCTTGCTAAGAACTGCTTTAGCTATTCTGGGTCTCTTATTCCTCCAAATGAATTTCATGATTGCTTGCTCTAATTCTATGAGGTCCGTCATTGAGATTTTAATTGGAATTGCATTGAATTTGTATAGCACTTTTGGTAGTATGGCCATTTTTACTATATTAATTCTGCCTATCCAAGAACATGGGAGATCTTTCCATCTTCTCAGACTTTCTTTAATTCCTTTCTTCAGTGTTCTGTAGTTCTCATTGTAGAGGTCTTTCACCTCTTTTGTTAGATTGATTCCCAAGTATTTTATTTTTCTAGAGGCTATTGTGAATGGTATAGTTTTCCTAATTTCTGTATCAGAAGATGCATCACTTACGAATAAAAATGCATTAGATTTATGAGCATTAATTTTATATCCTGCTACTCTACTGAATTCATTTATGAGTTCCAGAAGTTTTCTGGTGGAATTTTCCCTCCTCACATCCTTCCATTTTCAGTCCAGTGGTCAAGTACAGGCCTATGTAACATTAAGAGATGACTGAACAAATTCATATCCAAAAGTCATTTATAGAGGACAAGCTTTCCTATGAATTTCAACACAAAATGTATAACATGTGCTAATTTTATAACTACTTGGTCATACACTGGCAACGTCTTTAACATCTAGAGACTAGATGTTGCAAAACTGGGACTCCTTTGTTCATTATATACACTATATACACAACAAAACAAAATGCACAAAACAAAGAAAAGTGATGTCTGAAAATGTCCAAGTATTAACACACTAACATATTACCTTTTGCAATTGTTTCCCTCCCACCTCCTCCACATCACTGAACAAGTGTAGCCGGTACTATACTGCTCACAGAGGTGGCTTAACAGTTCCAGTCCCCAAAAGACTATTTCATATGACATTTTAGCAAAAAGATATTTACAAAGTGATATTTTACTACCTCTACATTTAACATACATCGGGCACTTCTAAACATCTAGGCAGACTAGATGTTTCAAGTAAGGACTCAATTTGTCCACTATGTACATGACAGTCTTGAATAAACTGCACACATGGAACAATAGTTCTCATTTGAAAATGTCTTCAAAATATGAGCATCTGGCCTGTCGCCGACCCAGTGGGCTATAATGCTCAAAATTTTCAGAAGACAATCCTTCCTAGAATTTTAACACAAAACATACAAAATTTGTCTACTAATTCTACTTTTGTCATACACTAGCAACCTCTTAAACATCTAGAACGACTAGATGAAGCTTAGGACTCATTTGTCCTTTATATACACTATGTACACAGCAAAGCAAAGCAAAGCAAAACCAAACCCACAGACCTAAGGGACAACTCTTAGCTCCTGGTACGCACACGCCGGGACCAGCACACAGCTCCGTACTACTACTCAAAAGGGGGTTTGGCTATTGCCCCCCACAAAATAATTTCATATGAATTTTAACAAAAAGAAATTTACAAAATGTATTTTACCACTTCAACTTTTAACATATATCAGGCACTTTATTTTTTTTATTTGCTTATTGCTTCATTGAGCACAAATGGAGTACAGCTATTGTTTCTCTGGTTGTACACAAAGTAGAGTCACACCATGTACACAGGGCAATGGTGTCTGTCACACATTCTGTTATTAATTTTACCCCCCACCCGCCCCCACCCCTCCCTTCCCTCTATGCTATCTATCCTTCCTCCATTCTTGCCACCCTCCCCCCTGGCATTATGCATCATCATTCATTTATCAGAGAGACCATTCGGCCTTTGGATCAGGCACTTTAGAACATCTATAAAGCCTAGATATTTCCAAAAAAGTAGCATCATTTTCAACCATATATACAGTAATGAGGAATAAAATGCACACACAAAACAATGGTTTTGATAGAAAAATGTCTTTTACATAAAACCAGTCTGCACAGGACCTCTTCCTCCCCACGGTCAGTCTTCTCCACGTCCTCTAATCCACTTAAGGACGTGGACAAGCGCCGCTCCTACACATGCTCTAACAAATCCACTCCAAAGTCACTTGAAGACATTTCTGATGCTTTGAAACAAATGGCCATTTACAAGACGTTATTGTCTGACTCCATCGGACCTGGGCGACCTTGGCGACCTCTTGACACTGCGAAGGTCCCGAGGTTGGGGCAGGGTGAGCGCAGCTTTTTCATGTCGTGCACTCAGACCTCCCCAAGGGCGGCGGGCGTCTCGGATCGATCCTCAGGCGCGGCGCCTTAGAACGAGCACCCACCGCCCGAGGCCGCTGACCCGTCCACCCGTCGTCGTCTTCGGGGGCTTCGCTCACCTTCCAGGACGGCCAAGGCCTTGGTTCGCCTGTCCTGGCCTCGAGCAGCCGGCGCCCAGCGGTCAAGGAGGGCGCTAGTCCGCGCGGCTCCTCCGCCCACCGCCCGGCCCAGCTCTGGGCGTCCACCCTGCTGCGTGGGCCCCCGAAGCCCTGCCGGCCTCCGCTGCGTCGGGCGGCCGCCGATCTCCTCGCGGTGCCACGCCCGCCGCCACCCAAAGGCGCCGCGAGTTGGGCGGCGGCTTCGGCTGGGACGGACCGAGCTGGGCCCGGAGACCTGGTTGCCCGCGGGGCTCCGGGTCCAGGACCTGACAGGTCGCCGCCGCCATCAGGTCATCCAGCCAGGAGAAGAGGTTCGCAGGTCTTCACAGGCAGGGCCAGCCAGGGGGCGGCCGCATCTGGAGCCCCGGGAGTCTGCAGGGCAGAGGCCGGGCCTGTCCCCGGGCCCCCAGCTCACCCGCCGGCCTGAGGCCGGAGGGGCCCAGAGGGCCTGGAGAGCAGGCTGAGCTCCGCGCCTCACCGCGCTCTCTGCTGGAACTCTAGTTCCACGCTATCTCACTCCAAGCCTCCTTTGACCCAAGCAGTATTGCATATGATAAAAACTGTGGGCTTCTCATATTTGGTCTTTGTTGAGTTAAATCCCCTTTATAACTAATTTGCTGAAGTCTTATCATGAAAGTATGCTGAATTCTGTCACTTATTGAGATGACACCATGACTTTTGTATGTCATGTGGTTAACTTGATATAAATAATTCTTAGATTCATTGATGCTTTCTACCATGTTCATATTTTCTATTCATTTATTTCTGCTCAGTTTTTGTTATTATCCTCCTGCTGCTAATTATTTGGGGTTTAGTTTGCCCTTCTTTTCCTGTTTTTTAAGGTGTAAAGTTGGACTTTTTCGTTTTGCCAGTGACTGTGATTGAACCCAGGGTCTGGAATATCTAGGCAAGTGTCCTACCACTGAGTTACATCAACAGCCCTAAAGGTGTACTCTTTGAGATCTTTCTTTTGTTTTTATTCTTAATGGAGTTCTTTTTTAATAATAAATTTCCCTCTTAGGGCTGCTTTGGACTGCATCCTACATACTCTAGTTTGGATATCAAAAGTCCCCCCACCTCACCGCTGCCAGTCCCATGTGTTAAAGACCGTTCTCCAGACTGTGGCACCATTGGAAGATGATGGAACCATTAGGTGGGGCCTAATGAGAGGACATGTGGTCATTGTACATGTGCCCTGAAGGGGACTTTGGGACCCTGGCCCTTTCCTGTCTTCCTCCCTGTTGTGGTCTGGATAGGAAGAGTTGTCCAAAGACTGCGTGGTGAAGGCTTGGACTCCAGAGCAGCAATGCTCAGAGGTAGGGCTTTGGGAAGTGATTAGATCATGAGGACTCAGACCTCACCAGAGAATTAGTCTATTGATAGACAAATGGGCTCTGGACTTGGTGGGAACTGCAGGAGACAGGACCTGAGTGAAGGAAGGAGGTCACGAGGGTCATACACTAGAAGGATATTTCTTGTCCCTGCCCTGTCTCCTCTCTCATTTCTGTGTCTTTGCCTCTCTCTGCTGCCTGCTCACCATGAGCTGAGATGATTTCCTCTGCCATCCTCCCACCATGACGTTCCACCTTACCATCAGGCCCAGAGCAAAAGAGTCAATCAACCATGCATTGAAATCGCTAAAACTATGAACCCAAATATTTCCTGCTTGAAGTTGCTCTTGTCATGTGCTGAGGTCACAGAGATGAAAAGCTGTGACTAGCACACTCTATGCTCTCCAGCTGCCATGAAGAGAGCAGCTTGCTTCACCATGTGCCCCCTCCATGACAGGCTGCCTCACCACAGGCCCAAAAGCAACACAGCCAATCAATCATGGGCTGAAACCTCCCACACTGTGAGCCAGAATAGGCCTTTCCTCTTTTTAAGCTGATTATCTTAGGTATTTGTTATAGCAATGGAAATATGACTAACACACTATAAATTTTATTATGTATTATTTCCATTTTTGTCTCATAATATATTTACATTTTCCTTTTGATTTCTTCTTTGCTTGTCAGTGTTTCAGAAGGATATTTTAATACCCCCATATTTGTGAGTTTTTCACACTTTTTCCTATTATTTATTTTTGCTTCTGTGCAATAGCATTAGTAAAGATATGTGATTATGATTTCAATCTTCATGAATTTATTAACTTGTTTTGTAACCTAATACATGATATTTTCCAATGAATGTTTTGTGTGTCCATGAGAATAATGTGTATTTTGCTGCTTCCTAATGAAATGTTCTGAATCTATCTATATATAAGTCTAGTATTTTCTAATTGTTTTCCTGTCTGCATGATCTGCCCAAAACCATGTGAAATATTGAATTTCCATACAATTATTTTTATTGCTATACATTTCTCCTTTAAATTTTGTAAATAGTTTCTTCATTATTTAGATATTTTGATGTTGGTTTCATATATACTTGGAGTCATTAACTTCTGATTAATTGACTCCTGTATCATTATGTAATGACTTTGTGTCTTATTTCTGCCTTTGATTGAAAATCTGTTTTGTTTGAAATAAGTATAGCTCTCTTTTCCTACCTATTTATATGCAATAATTTCTTTCCATTTATTTACTTTCAATGTGGGTCTAAAACTAAAATTAGTTTATTTTAAGCAGGTTATAGAGGGATCTGATTTTTCTATGCATTCAGCTATTACATACTTTTTATTGAAAAATTTAATGAATTACTTTTAAAATAATCGTTGGTCAGCAAGGGGTTACTGTTACTGTTATGTTCATTGCTTTCTGATTCCTCCTCCTTTTCTTCCTTTCCATTTCCCCTGCTGTTTTCCTGTGTGATTGGATAAATCTTATTGTCATGTGCTTTAGATTCCTTTCCCTTCACCTTTCATGTACCTACGATGGGTTTTGGCTTAGTTGCTATCCTCAGGCTTAAGGGAAACATCTTATGGTTGTATTAGTGTATTTCAAGCTAACAGCTTATCTTCAAATGCACATATAAACCCCATGTCTCTGCTTTCCTCTTGAATGTTTTTGATGTCACAATTTATGTCTTTTTCAGATTGTGAATATATTAACAAAATATTATTTTTTCGTTATTCTTAATGTGTTTATTTTTAACATTTTAGCTAGACTTAAACGATTTTTGAACACCACTATTTCAGTATTAGAACATTCTGAATTTGACTATGTATTTAATTTACCAGGGATTTTCATATTTTCCTGCTAGTAATTAGCATCCTTTCATTTCAGTTTTGAGACTCCCTGTAGCATTTCCTCTAAGGCAGATATAGTGAAGATGAGCTCTCTCAGCTTTTGTCTGCTTTGGAAACAAACTTTCCTCCATTTCCAAAAGACAGTTTTGCCAGACAAAGTATTATGGGTTGGGAGCAGGATTTGTGGTCGCTCCTTTCAGCACTTACAATTCATCCTCTCATCTTCTCCTCACCTACAAACTTTCTGCTAGAATTTGCTGATAGTCTCATGGGTTTTCTTTTGTATTAAATGTGTCATTTTTCTCTTTCTGCTTGCACAGTTTTCTCTTTGTCCTTGAGTTTTGACAATCTGCAGGTAGTGCATTTGGTGAAGACATTGCTGCTTGAATCTGTTCGAGGACTTCTGAGCTGCATGGGTCTGGATAACTCTCTCTCTCCTAATACGTGGAAAGTTTCAGTCATTATGTTTTAAGTAAGCTTCTTCCTCTATCTCTTTCCTATTTCTGGGACTCCCATAATGCATATATAAGTTTACTTAATGGTTTCTCTTCATTTCCATAGACTTTCTTTGTTTCTTTCATTTGTTTTGTTTTCTTCCCTGACTGATAATCGTGAAAAACCTGTCTTCTAGTTTCTAAATACTTCCTTGTGCTTGATCAAGTCAGTTGCTGAAGCTCTCTATTGTAGTTTTCATTAGATTTACTGTATTCTTCAACTCTGAGTACTTCTGTTTCATAATTTTTCATAATTTCTAGCTTTTTGTTGAAATTCATTTTGATTCATGTATTCTTCTCCTGGTTTTCTTGTTTTCCATTCAGTTGTTTTCTCTCTCTCTTTTCTCTTATATGTCACTGAGCTTCCTTTAAAGATTATTTTCTGTTCTATTTCAGGCAGTTTGAAAACCTCCATTTTGGGGGTCTGGGGGTGTCAGTTACTGCAACATCACAGAATTCCTTTAGTGGTGTCATGTTCTCTCAATTTTTTTTTATTTACTTTTAAAATTTTCACAGACTTAATTTTGATTCATTGTACACAAATGGGGTACAACTTTCCATTTCTATGGTTCTGCAGCTGTAGATTCACACTATTCATGTAATCATACATGTACATAGTGTAAGGATGTCTGTCTCAGTCCACCATCTTTCATACCCCCGCCCCCTCCCCCTCTCATTTCCCTCTAAATAATCTTTATGGTGGGCTTCAGTTGATGTTTGCACATTCCAGACACTGTAGACTAACTCCAGTGTGTAGAGACTTTCCCTCACCAGTGTGTGCAGGTATCCATTGCATGTGGCATGTGCTGCCTGTGCCAGGAGGAATAGCCAGTCTTTGTCCTCGTGTGTGAAGTAAGGGAGCATCTGTGAAGACTGAAGTGTCCTTGTTGGCTGAGGGTGTCTGTTATGGCTTGATGATTGTCAGGATCTCAGTAGCAAAGGCTGCTAAGGTCTTCCTGTCTTCTTTCCTTGCATAGTAGGACAGCCTAGCTGAGGGTATCCCACTTTTTCTGGGTCTGGCTTGATGCCTAGGCAGCTGCAGTGGCATGAAGCTCAAGAAAACAGGTGACCAGAGAGATAGGAGAGTCAGGGTCCCAGGCTCAGAAACCTGGGGAATGGCTGTGGCACCTAGGTCCTGGAGAACAGGTACTCTTCTATAGTGGTAGCTCTTGTGTCCAAGGCATGGATGTAGACAGAACAACCAAAAAATTGGGGTCTGGAAATCTGGGGCACATCTCAGTGTCTCAGATTTATATTGTGTCATC
The DNA here is from genome assembly GCA_020662805.1 of Glaucomys volans. Classification (NCBI taxonomy): domain Eukaryota; kingdom Metazoa; phylum Chordata; class Mammalia; order Rodentia; family Sciuridae; genus Glaucomys; species Glaucomys volans. The sequence goes on along the minus strand of JAJEJO010002812.1, from coordinate 843,792 downwards.
TGGTCCCTTGGATGGCATGGTGCTCTGCTTATTTGGGTGGGAGGATGACTAGGTCTTCAGGGCTGTGGGTTGTCACAGCTTGGGATTTGCAGAGGTAGGGGGATGCACAGCAGTAAGAGAATCTCTGATTTTGGTATCACACCATGGTGGCGGTCAAATCAGGTGGTGGAAACTGACGTACGTGATAATTAATAAAACTAGGGAAATCATGCTGCAGCAATGTAGGAAGATTGAGCAATGTTTGATGCTTTTGAGAATTCAAATAAAAACTTCAAAATTTTGCCCAGTTTTTCCCTCTGAAAAATGTAATAAGCCAATATGTTTTACAGACCTAAAAAAACGAAAAACCAGCCAAGACAGGGGTTGTTATTTCAAATCATTATAGAGCAATCAACCTTCACACCATTTGGTTCTTACTATCAATAAGTATGAGTATAGCACTTATTCAGATTCTATGTATTTTCAGAATTTCTATAAGTTAGTAGTGCTTTAAAAACTAATTAATTTCCTATGAAATTGAGGAAGACAGACATTTCTTGAATGAATATCTGTTTTACATACTTCAAAATTACATTTGAAGGATCACCTCTACCTTGAGGTTCCAAAAGTAATCTGGCCTCAGAATCCACATCAAATGGCACTTTTTAGCATTGTTTTACTCTGTTTTTTCATCATTGTGACCAAAAGACCTGACAAAAACAACATAGAGGAGGCAAGGATTATTAGGGATTCAAGGTTTCAGAGGTATCAGTCCACAGACAGCTGACTCCATTGCTATGGACTGGAGGTGAGCCATAACATCATGACAGAAGGGCATGGTGGAGGAAAGCAGCTCAGGAAATGGCAACAAGCAGCAAAGAGAGCTCTCCTCGCCAGGGACAAAGAGAAATTCCAAAGGTACCCCCCAGTGGTAAACTTCCTCCAGCCACAACCCAGTCACCTACAGATACCACCAAATAATCCACTGATTAGGATAAAATCCAATCATTTCACCTCTGAATGTTCATGCATTGTCTGGCACATGAGCCACTGGGGGACTCCACATAACCACATGGCAAGTATTATTGGTTTGGTCTGGATATGAGTCAAATTCTTTCCACTTCCACCAAATTGAACCAATCAACTTAGAAATTCCTTTGCATCACACTTGTTAATATGTAGTATTCCCTGTGAATAAATCACATTGTCTAAATTTAACTTTTCCATTTCTGTATCCACTTGTTATTTACCAAAGGATGTTGGTGAAAGAAACCCTACCGTGGGTGATGGGAATTCCAGGGTGAATGCAAGTCTTAATTATTCCCAAGTTTTTCCTGGTCTACTCAAGAGCAAAATATGGTTCATAAACTACATTTATACAACGATTTCTGATTTTGATTATAATCGTTATCTCTAATAGAGTGCTATTTTTAATGTGTTCATCTCTTTTGTCATCCACAGTTTTAATTACAATGCGAGGTTGGTAGATTGGGTCATTTTTCTATGAGAAAAACTTGCATCAAGAGACATTATGGCGTTCTGACTTTCAGTTCCTTAACCAATGCATGCAAACCAGCATGCAAACCCAAGTGAATACACCTGCCGTACTCTAATAGAGACACTCTCTTTGAATTATGTATGCAAATTGTGAATTGATACTTAGACAGCTTTGTATCTAGATAGATGAATAGGGAAAGAGAAAATTATCCAAAAGCATTCAGTCCTATTTAAAAATGTTTCTGAGTTACCTGTCCACTTAATCATCCACTCGGCCATGTGAAGGGAGTGACCGCAGAAATCGTCAGGATGTCAGCAGCAATGGTCCCCACAGCCACCAGCCACGAACACAGAGTGTAACCTGCCTTCAGTCACTTCTGCTCCGTGCTTCCTGTACTCTTTGTGGAGAATGTGGCTGTTCACACACTACCGTCCCCTCCTTCAGCTTTGCACTGAAGTGAATGGGCTTCAGGTCAGGTTTTGACTCTGCACTCCATTGGTTACCTGAGACAAATTAACCTCTGTGAGCCTCATTACCCTTGTTTAAAAAATGAGAATGGCACCTACTGTACTGGATTCTTGTGGATTAAACAGGACAACATTTGAAATGTTTCAAGTGGAATATCTGATAAATACTTATTTGCACAAAATACCTTCCATTGTATTACTTTGTAATCTGTAGAAATCATTATTGATCAATCAGGATAGTGATCTTGGAGGAGCTCCGTCTCCGTGTCATCAGATTCTGGATCAAGCAGATAGCGTGATGATGGTAGAAGACATTGATTGGCATGAGGAATAGAGCAGGAATCTTCTTCGGATACAAAGGGCTCTATTCAGTGAGCACCAGAGAGTGTTTTAACGACCATTTTCATTAAATTTTATGCTACTTGATATGGGTCTTTCTGATGATTTTGGTCTGGGAAACTAAAGCTGGATTAAAGAATCCAAGTTTTAAAAGTATGAGACATTGCATTGCTAGAAGAAAATCTTCCATATTTGTTCAATTGTCTCCTTGGGATAATTTTAGTTTCCTGGGATGAGTTTGCTGGCACAAGAAATACACCAGCAGCTGCACCGTTTTCCTCGCCGTTGCTCATCTCAGAGTAGCAGAAGAGCCACCTGTCTGATTGCTCAGCCGGTCAGGCAGCCTCAGCTTAGTTGCCCTTGACTTGAGCTAGAAAAAGAAGAATGCAGAAGAGGAAGCTGCCTCTGCAGAAGCCACTGGAATGAATATCATTAATTACTCAGCTTCAGAACCAGCTGGTTAGAAAACAAAAACAAACAAAAAATTCTTGGTATGAGATGGCATCTCTATTTAGAAGTAGATTGGCTTAAGAAAAAAAATCAACTCTTCAACTTCTCCAAGATGCCAAAGTGCTTTTTAATATTTAGTAAAGTATATGCTCCATTTGAAAACAAGATGAGATTCACCAGAGACGTAATTGCTTTGGTTCTATTGCATTTCAAGTACCAACAACAATAACTATTTTATTATAGGCATGCAGTAATATTTACTGGATTAATAAATGAAATAAAATGATTCATATTTTTAAGATTATTGCAATGAGTAATTTTTTCGTTTTATTTTTTGTTCGCTTGTTTGCTTACAGTACTGGTTATGGAATCCAGGATTTTGTGCTTGCTAGGCAATTAGTCTACCACTGAGCTGCTCCCTGAGCCCTGAGGAGTGAGGGACAAAGGGACTGAGAAAGGTGATAAATAAGATGCAGTGGCTCAATTGTTTTCCCAGATCAGACTGAACTGCATATGGTTCCAAGTCACAGGTCCAGAAAATGGAACTGGGTATCTGAAGGGGGATGGGCTGGGGTATATATAGAATCATCCTGAGGGTATGCAGGGAGGAGATCAGAACTGGACACATCCTCAATGCAATGGCAGGGAAGAGAGGGACAGCCAGATCTCAGGCCAGGGATTAGGAAGAAGAGAGAAGATGAAATTGCAACACCCCCTTTGGTTGGAAGGTAGAAATCCGTGCCCCTTGGGTATACAGGAAAAGTCTCGAGAATTAAATCACTATGGGGTGGGAAGAAAGCCAACATCCTTCCTTCTCCCTCCCTCTCCCTCCATTCCTCCCTGTGTTCTCCCTCCTTCCTCCTTCTTCCTCCTTCACTCCAATTCTCTTTCTGGAAGTATTTGTTAAGCTGGACACCACTTAAGGTACTGTATAAACATTGACAAAATGAAATAAAACAAACCAGGGACCTGGGTTTCTGCCTCACAGAGCTTAACTCATCTCCCAACAGAAACATGACCAAGCAAAAATTAATATATCCTGAAGACTTGAGAGAAGCCATTCTAGGAATATTCATGACACCAGGTGATGAAGAGCGAAGGAACACTGGTTTGAGCTGGATATTATTGGGGAAATAAGGATTACAGAGGAAAAACAAAAAGCCCTTGAAGGTTGACAGTGCTGCTCATTTCCAAATACACAGGGCAAGGGAATACTAGTTTTGTCTGTCCTGTTTGCTTAGGTTATTAGTTATTATTTTTGCCTAAAACTGCCCTGTATTTAAGTAGGGGGTAGATCCTGTTATGGTTAGATGAGGTGTCCCCCAAAAGCTCAAGTGAGAGACAGGGCAAGAAGGTTCAGAGGAGCTATGATTGGGTTGTGAGAGTCTTAACCCAATCAGTGCACTAACCCCTGATGGGATTAGCTGAGTGGTGATTGAAGTGGTGGGTGTGGCTGGAGGAGGTGGGCATTAGGGGTGTAGCTTCGGGTTACATGTTTGTATCTGGCAAGTTGTAGACTCTTCTCTCTGCTTCCTGATCATCATGTGAGCTGCTTCCCTCCACCACGCTCTCCTGCCATGATGTTCTGCCTCACCTTGAGCCCTGAGGAATGGAGCCGGCCTTCTGTGGACTAAGACTTCTAAAACTGTGGACCTTCAAATAAACTTTTCTCCCCTAAAATTGTTATGATCAGATCCTTTTAGTCACAGCAGTGAAAAAGCTGACTAAAATACTTTATGTGTAAAATTTTGTATGATACTAAGAATCTGTAGTGTTCAGTATATAGTGTGTGTGTGTATATATATATATATATGTATACGAGTGTGTATATATATATGTGTATATATATATATATCTGTATATATATATATGGTTGTATATTCAACTATACATTTTTAACCTTGTCAATAATGATGATTTTAAGGATCTTGATAATGATCTGTATTATATAATTTCACTTAACTTTTATAGCATGTTAAGAAATATTTACTTTTATTTATGGTTACAAATGAAGAACAATAAATACTTATTTAGTTATAATATTACCTTACTTTGTTAGAAGGGGGCACTTTAGAGAGTGATTTCATGTTAACAGGACATCATGTAAATGACATGGATACCCTTTCATTAATATCTACAGAAGTTCCATTAGAGGAAGTAAATGAGATCATCCAAATGGGAGCAGTCTGCAGCTTGGATACTAATCCTGTAAGTTTTCAGGCAGTCTCCTTATGGCGGGAAGTCAGTAAGTAAGGAATCGACTATGACCATGATGACATTATTAAGTTAGATATCAGACTTTGGTTTTCAGGCTGAGGGATGCTCCTTGGGCTTCACACAGGAGCATGGGGAGTGTGGAAGTGAAAGACCAGCTAGATCCCAAACTGCAGGCTCTACTCTTCTGGGTAAGTTATTGGGCAATGAGTTTCCTAGGGGTGACGACCATCAGAAAACTCCTGTGACAGGTGCTAGGGTGAGCACAAAGGGATGGAGAGGGGCCATGTGCTATGAACTACTGACACGTATGCTATAGATGCAAAGGATGCAATAAAAAATGTTAATATCTTAAACAAAAAGCTGCTCTCTCACATGCTTTCTCTCCACATTTAAGATTCTCGAATTTGAGAAGTAGCCCTAACTGAAGAAGGATGAAATGATGAATGTTCTTTCTGTATTGTATATTAATGTCTTATTCCAAAAATAAATGACCTTGACAATTCTTTTTACAGCAACAACAACCTTGTCAATTCTAAGAGAATTTCAGTACACTAATGTGGACATACTAAGTGTGGACACACTCAGTGTTGCAGGAGCGTGCAATGGGTGCTGTGGCATAGAACATTTGCAAAACTAACTGCACATTCTCATTTATATACAAAATGCTTGCAGTCTAGGTCAGATAAGCTGGATATGTGGGGGAACTAATCACTTCCAACAGCCAAAGGATTTAATGGCTGAGAAAGTCTTCAATAACTTTTCTCTCAAGAGACAGTTTCCAAGATAAAATCTTGCAACTCATTATTACTCTGGGCACTGGAGAACTGTGGTTTTGGGTGATTGAAGATGTTTATGGGCCACTGCTTGGTCATCATCTTTAATGATAACACTCCTGCCTCTTAATGTCTCCCTAGTTATTTTTTATGACCTGCTTGGATAATATTCTAATTGTTAATGCTCATTACTCCAGGGTAACATTGCTGAGCTTACCATCCTATGTGGAGATCAATCTGGCTCATCTGTGGATGTAGTTTAAGGAAAGAAATGGTCCAGTTGAGACCTGGGAAGACAACATGGGGAGGTTGGCATTTGTGAAGGTGTGAATGCATAACTCTTCTGCATAATCATGGTAGGACCAGACTCGAGTTGCTTGCCACTCAGCCTCATGTTACATGCCTGAAATCAGGTGACATGTCCTAATCTCCTCTCCTCTGTCATCTTCTGTGATCCATCCCTTCCCTGGTCCTTATGTATCAGTATTTCAGCCACATTCATATTGTACTTGATGCAGGTCTCCCATTCAGGTAAAAAATAATTATATACCTCCTGCATCATTATTTTCTTGTTTGTTGCGAATGGGGGTACGCTGTTCCTCATATCCAATGTTGAGAAGGAGGAATGTTCTTTCAGAAAAGCGTGAAGCTACCCATAGAGCTTCAGCAAACCTCCCCTCTGGTCAATTTGCTCTGAATTATACCCTAGCAAATAGGATTGCCATTAGAGCCAGGAAGCCCTCTTGGGGCTGGACCCACTCCTAAGGCGCATGACAGCTCTGATGGAGGATGGACACCCTAACAGCCCTGGGTTCTGCTCAGAGAGAGGAATGGGTGGTGCAGACTGCAGCTGTGACCAGCCAAGCCCTCTGTAAGGAACCTGCCTCTGACTCCCAGACATTTCTCAAAAATCACTGTGGAGTCGCATGTCGTAATGACAGAGAAACTAGACAGAACTGCACACAGATGATGGGAGACTTTAATGCAGGGCAGGATGGCGGGTTACCGCTCTGTGCGCATCGTGCTGCTCAGGACTGCAGTGCTGAGCCGTTTGCCAAGCACGTGCTGACTGACTCGCTGGAAGAGCAAGCCCCCTATGCTTCCCTGGTCTTTGCTCACATTTCCCCAGGGGCCTAAGAATGCCAGTAGGAAAAACGCAAATGGAGAATAGAGATGTCCTTCTGACAACCACCCGGAGTCACTTCTATAACGTAGTCAAAGCCTTTCCCTGACTGCATGGACGTTGCACATCCCTCAGGTAAAAATGCCATCCCCACTCAACCATTTCCTGGAATGCCTTCTTCCACCTCTCCACAAGCCTGCATTTGATTTCAGACATCTGTGTTTCAGTTGCTGCCTGGATATGTGTATGTATGACTAATAGAAACCCAGATGATTAAAATTGACTTATTTGATTGACATATTTTCCTGTCTTTCTTTCTTTATTTTTTTTTTCAGTGCTGGGGCTTGAACCCAGGACCTTGAGTGTGCAAGGCAAGGGCTGTACCACAGAGCTACACCTCCAACCCTCAATTTATGAATTTTCAATAACCTTTACACCTTCGCATGTTTTCTAATGACCAGATCATTTAATTACTCAATTATCCAAAACATTCTTTTCTATTCCTGTGTTTTGGGAATAATTTAGGCAGAAGAGAAATAGTAGTGATATCAGCCAAAGCCCTGGATTTCATAGAGCTTACATTTGTATGCAAGAAGATAGTCATTAAATTGTGAAGACAAACTATATTCGGGAACAAAAAATGTTCTAGGGGAAAGGCAGGTAGGACCTGGAGAAGAGAGGAGGGTGTGTTGGTCATCTGTCACATGGTGGTCAGGGGAGGCATCTCAGATGTGGGGACACGTGACAGTCTAAAGGACTCTATCTAAAATCACAAAAGACCAGGCCATACCAGTGTTTGATGGGGTTCAGTGCTCATGAGTTCAGAGTGCCCAGGGCCTAGCACAGGGCTTGCAAGGAGCAACTCAACAAACACTTCCCAGATGCATCGAGCTCTTATAGTTATTTCACAGCATGCTATTAAATAGCTGATCCCAAAGATTAGCTTTATTTTCATTCTAATGTCAGGACAAAGAAAGAACAAAAAGCTGCCAATCTCTCCTCATACATGACTCACATGCTGGGACTAACCTGACCTTTTTTCATAGAAACAAACCGTGGAGGGCAGGTTGTTAACCAGTGGTTGTCTCTACTTTCTGATGATTAACTCAAAGAGTCTCTAAATAGAACTGACCCATTTTAATTTCTCTTCTACTTTTGCCCCTGGGCTTTATGGCTTAAGTAGGCAGTAAGGAAGGTAATCATGTTGTACTGGTTCCAGGTACCAATCCTACCATGTGCCCGTCACAGAGCAAGTAATAAATGTCGCTGCCATTTTGTGGTGGCTGCATAAATCTGTCGGTAAAACATATTTTTCTGAGATGCTCGCAGATTGTCCATATCAAATTGGAAATCCACCTGCCCTGGAAACACCCTTTCTTGGATGAACAGGCAATCTGAACTATTATGCAAATGTGACCTTCTGTGAAGTGGAGGGACGAAACAGATGCCATCAGCTGTCCTGGAGTGTTTTGCCGACACTTCTTTTTCAAATAAAGAAGCAAATATAAGCTACTGAGCTCCAGTATAATAATCAGAATCATAGTTTTCGTTGTGTTGAGTAGGACTTGCGTGAAATGTATTTTTCTATCATTTCACTTTTGGTCTTTTTCCTCCTTATATTTTAGATGATTTCTCTAAAAACGAAAACTTCTATTCTGTTCCTGTAGTTATGGTCCTTGTGTTATCTAGCCTGCAAATATTTGTATTTTTGAATAGAACATTTAATCTTAGACTTAAAATGATTAATTATCCACTTCTGTGTCACACCCAGGGGGGCTGCGGCTGCAGCTCAGTGTCAGAACGCTTGCCTAGCATGTGGGTTCCGCCCTCAGCACCACATAAAATAAATAAGTAAATAAATGCATTGTGTTCACTTACAACTAAAAAATATTTTTAAGAGTCACACATAGAAATCTAGACTGATCACCACTCTTGACTCATGAGATGAAATTTTCTCCTATTTCTGACATTCATTAGATTTACAATTCCCAAAATTCTGCATGAGTTCTCTAAGGTAACTCTTGATGAGGGGGTAAAAAGTTTTAGTTATGCAAATGAATGAGTTTTAGAGTTATAGAATGGCGCAATGTGAGGATGGTTAACATTGTGTAATATGCTGTACTTGAAATTTATTAAGGGGAAGGCAGATCTTGTTGGAAAGAAAAAGAGGGAAGAAGAAAGACAAAAGAAAGGAAGGAAGGAATAAAGAAAGAGATGGAGAAAGAAAGAAAGAAAGAAAGAAAGAGGGAGGGAAGGAAGGAAGAGAAATGGAGGGAGGGAAGGGAGAGAGAGAAGAAAGGGGAAGAAGGAAGAAAGGGAAAAATAAAAATATTAAGTATATGAAGTGTTGTATAAGTCTGTTAATTAGCTTGATTTTATGTGACTATTTCACAATGTATATGATATCAAAGCATCAGGTAGAACTCCTTAAGTATATATAATTTTAAATTGCTAACTATATCCCAATAAACTAGACAAAAATTAAACTCTCTGAGCTTTATTTTTCATCTTCATATAGGATAATTCTATGTATATGTCATCCTTGTAGGTACGTAAAATAAATGACTAGATATTAAAAGGCAAAAAAAAATGGTAAAAGTGCTTTTTATTTATTTGTGCATTTCTTAGTATTTCCTCTATTATTTATTTGTGCATTTCTTAGTATTTCCTCTATTAGTCTCTGAATACATGCATTTGAATTTTAAAAACTTCATTAAATTTTTCTAGTGTGAAATTTGAACTCCATTGCTATGCACTAAAAAAATTAAAAAAAGACACCTCATCATCTGACAGTTTTCTTCTTCCCCAACCCCTCACAGGGAACCACTGGAGCAGTGATAGGAGAACAGCATAGAAACCAACAGAAGGAAGAACAGAATCTGTCTGGGCATCGGCCACTGCTTATTCCTTCTCCAAAACTATATGACTGGAACAGGGCAGGGAGGGGAAGTTCCCCTTTGAGAAGTGCCTTTAAGCGGATGAAGGAGGCATGCTATGAAGCCAACGTGAACCCAAACTTGTGAAAAATAGTACCAAGTTCAAAGCAAAGGACAGAATGAGACCAATAAACAGGAGCTAACTTCTATGAAAAATCGCTGAGACGTCATTAGGAGATTTTGCCCGTGAGCTATCTCCAGAGGGAGACACATCCATCAAGGGGGTTATGGGAACACAGTGGTTCACGTCTGTCTCCCAAAGGCAAGAGATGGTAACATGCCAGCAACAGTATCTGTGAGCCCCTCATTTAATGTGACTGAACTACCCTGGATGGCACCAGAGAGCTGGGTGGTGTGCCCAGCATTCAGTAAACTGTGACAGATGATGAGTGACATGGAGCACTCCCTGGACTGAGCCACCTTCGACGCCCGGGCTGTGCCAGTGCCTGTGGAAAGTTCTATACAAGATCCTGATTTGTAAGAAAAATAGCCCCAGGACCAAGAAGCAAGCTGGGTTATTTTGTGTGCCTGGATCTGAACAAATGGAGAAATAATCATCCTTGGTTCCAGACAACAATTTTGTTTTAATGATTACATACAAAATGTTCTGGTGCTGAAGCTCATAAGGTTCTATATTTGCTAAAATAAAACAGAGACTGAGGCACAAATTACAGGCACATTAGCCAAGTCTGTAGGTAGACAAGAGAAGACGAGAATCACAATACCCTTCTTTGAAAATCCATTTATAAGAAATCATGATAAAGGAGAAAATGATATACTATTTACACCAAATTCTAAGGAAAGAGAGTTCAAGCTAAGTAAATTTCTTAGATAAATGAAGTATCTCTTTTCATTTCTATTTTAGAAGCAGTTGTTTCGAAAGAAATACTTTCAGAATGATTGTGGCTTCTCCCCTCTCCCCATTTTAAACTAAATATACTTATCAGAATATCATCTTTATTTCACTGCAGGGGCATTTGGGTATAGAAGAACTTTTCCTTTATCTAAATTAATTTTTGATCTATTTTATTTTTTGCTCTTCTCATAATCAACTAATGAGCCACTGTTATTGCCTCTCAAACTTTCCTATGACCATGACTTCCACTGTGTACTTGGATAATGTTTGATATAAAAGGAGATTATGGTGTTGTTCTGAAATATCCTCCAAGACCCAAGTGATGAAGTCCTGCTTCCCAGCCTAACAATGATCAGAGGTGGGGCTTTGAGAAGTGATTTGGTCATGAGGGTTCTGATCACATCAGTGGACTAATTCACCTGTGGGTTCATAGCTGAATGGACCACTGGGAGACAGTGGACCTAGGAGACTAGATCTTGCCCCCGGCCCCTCCTCTCACTCTGCTTCCTGGCTGCCAGTGGTGAGCAGCGTTACCCCATCACACCCTTCCTCCATGAGTTATCGCCAGCACAGGACCCGAAAAAATGCAGATGGCCAACCACGAACCTCTAAAACCGTGAGTCCAAATAAATCTTTCCTCCTCTGAGTTGTCAAAACACTGAAAAGTTGACTAACATAAATGAAAAGTCCTATATAAATGTGGTTATATTGATAGAAGAATAATGATAATAATCTGTATTTGTCTATTTAATTTAACTCTCCAACTTACTTCAAATAGATATTTGATTATATATCATCAGCCATGTATGATTACATGAATGGTGTGAATCTACATCATGCACAACCATAGAAATGAAAAGTCGCATCCCCTTTGTGTACAATGAATCAAAATATAGTCTGTAAAATAAATAAAAATTATAAAAAAGATATTTGATTAAGGAAACATGACTGACCATGTGAAGTATCTCCAATCCAATTTGTAGTCTTTCCCACAATCCCTAATCTGTCCCCTCCACCTAGTCATCTGGTAGGTTTTGTCATTTTGTGGATCACGTTGTTTGTACTGACTGAAAGAGCCAACTCCACTCTCCAAGCATTTTCTCAGTCCACGTATCATTCATGCCCAGGTCAGAGGAAGTATATTACCGTCCTGTTTTTATAGCATGCTGATGATATTATGAAGTCAAAATTGTTCACATTGAGTTGTGTCAGTTAAACATAAACTTAGTCTTCAAAACTGGCCTAAGGAAAGGGATTCAGGCTTTCCACATCCCTGTCCTCAGTGGTAGCCAAAGCCAAGCTTGCTGAGCTAAATCATGGAGGAGCAGCCTCCCTCTCGGCTGTTACCACGGACCGCCAGTCCACCCGTGGGGGCCAGATCATTGTGCCTCACTCCCTCAGGTTGTCACTCCTCAGTGAAAGTGGTTCAAGCCCTTTCCCGCTTGGCTCTTCTTTGTGCCCTCCTGGTTGGTATGATGGCATCAGAGTGGGAACCAGTAGGTTTTGCAGGAGAAGAGTGGGTGGCAGTCAAGACAACATTTTGGGAGCTCTTCCCTCAGAACTGAGCAAAGGAATGAAAGAGAGGAAGGAACTTGCCATTTTGTGTGCTATTTGCTTTTTTGTTTTTTCACAGCAAGGCAAGAGGAAGATGCTGGGCTCCAATGGCACCAGCTGCCCCCAGTCTCCTGTGGTTGCCTTTCCAACCAAGCAGACTGCATGCTCTCTGGCATGGGTCTGAAGCACCTTTGCCTTCATGGGTCTCTTCCCCTGTGAGGACACTCCTAATTGCTATGAATACATTTGAACCAGGCCCAACTCTGCCTGGTCTCTGAGACTAGCCTCCATTGGGGTCATTCAGGGTGGTATGACTAGACTCGTTATTCCCGTTCATGGGCAGCTCAAGACACTTGGGGGAGAGTCCTGCTCTTGGGTCTGGTGTGGAAGCCATCAGAGCTCAGGGCCACCCTGCTGCGTACATTCGTCCTGCTCATATGCTCTTGCCTTCCTCAGCTCTCATGTTCTCATCATTCAAATCTCAGCAGGAATCCAGATTCTTAGGCAGCACTTTCTGGACCTCTGCCAGCACCCCCTAATCACCTGACCACTTCTAAACCAATTACAATCCTTTGTTCTCTTTCCAGACTCAAGTTCATCCCCTGGAAATGGCAATGTTGGAGAGAAGAGTGCTGGGGAGAAAGAAAGGCTTTTCTCTGTGACCAATGAGTGGAGAAGAGGGAGATTTGCATGCAAGTCAGCTTCTCAATTCCATCTGCAATGCATAGCAGCCTCGCGCTAGCCTTACTATAGACAGCACCTCCAAAGTGTAAGTTCTGATATGTGGTGGCCTCGGGTATTACTCAGGGACCTGAAGGCTGCTCTTGTTGAAAACACTGAGTCTTAGCCTGGGTCCACAGATGTCTGATGGATGACTGGAATGCGACACAAAGGCTCAGCCTCTGTCTTCACACTGAGCCTGTCTCCTCGGCTGCCTCAACCCTGGGGCCAGATTCTTCTCAGCTTTGCATTTATCCCTGTTGAATATTTAAGAAATATTTTGTCCAAAACTGTAACACAGGGTAAACTTGACCTAGACTTGCCACATCTCTCCCACTTCACCCTTCAAGGCTAAAGAAGCCTACCAGCCACCATGGCTGGATTCACCAGGAGTGCAAAGGGGTGGCGCTTGTGTTCTGAAAGATCTGCACCTACTCCCAGGGAAATGGTGACTTCTCCTTCCCTTTATTCACCTGCCCTTCTCCCTCGTTATTCTTATCCTATATCAGTGTCCCCTTGGCCCTGGGGAGAGGAGAAGCTGATTTGTGAGCACAGCTCTCCTTGGCCACTGAATACAGCCTTTCCTTTCTTCCAGCACTCTCTCAGATGCTGGCTTGTCCTTGGGATGAGCTTCTGAAACTCATTCTGGAAGAGTTTCAATGTTCACCCCCTATATACACCTCCCTTTCCCTCTCCTTCTCTCTCTCTTTGGTAAGGGACGGGGATAAAGACAGAAATTTTCTTTTACCCCTAGACTTATTAAGGCATACATAACAAGTACAATTTTCATCTATTTAAGATTATACAGCATGATGTTTTGTTGCAAATGTACACAGTGAAATGATCACCACAACCAGCTAAATGAACACTGCCAGCACCTCACATGATGCCCCCTTGTCTCTGTACATGGCAAAAGTACTTGTGATCTCTCTTCACAAATGTCAATCCTATCCATCATTCCTGACTTCAGTCCTTAGCAACTGCTCACCCCCAATGTAATTAAAAATTACTTCTTTGCGTAAGTCATTTTTTACTTAAAGGTTGTTATGGTTTGGCTATTATGTGTCAGTCAAAAATCTCCTGTGACACTGCAGGGACATCCATAGGAATATGACTGGATCGTGATAACACTAACCAGCTCAGTCCTGACCTAGAATGTCTGACTGGACTGATTGGGTTCCTTGCAGGAGGGTGGGCATAGCCGGGTGAGGTCCGTCACTGGAGGTGTGCTCTGGGAGTGGACACTTTCCCTGTGGCCCGTTCTTCTCTGTTTCTCTCTCAGTCCTTCATGAACTGAGCAGCTTCTCTCTACCATTTCCTTCTGCCACGATGCTCGGCATCACCTCAGGCCCAGAGCCTTGCAAGCAGCCATCCATGGACTGAGACGCCTGAGACTGTGAGCCCCTAATAGATTTTCCCTGCTCAAAGTTGTTCTTGTCTTGGTATTTTAGCCACAGTGGTGCAAAAGCTGATTAAGACAAAGGTTACCTCCTCTAATGAACTATCGGCAATTCCAGAAGGTAGGAGGTGCCCCTGATAGCCACAATATGGGCAGCGTTTGGTGCATTCTCTCCCATTCTTGAAAAGTCACAAGTTGCAATCTTCTTTCTTCATCCTAAGTGGAAGAAATGTGAAAACTGTCAGTCCTTTGCATCAATTCTAACAAAAATAACTGAATAAAGCAGGAAGTTATTGAAGAGGTGTTCTTACACACAATGGCCTGACTAGCTATCACAAAGGCAGTCTGCCCAGAGGCCATCACAACCTTATACATCTGTCTTTCAACCTCAGACTGACATCACTCTTGTCATTAATCACTGTGACCAAGATGAACTGGTTCAAAACGTCTGGTGTAACCCTCCTCTCACTTCTGCCTTCAAAACCTTCCCCTGGCCTCAGTCTCCTTGGAAGTGACCACAGTTTCCTAGAGCGCACTCGCATGGAAGTATTCTAGTATTTGCATTGCAATGCTCTTCCCAAATAGGTATCATTATTCCTTGGAGAATTTCTCTCTGATTGTTTTCTGTTTGTTCTATTTAAGTGGACAAAGAGAAGGGATTTCCTGGTCCTTGGAGCCAAGATACTTCAAAGATATTGTACCAACATGACAGGGGCCATATGAGGCGGTCTGAGGAAACATACCAGGGGGCTCTGTGTAAGGCCATTGCTTAGCATAGATTTTTGCTTTGTTTTATTTTGTCTTGTTTTTGAGACAGGACCTTTCTGTGTTGCCAGGCTGGTCTCCAACTCCTGGGCTTAAGTGATCCTCTCCTCTCAGCCTCCAGAGTAGCTGGGACGACAGGTGTCACCTTGTCAGGCTTTCAGGCAATCGCTGACTCACTGTCCCTCTCTCTCCCGGGCATGCAGACACTGGTCATTTGTTCCTGAAATTTACTTTTGTTTCTGTGTTTTAATTTGCAAAATGGAGATCAAAGTAAGTGAACAAAGCTATTCTAAGAAGCAAATAAGGTACAGAAAACATGAAAAGACCTGACAGTTTTCTCTGGGGAAGCACTGCAGACCTGTGCTGGGTGACGGTTACCTGCATCCTATTCTTGAGTGAACATGGCCTTCCTAGGGTGAGGAGAGGGACGGCGTGGCACAACTGTTGGGTGGTAAGAGCAGCAAATGTCATTACTCACTGAGTCACTGGCCTCAGGTGTCTGTGAATGCGTAGGAAGCCGTTCTTTCGCCCTATCTGCTCCTTTCTGGTCCTCAGGGACAGGTTCCTATAGAGACCCCTGATTTGCCCTGGGCTTGTCTTCCATCTATTTCAGGTCCTGAGGCAGAGCACGAGGGGGCAGCACTCTGAGCCTGGTGCCACCAGAAAGAAGCAAAAGCAAAGGAGCTGGAGAAGACTGGACACCCCGAAACCAGGCCTTGGGTGGGTCTGACGTGCTGCCCCAGGGCAGGAGGCGCCCCGCCGGGGTGCACAGACAGCACGAGCCCGACAGTTCCAGGCAGGAAAATCAGATGTGCCACTGCCAGAGCTGGAAGAACTGGTCACTCGGTCCCTGCCTCCTGAGGACACGCCAGCAGAAGATTTTCTAAGATCAAGAATGACCTGCAGTGAAGTCACATCATTCCTGGAGAAAAAGGGGCTCTGTCTAGAAGATTGGTTTCTCCTATCAGAGAGGGAGAGGCAAACAGCTTTTCTTCCTCTTGGAAAGAAGGGAAAATATAACCAAAGAACAATTATGGTTCTGGCCTTGGCACATATGACAAAAAAGATGTATTTAGCTGAGGCAATTATTTCAGACACTGGTGCTTCTGAGAAAAATTGAAGTGTCTCCTAATCTTAAAGCACTGTCAGCCCTAACCTGCAGCAGCCCCATGTCTGTGCAGAGCGCGGTAGAGTTCCTAAGCGGAGCGCAGGCCTTACATCTTTATCTGCAGACCATTGGTGGCTTTCCTCAGCATCCTGTTCATCCATAGATCTCTCAAAGGATGACGAAGGTTGCAGGATGACACTCACCTTTTCTGCAGCTCCACCAAGGTGTGCAGGGACAGCAACACGGTGTGAGATGTCTGAAACACAGCAGCCAGCGGGGAAATGAGGCTCTGGCTTCTTGGACCTTCTGCTCCTGTTAGAGAAGGCGGCCAATTGGCACGTTCACCAGCAAAGGAGATGAGTGTAGGTGAGAGACACGTGGCCAGAAGCCCAGTTAAGGGAGCAGGATGGTGAAGAAGATTCTGTGAAGAGGGGCTCTTCAGCCAGGCCTTGAGCCCAGGGCAGGAACACAGATGGGAGAGGCTGAGGAAGAGGCAGAAGGAACCCAGTGTGAAGATAGCAAAGGGGAGACGTGCCTGACAGATCAGAAGGAAAACCAGACTGGGGAGGACCCTGCAGAGCAGGGAGGGGGAAGACATGCCACCTGGGGCTGGAGTGGTTGCACTATTTGAGTGTTTTCTGTCCCCCTACCCTCACTGCTAAAGCCCACCCTACCTTAATCTTTGCCTCACACTGTTTACAAAATGTTTCCTCTCCGTTGTTGCATGGGCTTGGGGGAGGTGCTAGCCTTTCAGGGGCATCCAAGGCCCAGCTCTGGACCGCCTGCTTCTCAGGCATCGGCTCATTAAGCCCTTTCTGCAGTGGCAGCAACTGTCCTTTCTTCCCTTGGCACTGGCGGCTCCTCCAGGTTGTGCATTCCTTCCCCATGTCATTAACAACCTGCAGGCTTCTCGCCGTCCTCCATCCTCCCGTAACAGCTGTTTGTAGCACATGGATTACAAGGCACCGCAGCCGTTGATCTCCAGCCCTCCTTGCTCTCGGGGTCTGCAAGCTCCTTGAAGCAGTGCCTCTGTCTTTTAATCTCTGGCGACAGGGCCATGTCTAGTGCAGCCTGTTATCTTATTGGGAGCAGACAAGAAAGGAAGTGCTTTATGAAAGTCAGAGTAGCAGCTGTTTTTTTTTTTTTTTTTTTTTTTTTTTCCCCAATTTCAGTTTCTTTTAAACCATTTTCTCACCCAGATTTGTCTAACACTTCAAGAGGGCCTTTCACCATTAGGCTGTAAGTAACTGCTCCTTGACACAAGTGTTTGCTAAGGTGTTAATAGTTTTTAATGGCTTCACACTAAAGCTCAGTCAGGTAACACATTTGCATGCTAAACCAGGCCACATGGAGGGAGAAGGCCTTAATCCAAAGTGGTCTAGTTTGCGGGCACTGGGAAGACAGCATGATTACATCGCCAGCTATGCTCCCCCAGTGTTCTCTTGACTCCAGAGACCGGGCTTCCTGCCTCACTAGCCCATGTGTTCTGACCCTGCCCAGGAGGCAGAGCTGTGGGCCTAGTGTCAGGGTCAGTGTGAAGAGCAATGCTGTCCAAACCCACAGCGCTAAACACCTGCATCGAGTGCCTTCTATGGACGCAGTAAGCACAAGGTGTCGCAAAGGTACAAAAAGGTCAGTGTCCCTGTCCTGCAGGCTAGAGAAGGCTTACCGGAGAGCACATGCACTCAGCCTTACACAGATACTTTTCACATACCGGGCAATCTATAAAATGTCTGAAGTTCTGCTGAATCAATGTCTGAGTGGAGTTCTAAAATGTAAGAATTGTCAGACATATATAGGAGTCATTCAATGTATCGTTGAATTTGCATGTTTATTTTGGGTGGAGGGCTTGTGGTTTAAATTTGTCACATTTAAAAGGAGTCAAACCCTACAGCATTAGCTCTGCCAGCACTGATAATGGGTTAACCCACTTCACACTGCCTAGAATCCTCTGAAAAACAGAAATAACAATACAGCTGTGTGGGTGATTGTTCTGAGGGTGGATTCTCCCAAATGGGCTGCTCAAAGTTGCCCCTGTGGCAGTGTGTCATCTGGAGCTGGGGCAGCAACACCTACCTGCGGAGTCTCCACCAGGTAGACAATCACTCAGTGATACAGAAAATATAAAACTACAGTGGACTTTTCCACAAGTGATGAGTTTCAGTGTTTATCCTGGTTTTTAACATAATTTATTGAGGTTTATATAATTCTACGTTTCTAAAAGTGTTTAATAATAGCTAGGTTCAATAACCTGTTTGCAAAATTCCTTGATGTTTAAACACTGGCTTTTGTGCGCCAACTAATGACTCCAAGAAGGAAAGAGTAAAGCTGAACAAGTAGAGAGGGAATGCAAGTCTTCCGGAAAGGCAGATTCCAGGTTGTGTTACAAATGCTGATTTTCTTTTATGTGTGTGCAAATGTGTCTACATATACTTGTGTGTGCTAGGTAAAGGATAAGTTCTTAGAATGTAAGGATTTTACTGTACTTTTATTATATTGTTCTCAATATAAGAAATTATTGTTTCTAATATATGGTTTTCATATTTTGATCGGACTCTTTGACCGTGTCATAGTCTGCCTGCTTTTCCAACTTGGCTGTGCTTGCCAGCAACACAGGTGTCCTGAGGTACGCCCTTTCATGTACTGCACAGGTGGCCTTAACAGAGAAGCTCAAGGGGATCTCCAGGACCAGACCACATGGGCAGTGTGTCTCACAGATCATGGAAGGCTATGCTCAGTTTGGATGTTTTTCTGCTCCTTTTCCTACTACGGAACTCTTTCTCCCTTGAACTCCCAGATTTTGGCATCTGTCAACACTGGGAAAACTTGATGTCTGCTAAACAAGTTTATTTCCTTTATCAAGTAATTTGGCTTCTCTAGGAAGGCAAATGTTGAAGATTAAATTAGAATGAACTCTTATTACTGTTTTCAAATATAGAAGGAAATGATTCTCAAGGTCAGAAAGAAAGTCAATTTTACCCTTGGGAAATTGCAGGCACCTTGATGCAATTCTGTCCCCCAAGAACATCTCTGTGCACTCTGGCTGCCCCAGAGCCTAAGACTCTCTTGGGAGGTTCTCAGCCACTGTGGGAGGGCTTAACAACCAGGACAGTCTTCCATGACTTCTGTGTGCCTCTTGGCAGCTGGGTGTGAATTGCTCTCCAGGGGCCCAGAGACAGTAAAACCTCCCAGCTGACAGGCAGCTCAGAAATATCCAATCGGACTTCCTTGCTTTGCTTATTATGGGACTTCTATCCCAGAATCATGGCCAGAGAGGCTGATGGTGGGAGGCCCCCCACCCAGGTAGACTTGTTTCTACCCAGCAACCTCTCCAGCAACCCTGGGGCGTTGCAAGGTGTCCAGTAAAAATGAAATGGTAGCGTCAAGGTCTAAATGCCCTGGCATCAGTGGAAGGAAATTCAAATGCAGAAACAATAGGTTGATTAGCATAAATATTAGTACTAACTGGGATTCTAATAGGGCCTGGGACAGGAACACTAATAACCAATGGTAAAAACTGGGACAGTAATAGAGTGGTCCACTTGGGGACAGAGGTGGCCATGGGCCTACAGTGATTGACAGACCATCCCTCTCTCCTGCACCGTACTGGTGGTGGCATCTTAGCATGGTGTGCAATGGCCTGGCATGACACAGGGCTTCCCCCTAATCTGCTTGATTTCACTTTCATGCAGTGACATGGTGCTGTCTTATTTTTACCCAGTTTACCGAGGGAGGCAATTGAGGCTCGAAAAGAGTTAAACAAATTTGGATAAAATCACTCCTTTTTAGCAAAAAAAATCTTATTTGCATCAAAAAATATATTAGATATCAGTCCTTTGTCAGAGAGAAGCTTTGTGGAAATATTCTTCCAGTTTTGTCTTTGATGAAAAGTTCTTAATTCAAATCTCTTCTTTTTCTTATTTTATATTATATATATATATATATATATATATATATATATTGCTTTCCCAGAATTAAGAAATTTTTATCCCAAGTGGGTAAAAAGATTCTCCTCCTTTTTTAATAGGTGTTTTATTTTTTAGCTTTTAAATTAGTTCTGTGATAGACCTTGCATTGATTTCTATACATTGTGTTGGCAATAAAATTTTTTCTCCATATATATTAATTTAATTCTAGGACCATTGTTGACAAAACTATTGTTTTAGATTGTCTTTGGTCTTTTTTTTTAATTTTTACAGACTTCATTTTGATTCATTGTACACAAAGGGGGTACAACTTTTCATTTCTATGGTTGTGCATGGTGTACATTCATAACATTCATATAATCATAAATGTACGTAGAGAAATGATGTCTGTCTCATTCCACCATTTCTCATACCCCATCCTCTCCCCCTCTCATTTCCTTCTTAGTATCCTAAAGTTTCTCCATTCTTCTCTCACCCTCCTACCCCCACAACCCAATTATATATCATCATCCACTTATCAGGGAAAACATTCAGAACTTGTTTTTTGGGGGATTGGCTTATTTCACTTAGCATGATATCCTCCAATTTCATCCATTTCTCTGCAAATTCCATAATATTATTCTTCCTTATGGCTGTGTAGTATTCCATTGTGGATATATACCACAGCTTCTTTATCCATTCATCTGTTGAAGGACATCTAGGATGGTTACAGAGTCTAGCTATTGTGAATTGAGTTACGATAAACATTGATGTGGCTGTAGTATGCCAATTTTAAGTCCTTTGAGTATAAACCAAGAAATAGGATAACTGGGTCAAAAGGTGGGTTCGTTCCAAGGTTTCTAAGGAATCTCCATACTGCTTTCCAGAGTGGCTGCACCAATTTGCAACTCCACCAGCAATGTACAAGTGTGCCTTTTTCCCCACAGTCATGTCAACATCTGTTATTGCTTGTGTTCTTGATAATAGCCATTCTAATTGCAGTAAAATGAAAACTTAGAATTGTTTTAATTTGCATTTCTCTAATTACTAGAAATGTTGAACACTTTTTCATATATTTATTGATTGACTGTACACCTTCTTCTGTGAAGTGTCTGTCCAGACCCTTGGCCTATTTATTGATTGGGCTCTTTGTATTTTTGGTGTAAAGTTTTCTAAGTTCTTTATAAATTTTGGAGATTAATGCTTTATCTGAAGTGCGTGTAGAAAAGATATTCTCCCACTCTGTAGACTCTCTTTTCACATTATTGATTGTATCCTTTGCTGAGAAAAAGCTTTTTAGTTTGGGTCCTTTCCTTTATTGATTCTTGCTTTGATTTCTTGTGCTTTGGAAGTCTTTTAAGGAAGTCTGGTCCTAAGCCAACATGATGACAATTTGGACCAACTTCGTCTTCTATTAGGTGAAGGGTCTCTGGTCTAATTCCTAAGTCCTTGATCCATTTTGAGTTGAGTTTTGTGCAAGGTGAGAGATAGGAGTTTAATTTCATTTTACTACAAATGGATTTCTAGTTTTCCCAGCACCATTTGTTGAAGAGGCTGTCTTTTCTCCATTTATGTTTTTGGCTCCTTTGTCTATATGAGAAAACTGTATTTCTGTGGGTTTGTCTCTGTGTCCTCTATTCTGTACCATTGGTCTGCTGTCTATTTTGCTGTCATTCCATGCTGTTTTTGTTACAATTGCTCTGTAGTACAGTACAAGGTCTGGTATGTGATACCTCCTGCTTCACTCTTTCTGCTCAGGATTGCTTTGGCTATGTAAAACATTAGTTAATCTTCTTAGTGACTATTTCTACTTTTCTTTCTGTTTTTTTTTTCCCAATGAACTGACCCCAATATCAACGGATATAAGGATAAGATACTATTGAAATTATTCCCCTTTATATTTTTCTTGAAATCAGGTAGATTAAATATTGCAACATTTTTACTAAATTTCCAAGGGTTTTGATTACTGTAGGGTTTTGTTTGTTTGTTCCACAATTCCATGTATATCTAACAGGATATTTTTTACTTGGATTATTGTGTAGATAAAAATCAATTAAGTAGAGTAAAGATTTAGGAATATTGACTCTTTTAATTCATAGGCATGGCATTCTCTCTCTATTTAGGTAAGATTTAATTTTTCACAGCCATTGTGTATAGTTTTTAATCTAGGTACTTTTGATTACATATTTTGATGAAAAGGAATAGAATTTTTTAAATGTGATGCTGGTATAAAAGGTATCTTTAAAATTTGAGCCTTAAATTGTTTATTAATTGTCTATTGCATATTGACAATGCGTTCTGAACATTTTAAAATTCACTTATGGAATATTACTTTTGTTCATCTCCTTATACTTTGAATTCCTTGTGATTTTACGTGCTTGCTCTTAATATGGTAAACCACACTGGCAGCTTTTGAAAGTTAAACTGTCCTGAGATGGACCCCATTTGGTCAGGATTCCTTCTCATATGTGGATGATTTTGATTTTTTAATACTTTGTTTAGGATATTTGACCCTATTTCATGAGTGTATTGGTCTATAATTTCCTTCAATGCTTTGTCTTTGGGATTAGGTGCCTGTTCATATTCTATAAAGATGTAGGAAGGCTTCCTTAGTCTTTCCTAAGTTGAAATAAAATTCATGCTGTTTCCTTCATAATTGATATTTGACTTCACCAATAAGGTTATTTCAGCATGGAGTATTTTGGTGGATTTATTTGTAACTTTTGGTAATTTAGGTTGTTAAAGAATTTGTCTATTACATCTAAGTTGTTGAATGGATGGACAAACGTTTGGTCTTCCTATGCTCTTGGTGTATTTTTAGAAACCTTAAGGTCTAGGTCTTTAGGTCTAAAGTGATTTTTTGTACATTACTTATTATATTGATGTTTTATGCTTTTTGATGTTCATTCTTTTTAGAGATACATACTTTATATTTATGATAGTTATCTATTTTTATTTTATTTTATGAATTTTATATCCAAATGTGAATTATTTCCTTTGGCCTACATGATTTGAGTTTATTTTTCCTTCTTTCCTACTTTCTCAAATTTGCTTTCATATTATTATTTTTATGTCTGTTTTCATATAATCATCTACAATTACAAATTTCTATGTATACCTTTATCTGTGTCCTATAATTTATGACATTTTGTGGCTTTATTATTTCTCAGCAAAAAATCATGTGTTGTAATTTCTTATTTGTCATAAGGATTATTTGGAAGTATATTTTGTAACTATTTAGAGATTTTTCAGAAATGATTCTGTTACTATTGATTTTTTAGTTTAATTTGTTTTTATCAGAGAACACTATGTGGTTACCTTTACTTCACACATATTAAGAATTATTTTGTGGACCAACATAAGGTATATCCTGATTATCTTTCCATGTGCACTGGAAAAAAAATGTGTATTCTGCATTTATGGGAAATAAAGTTCTATAAATAATGTTATTTTGGTTAAGAGTTTACTTTGAATTTTCCAAACTCATTGATTTTTTTAATTTATTTTGTAAGAGTTAAAATCCCTATTATTGTATGTTCTTGTATTTCTACATTTAATTCTTTGCACTTTTGTGTTTTATGAACTATTAATCCCTGTGCTTATAAGAATATTAAGATACATGTGGGTCACTATTTCAGTTTACTACATCTCCTGTGGGGTGAATTGTTTCTTTTATCATTATGAAAGGGCAATTTGCATCTCAGGTAAAACTTTTTATCTCAAAATTCACGTCTTCCATATTTAACATATTGAGGGAGCATTACATTTTACACTTCATTTAGTTTCCATTTGTTTATTCTAGCCTTTGCAACTTTGTACTTAAAATGTACCTTTTGGGTTTTTTTTTCTTTTTTTAATTTTAGTTCATTGTACACAAATGGAGTACAACTATCATTTTTCTGGTTGTGCACAAAGTAGAATTTGCCTATTCATATATATACACAGGGTAAAGATGTTTGTCTCATTCTATTACCTTTCCTTCCCAGCTCCCTCCCCACCCCTCAGTTTCCTCTATTCAATCCATCCCTTCTCCTTTCTTCCTGTACCTCCCCCTACTCCCGCTGTGTGTCATCAACCACTTATAAGAGAAATCATTTGGCCTTTGGTTTTTTGGGATTGGCTTATTTCACTTAACATGATCTTCTCCAATTCTATCCATTTACCGGCAAATGTCATAATTATATTATTCTTTATAAAAAGAAAATATTAGGTCTTATTTTTTATCCATCCTAACAGTTTCTGCTTTTCAAATGGAATGTTAGTCCATTTACACTTATTATATGCATTGCTGTTGTGATGAAATTATTTTTAATTTTTTTCTTTCTCTGCTGCCTTATTTTGTATTAGCTTTTATGTTTTAAGTTTTTTATATTTCTTTTGATTTCTTCTTTTGTTTTTTTATGAGTACTATTTTTAGAGGCTTTTTTAGTGGAAATTACTTGAGTTATAACAGGCATTCTGAGCATATTATCATCTCCAATGTATTAACAGGCCACTTCTTGTATGATGGGAGGACCTTCCAAATGTGCACATCCATTTATATGCCTTCTGAACTTTATTCTATCATTCTCATACATATTTATACACATGTAATATATACTAAAATGCATTTTCTCTAATTGTTTTTTTTAAAAAATGGATTTTAAGAAATTTGGATACAGATCAATCTTATTTTCACTCATCCAATTCTAGTGTGCTTTATTCTGTTGTCTAGAAGCAAATTTATATTAGGCATCTTTCCCCTCAGCATAAAATGCTAGATTTTTTTTTAAGTTACTGGAAATCAAAAGGAAGGCAAATATATTTCCTAATCCAGCTCTACGTCGTTGTTCAGCCTCAAGGCTCATTCCAAAGTCTGGAGATGAAATAACCTGAAGCTTCAGTTGTTCAACCCAGTGGATCAGTTTCATCAGTTGTTCACACATAAATGGAGGACCTGCTACCTGCAGTACATAAAGTCAGCTCCTGACCAGGAGAATTGGAAGCAGGGGGCCTGACTTTGAAGTTGGAGTCCTGCTAGGAAACTCATTGTTTGAGATGAAACTTATATTTTATAAAAATGATGACTGTTTTTTTTATACTTCATGTGTCTCTGAACCTATGCTAATCATGTTAAAAGTTCAAGTTCATTGAGAAAATGTTGTGTAAGTTTCATGTGATGCAGTGTGCTGATAATTTAGTGCTAAAAGACTAGAATTGAAATTCCCCTAGGCATGTCGTTTAGTTTTCAGCTTCAGAGTTTCTTCAGCATTCCTGAGACTATCAAGTGACTGGAATGAAATAGGTGTTCCAAAGATTTTGTCTTATTTATGCAAGTACAAATATATGTAACCTTTTCACTTTGGATCATTATGAAAATAAGTGTTTGGTTAGAATGATAGCTGAAAATATGTTTGAATTATTTTAATGATCAATTTTAAAAGAAATAAATGTGCATTTGAAATAAGGTTCAAACAGTTATAAAGGCAAGGGATTCTTCGCAACTTATTTTAGTACAGAATTTTAATTAATTTATTAGTTTTTTTTTAAGTAAATATCACTAGGTTTCTTCAACAAAATAAGTAACTCATCTGCAGTGATATTTACTACAACAATTTATTCATACCATGCTCCTTGGTTCCATGCAACAATATTATGGATGATCTTGTCCAGATTAATGGATATATGCTTTCCTCAGTTTCTTGAATTATTAAAGTCGGGCAATGAAAATTCCTGTCATGGTCTAACTGGGAGAAGAATGGGAGATAAGCATATGGCAGTACTAATCTCACACTCTCTAGTACAAGATAGACCACATAAATTAATAGCAATTATATCCAGTTTACTTCTACTCTGAACTCCTTTAATTCAAGTTTTAGTTTTGCCATATGCAAACTGTGACCTTAGGGGAGTTATTTAATGGGACAGAAGAGTAAGCCTGGGGACCCTCCTGTCCAAATTCAAATCTGGACTCCACCACTCATCAGTTATTGCCACTAGCAATGGCTTAACCTTTCTGGGTATCAGATTTCCCACAATGAGAAGGAAACAACAATATCTAACCAACATAGTGTCATGAAGGTTGACAAATGAGGAGAATTCAATTGCTATTAGCTGATCCTATCATCTTTACTAAGTCCATAGAATTATTCTCTGATTGTGGAAAGTCATTTTTCTTTCATTCATGGGTCTGTCTATAGTTATTATTGAACATTGGCTCCACCACTCAGTTTTACTGTACCTCATTATTCTCTTCCATCAAATGCTAATACTGAAACACTCCCTAGATACCTACGCCAGTTTTAGGTATCAAAAATGGGTTTCCCTAAGTGAACCAAGACCTTAGACCAACAAGAGCCTTGAAGACAAATTGCATAGCCCTGTATTTTCTGAATTAGTACCTTTAGAATTCTTGATTTGTCCTGAACTTCTCTAAGTTCAAACATAGGCCCCAAATTTCACATGATTTTCAAACTCACTTTTTAAACCACGTCACTCATTAAGGACTATTAATATTTTTTTAATTTTTTGTACTGGGTATTGAACTCAGGGGTGTTCAACCACTGAGCCACATCTCCAGCCCCATTTTATATTGTATTTAGAGACAGAGACTCCCTGAGTTGCTTAGCACCTCACTTTTACTGAGGCTGTCTTTGAATATTCAGTCCTCCTGTCTCAGCCTCCAGAGCTTCTGGGATTACAGGAGTGTACCACCATACCCTCGGGACTTTGGATCTTGAAACAGGGAATATACAGGTCAAATTAGCCAAAAATCACTGCTAATATACCTCAAGGTGAACAGGTTGGATTTAGTACATATTACATAGAGGAAGAACATATATAAGGAATCATGGTGTCTCAGGATCAGGATGCTAGAACAATCCTGTTGAGTATTTTGGACTTTGGTTGTGTGATTTGAGGAAGGGATAAGGGAAGTGAGAGTTTTCTTTAGATTATATGCTACTGGAAATCTTGGGATCAAGTATAAGATCTCCCTTGAAATAAGTTTACAGGGAGATCTGACTAAATAAGGAAGTCAATGGTCACCCATTTATGGCTGAGATATTTGTTATTTTGTGGGTGGCCTACTGACACTGTTTTGTCTGTACTTACACAGAATTATGAAATTGTCTTGCTTTTTCTTGTGTATCAAGGTCTTAGAGTATTCTTGGTTGAAGTTGGTGTTCTATAAGATAGTTCAGGTCCAACAGGAGAAAACGTGAGTGCCAGCCAGGTTCCACATGTCAGGCAGGAGTTACTCTGTGTT
Organism: Glaucomys volans; assembly: GCA_020662805.1. Classification (NCBI taxonomy): domain Eukaryota; kingdom Metazoa; phylum Chordata; class Mammalia; order Rodentia; family Sciuridae; genus Glaucomys; species Glaucomys volans. The sequence goes on along the minus strand of JAJEJO010002812.1, from coordinate 816,457 downwards.
TTCCTTTCTCTGAGTTGAGCTGTTGATGTGACTATTCCATCTGCCATTGGTCCTCTGGAATATCTGAAGCTCCAGCATCTCACTTGTGAATTGGAGATGCTGTAGAGAATGGTCTAGAGCTTCAATTTCTGATGCCCTGCACAGTTGTTATCTCTTGGGATAGACTCAGTGACAGTGAGTCTGTGCCTCGCAGTCCCAGGGTAGGATCAAATATATCTCTTTGTGTGTTTCATGGTTTCACACATGAGTGTTCCAGTAGTTCTCAGATTGCACTCTTGAATTAAAGCATTCACGTGATCGTCTCACTTCTTAGCCTGCACTATCTGTTCAAGAGAAAACCCTTGGAGAAACTCACAACCATGGAACCCAGCTATTAGCCCAGAAGGGAAACATACCAAACATAATATTTCTGCCAGCATGAACCTCTCCTGGATTTTTTTAAATGTATCTAGTACTAGTGGGTCAGATGCGAGAGCTGCCTTTCTGTTTTACTCAGAGGGTATCTGCTGTTCCAAACCTTCTCCCAGCAGAATGTGGAAAGGATGGAATGTGGGCTTCTCCTGAATCCAGGGATGCGCAGGCCTTTACTCTGGTCTACTAAGAATTAGGAGACCCTATGGCTTTGGCAGGAAACCACGTTGTGCATATTTACAAATTGACTGTGATGATTGTTTTCTGTGTCCACCTGACTGGGTTAAGGGTTGCCCAGATAGTTGATAAAACTTTATTTCTGCTCTTGCCTGTGGGGATATTTCAGGAATAGATTAACATTTGCATCAGTAGACCAATACAAAAAATTGTTCCCACCAAAGGAAGTGGACATTACTCAATTCCTTGAGGTTCTCAAAAGAACAGAAGGGCAAATTTCCTCTCTGCCTTTCCTTTTGAGCTGGGAAATTCATCTCCCATCTGCCATTGTACATAAGAGCTCTAGGTTTTCAGACCTTCACATTCTGGAAATGAAATCATTGTCTTCCACACCATCTGCCTCCTTCGATGCTCAGGCCTTTTTCCTTGGTCTGAGCTCCACCAGCAGCTTTCCTGGATCCACTGCTTGGGAACAGCACACTGCGGGATTTCTCCACTCCTATAAATCACATGAGCCAAACCTCACAAAAAATTTCCTCTTATCTACCTACCTGTCTTCCTATTCATCCTATGGTTCTGTTTTCCTGGAGAATCCTGATCAACACAGAGCATAATTAGTTCAAAGGGAGAAAAGGAGTAAAAAGAAATTACATATTTAGATTTTTATATTCTTTGTTTACTCAATGTTTCACAGACTTAGTACACGTTCAAGAGGTAAGATACAACCTAGATCTATCCAGTTTACCCTGATGAGATGGACAGACCACTTAATCACATGTATCATAAAGTCCTCAAAGGCATAATGGGGAATCTGTACATATTCAGTCAGGGCACTGAACAGAAATGAGATTACTGCATCCAGCATGTAGGACTGATATTAACACATTTCAAGAACTTAATTCTGGTTATTAACTATTAATATTAACTTTATTATGTTTCATTTTTATTACTATGTCTCTTAGATTTTTCAGTTTGGGACCTGACACACACAATCTCAATTTCTAGTGTTTTATTTATTTATTTTGTTGTTGTTGTTGTTGTTTCAAATTTGCCTCCTTTCTCTGCTTTTGTAAAAAATTAAATTTATTTTAACTGATGCATGAAAGTATAAAAAATGCACATAGTAATATAATATCTTGCCGTGTCTCAGTACATGTATATATAGTGGGATGATTAAATCAGTCTAATCGTAATGATCTTCTTAAACATTGATCATTTACTTATGGTGAAAACATTCAAAATCCTTCTAGATTTTTGAGGGATACACCACACAATTGTCATCTATCTGGTGTGCCATGGTACACCCCGAACATCTTACTCCTGGAAATCTGTAACTGAGTACTCACTGATCAACACCTTCTCATCCCTCACTCCCCTTCACTCTCCCAGGATCTGGCAGCCATCTTTCTAATTCCAATTTCGACAGCGTCCCACTCTCATGGATGAGAGAGAACATGTGATGTTTGTATTTCAGTGCCTGACTTAGTTTGCTCAGTATAGCGATCACCAGTTTCATCATGTGATCACAAATTACAAGAGTTCATTCTTCTTGTGATTGTTTAGTACTCCATTGCACAAATACATTCCCCTTCCTTTATCCATTCATCTGTTGATGGGTACTTCAATTGCTTATTTCTTAGTTTTTAAAATAGTGATGCAATAAACACGGAAGTCCAGGTAGAGCTTTGGTGTACTGATTTCTTTCCTTTGAAAATATTCTTAGGAATAGTACTGCTGGATCACATGGGGTTTTATTTTTTAAATTTTTTGAGGAAACTCCATATCATTTTTCATAATGGTCATACTTACAAAGTCCCAGCTCTTATTTACACTATCTAGTCATAGAGAAATTACTTATCATGAGTTTCAGTAACACTTATCCTTCAAGACAATTTATGAGGTAAGCTCATACATACAGAATATCATGGACTGTACATGACAGAGTTGGTTCTCAGAAAAAGCTGCCTTATTTCCATGATCTTTCTTTTGTATTACTAAGATTGGACATCATACAATGGTCTGGGTGGGTCTCACATGCCTTTAAGGTGAAGTACTATGGAAACTCACACCGTCCTTGAGTGGGCTTATCCTTTGGCCATCTCCCAGGGAAAATCACCTGTCTGCCAACTGCTATTGACATAGGTCTCGCACATCTTTTGAGAAGGACTTGTCAGATGTTCTCCTAACCCAGGCTGACTGTGAGAACACTTTGTAGGTGAGGCTATCTTACTGAAGAGGAGCTTATAAGGTCATATATTTCAGTAAAAATTGCAAAAGTAAAATATTTGAAGAGTCATCCATTAACATTTTCTTACATTCCCCTCCAATATTCCCCCACCTAATCCGGGGTATCTTTGAAGCTATTGTGGGCTTTTGGGGCTTCAGTGGAATAATTATGTGGTAACATTCCAGGGGAAGCATGGTTGCTAGGAATCCTTCCTGTGCTGACATATCTGATGACCTGAACAGAAGGGTTGGACCCAAAAGCTGCAGCAGAGTGCTCCTCTGGCCTCAGAGGCAGCCACTGGACGCCAGATGCCATGTGGAGGGATGACTCCTTTCCCTCGAGTGCACCTGAGATGTTACTGCAGTGTCCCTTCATTCAAGTCACATGAGCTGCCCTTCATTCAAGTCACATGAGCTGTACCTGTCCTTTTTCAAGGAGTAAATAGGTTGCAAGTTTAATAAAAAGCCCCATAATCTGTAGTTTGTATAGGAAGTGATAGATAGTAATATATTTCCAAGCTATCAATTAATAATTACCAGCAGGCTATGATATTAGAGAAAATGACTCAACCATATTTCTGTTTTTTCCACTGAAAATTATAAAGTTACTATAAAATGGAAAGACAATGAAAATATACAAATAAAATAATGGCCAAAATTAATACATAATTTTCTTATGCAGTTAATTAATATTATACTTTTTATGGGTGCTATAATATTTGTCAGCTTCTTAATTTGTAATCTTTGAGTGATTTAAAAAAATCTAATTAAGTATTCATTTTGTACCTAATTTTTATTCAGGTTTTCTTTTCTTCCTCATTCATGGTAATCCCCAAACCTTCAGCCCTCCCAAAGCCTGCCTCTACCACTGGATTAGAGGACTTTGACCTATAATCATTTTTATCAGCAGAGGGGAATGAGCTGGCTCCTTGCTACATATCTGCTAACCCTACTCATATGGAAGTAGTAGTGGCTGGCAAGCGTTAAGAAAAGAGCATTAACACATTTAATCCAAAAATGTAGATCATAAATGGTGGACTGTAATGAGGAAAGACAGTGATAAGATATTTGGAAAATCTGTCCCCTTTCCCCTATTTCCACTGAATAATTTATCACAGTTTGTCTGAGTGATCACGATAGCTGACTTCCTGTTCTCTCTCCTTCTAGTGCCTTCCCATTTAAGCCATTCTCCGTCAGCTAACAGACTCATCGGTCTGAAACATTCGTCTGCCACATCCTATACACCTGCTGAAGTTTGTTCAGGACCTTCAACTTTTGTGCAAATGGCATCAAGGCACACATCCAGGTGGAGAGAGTCCCACAAGCACATAACTTAGTAAACACAGGGCAGAGGTCACAGGCTTGACCTGACTTATACAGCATGAATAAAATTTCTGTTTCCACTGCCTTCAGCCAAGTGGCTCGTTCATTTAACAAGTGGCGCAGGCACTGGGGACCCACTGGCCTTGCCTGGTTTGCAGGTGGATGCCAGTCTCCTAAGCACATTACATAAGACCTTTACCTGCCTGTCTGGACCCTGTAGTCCAGTCAAGCAAGACCTACGGCTGGTTTTCCATTGCCTCTTGATTTCTCCGTATTCTGTTGCCAAATGTCTCATATCTTGTTATTGAACATCCTCAACCTTTTCTTGACTAATTTCTAACCAGCTTTGAAAATGAGATCACACATCTCCTTCCTGAGCCAGTCCACACTGTCCCCGTCTGAGTGAGACATCCTTCTCTATACCCCAAGGGCATGTGTTCAGCCCTGCTGCAGGGAGCAGCATATTTGATCATAATTAGGGGTGGATTTACTGACTATGTCAGCTGGTTGTGAGACTCCTTGAGGCTAGGAGCTTTGTCTTTCACCTCTGCAGCCTCAGATCCTCGCAAAACACCTGAAACTTCCTCACTTCTGCCATTACCACTGTCACGCTCTGCTCTGTGATCTACTGTGGATGCACAAAGAGCCTTTCTCATGCACATGAAGCAAGGGCATTGACACATTTTCCTATTCAATGCAGACATTCCCCACAGTAGTTCCCAACACCACTCAATAATTTATCTAGACTTTAAGTATAGTATCGTTAATTGATAGAAGTAATTTTGGTGCTTTTTAATATAGCAAATCTCTAGTGAGCAATAAAATCACTGGAGAGCATAAAATATGCAGACCCTTTTAATTTAACAGTAAGTTCAGAGCCAAGTTAAATGTGGAGTTGCAGGAAGAAGAGTCTCATGAACTTTGGGTGCATTGTGACTTATTTTATCATATTGCACAAATTCATGTGACTCATCGATTCTCCCATTAAAGAAGGTGCTTCCTTCTTATGCTGAAAATTTAACAGCCATTCATGGATGCACATGGTCTCTAACTATGGTCCTAAACCAGTACATGTATGTGCCCCTGGGGACATGGTAGTATTTCAAAAGGACACTGAGTCAACCACTAAATATGGGCCAAAACTTGGGGCACCAATTCTCCTTAAAGATTTTGGGAAAACATATTGGGTTATAATTGACACCAACAAACATTCCTGGCCACTGAATCCTTCACATTTAAAAGATGAAATACACTATAGCTCAAAGAAGTTTTCAATATACACCAGGTTCTTGGTCCTGGGTCAGTAGATTCCCTTGTATCCCCCTTTCTCTGTCTTTAGAGGCACCACAGTGGACAATGCAGAGTACTGCAGCCCACAGCTCAGTATCACAACTCCTCCCCTCAGTACCTACAGTCGTTCAGGAGCTGACCTCTGATTACTTCCCAGTCTCATCTCCACCATGTATTTCTTCATAAAATATGCAAGTCTAGCCTCTGGGACTAAGCACCACGTGTCAAGCACCAGCATGTTCACCCTGAACACAATCTAGCCGTGCCCTGCATCTGGATTTTCATAAAAAAACTCAAGCATACCTCTAAAATATGTTCTGATATCTAGTCACTTCTGCATATAATTTGCATGAGTCCAAATAGAAGGCACCTTATAATGTCTAGAGAACAAGTTTGTATTCCCTAAATGAAGCGTGAAGATTGCCTTACTTCTTTCTATTGCCTATTCATTTTCAAATTTCTCCCTGCATAATCCCAGATCTCCAATGGGAAAGGTATTTACCTAAGGACAGTGCAATGGTCCATGTGAGATTCCAGTGAATAGTATTTCAGAGTGGAATGAATCAGTACAAATCCTGCCAGTATAAAATGTGGATATTTATACAATTTTCACCAGTTTCTTTTTTAATTATTTGAATACTTAATTTACTTTACCTTTTATCAAAGTCTTATGGACCTTGCACTACATAATTTCCTTGAAAGAAAGGGGCTTTAGCCTACATCAGGAATTAAGGTTATAATAGCTCACATTTGTTAAATAACAATTGATGGATATTGCTGATGCTTAGCATATTGCTGACGATATTGAATGATTCTATTGAAGAGCACACCCAACCATAAGCAGACTCCTTCTTTTTAACTTTCCAGTGAGATAGATGTGCAAGGTCAATGGCTAGGGCACAGCTGAGCTGATGTCTCCACTTACATCTTCCCAGCTTAAGACCCATGCTCCTATCCTTTCTGTCTTACATCCCAGATATCATTCCATCTAAGCCCATCATTTTCTTTTCCAATTGGGAAATGGAGGCCCAGGAAGAGGAGAGAATGATATTGAAACTATAGCTCAAATGCAGTAGAATGACAATCAGTGGAAGTCTCCTGGAGTCCATTGCTCTCAGTGCCTTTCAACTACTCTTGTTAATTTACTTACATCATGAAGTTCAGAAATCCAGGGTTTCTTAAAACCTGAGAGTGACTCATTATTCAGCAAACATGTGGCCTGGGGGTTGTTGTGCACCAATGCTCCTGGCCCTTTACTCAATGATTCACTCATTATTATGGTTTAGATATGAGGTGTCCCCCCAAATCTCATGTGCAAGGCAATGCAAGGTTCAGAGGCGAAATTACTGGGTTATGAGAGCATAATCCAATCAGTGAATTAATCACCTGATAGGGATCAAGTGTGCTGTGGTTTAGATGTCAGGTGTCCCCCAAAAGCTCATGTGTGGAGACAATGTAAGAAAGTTCAGAGGAGAAATGATTGCATTTTGAGAGTCTGGGTTTAATCGGTGAAATAGTCCCTGATGGGATTAACTGGGTGGTAATCTGAGGCAGGTAGAGTGTGGCTGGAGGAGGTGCTAATGGGGCGTGACTTTGGGGTACATACATTTGTATCTGGCAAGTGGAGTCTCTCTCTCTGCTTCCTGATTGAAATGTGAGTTGTTTCCCTCTGCCACACTCTTCCACCATGACTTTCAGCCTAGCCTCAGACCCCGAGGAATGGAGCCAACCTTCTATGGACTAAGACATCTGAGCCCTCAAAGAAACCTTTCCTCCTTTACAGTTGTGCTGGCAGGGTCATTTAGTCACAGAGGCAAAATAACTTACAAAACAGTGGTAATTGAAGGTAGGTAGGGTGTGTCTGGAGGA
>JAJEJO010002812.1:767183-809151 GCA_020662805.1 Glaucomys volans | reverse complement strand
TTCCTCCACCACAAGCATTTGCTAGATGTCCTGCCTTGGCTTGGACCCTGAGAAATAGAGTCATTGATCTATAGACTGAGATCTCTGAAACTGTGAGTGTCCAATTACAACTTCCTCCTCTAAGTGTTCTTGTCAGATATTTTGGTCACAGTGGTGAAAAAGCTGATTGAAACACCCATTCAGTCCCCACCTCGGTGGTGTGGGAGGACTCATCACCAGGACTCCTCGGGTGGGAGCTGAGAGCAGTGAGATGCCTGGGGGTACATAGCAAGGGAGCTGTGCCTTTGGTGTTGAACCCAGACCATCTGGCTCTGGTATTTAAACCATGTTTAAACAGGTGTCTGGGTTGTTTCTTCCCCAGCTGTGGATAGCAGGTGGTGGGCCATCGTCCTCTGTCCAATGTTGTCCCATGTCTCTTTCTCCTACCATAACACACCTGCAGCCCTCCAGGAGAGTCACTGCAATTCAACAGAAACATCGTTCCACAGGAGGAAAACAGAAAAGAAGAACCTTGTTCTGCTCCACACAGCCTGGGTGATCTTTAGCAACAGACTAGGTAAAACTCAGTTTTCCGTTCTATTTCCCAGTTTTGTTTAGACACATAAATAAAAATTTTAAAACTGTACACCAGGAATGATGACACACCCATAATTCCCACCCCTGTGGAGACTGAGGTCATAGGAGCACAAGTTCCAAGTCAGACTCTGCAAATTAGTGAGACTCTGTCTCAAAATAAAAAGAAGGGCAATAGATGCAGCTCAGAGATAGAACACCCTTCATTCAAACTCCAGTACTGGAAATATCTTTTAGCAGTAAAAATTTTAATGCAAAAAAAAACCCCTGTCATTTTATTGTAATTATAATTTTGGCAGCTGATGAGAGTATCACTATCAATGCCAATTTATTCAACATAATAAATGCCCTTCTGAAACTATAACATGATCTATGATGTATCAGAGCAGCATAATTACTTAAGGATCCATTAATTGCTTTTATATTTTATGTTCATCTTTTTCTTCCAAGGAATATTTTTGAGAACCTGGATCATAAGATAGTTCATTTCTTAAAATCAACATATGATAATTTAATTAGTTAGGAATTCAAACTCAGGTATTCAAGTTAACATGGCTACAGGCAGAGATGTGGAGAGGCTGGGCCCGCTTCACCTTCCTAAAGGAAGTGCTGTCCTCATGAGGAGCACAGTGTGGAGATCATGGTGGACCTACAGTTGGTGCTGGTTGAAGGAAATGGAAGAGGCATTTGCCCAAAGCACACAACTTTCCTGCCTGTGTTCATGCTAGGAGCACCCTCCTGCTCTGGAGAGGAAACTGGAGATTTATTTTAATATTATGTTCCAATCCTAGAAACAAATTTGTGTCCAGTTATTACTTAAATTAAATTTCAATGTGTGTGCCTCATGCTTTTCATGCTGATGGAAGTATTGGATGTGACTTGAATTAGACATGAAAGATGACACTGTGCACTTTACCGAGTTATTAGAGATTTAAAGGACAGTTTTCTGGTGTGATTACAGAAGTCCTCCCATCACAGAGCAGTATCTACACTAATAGAATGTTTCTAAAGTTCAATATCAGCATTTTTCATGAGTTGTTTTTGTGGGTGGGGAGAAAAGGCTGAGCTTCAGATACTGATAGTCTCAATGATTCCATTAACCAAATGCAGAATCAATTTTGATTCCATCTTCTTCATTCCTGTAGCTTTGATTTCCCAATAGTCTTGAGATTTCATAGGGGTTTTACTAGCTCACTTCTGCCCTAGATTAACTTTCTACTGAATAGATCAGAAAATAATACTTAAAGAAAGTCATATCAGTGATTTGGCTTCATTTCTCTATAATGAAGACATGGAATGTTGGTCATTAGAAGTTTTGATTTCCCTCAAATCGTTTCATTAGATGGTAACAGAGTTGAAACTGAAGTTGACATTTCCTGGTTCCCAGTTTGGAGCTCATTTTACTACAACTCTCCTTCTCTGGGATTCCCTGTGCGTGTTTTCCTGTGCTATATGGAAACATCCTAAACCTCAGGGTAGTTTATCCAGAAAGCAGTTCCTCCAGGAAACACTCATATACGATTCTAAGGAAATACTAACTGTGGAAGCTCTCTGCACCTGTGTGTGCCAGAAATTACACAAAGTGAATCTCCTGTTGCCTCGTTTAATTTTAACAGTTGAGAGTATTGCATTTTTTTGATTTTATGTGATGAAATTTTCTGATTTTACGGAGGAATAATTACAGTGCAGTTTTCACCAAGAAGATTGTCACTGGGTATCTAAATAATGACTCTTCTTCCTATGACTTCTTATGTCCATGTTTCACAAGCATAGAGTATTCAGGGAGCACGTGACCTTGTCATGTGAAACAGCATTAAAGAACTTGGAGGTATGAGATATGGCAGAAAGACAGCCATAAGTTTTTCGATGTCTGTATTGAGTGAGTATAAACAGTAAAATTAGGACCAAAGTTCCACTTTTTAGAGAGAGAAGTTCTAGCTCAAATTAAGCAAGGCCTCAGGGGACGGGGGCAGCTGCTGGAGCCAGCACCTCTCATTGTCACAGGTCACTGTCTCACTCTGGGGCCCATTTTCCCGCTATTTCCTTCCTGCTATCCTCCCTTCCTCTCCTCCACAGCATCACCATGATGCCATGTGCGCTGAGCACTGTGATTGTCACTGGGAGTTGAGAATTGTTACTTCCCAAGAGGCTTCAATCCAGTGGTGGACACTTGCCCACAGATACTTACAATTATAATGTGGCAAGTGTGAAGATAAAGCTGTACAGAGAAATTAAGGACAGAGGGAGGAGGAGGACTCACAGAAGAGAGCAAGTCAAAGCCAGAAAGAGTGGACAGATAAAAGTCACGGGGTTGAAGGACAGAGGGTGAGGGAGGAAGGCAGCAGGCAGGAACAGAGGCAGTGTGAAAGACTCCGTGGTGGGAGCGCGGGGGCGGTCCAGGAAATTGGCAAAAAGATGTTGTTGGATGGAAGCATTTATTTCTGTATTTACCAATGAATTTCTTGGCCTTTGCTGATTTTGTTTTCCTCATTAATGCCCATGAGGGTTTCCCCCACCCCCAGGACTTCTTCAACTGAGAATCAGATTATGCTCAGGTGTTAGAAAGGTAGGAATTCATTTATTCATCCATTTTTTTACTCATTCATTAATTTAATGAATGTAATTGCCTCAATACACTGGACATTACACTGGCCCAAAGATAAGAGGTACCGTCACAGGCAGAAGACCCCAGGAGAGATTCAGCATGGGGGGTTTGCCATAGAATGAAGCCTGGCATAGAGAAGAATGAGCCTTCTCCTGTGCTCCTGGGTCAGAGCCATGTCTGAAGCAGGTGGGTGAAGTCAAGAGTGACATCAACACAGCAGGGGTCTGTGAGCATCCCTGGCAAGGAGGACTCACACCACAGGAGAAGACTTAGTGGTAAAGCACCAGTTGAGGTCAAACAGAGGCTGGAGTCATAGCCCCTTCTTCCCTCTGCAGGCCTACTACGCTGCCCAGACACCTGGGGCCCTCCCATATTGTGTAGTGAGCTGGAGGCTTCTTGATGAATGATCCTGATTGCTGGGTCCCTTTCCTTCATCTGACATTACTTAGCAATTAAGTAATCCATCCTTCTGTTTGGTTGTATTTACTCATTCACATTAAAAGAAAAATAATAATTTGTAGTTCATGGAATGAATGCCTTATTCTACATTCAATTCAAACAAACAAGCCCACAGAGCTATGCATGTTGTTATTCTATTCCATGTCATTATACATTTTTCAATGAAGCATTCATTGTCATTATTGATTCTGGTGCTGGGCAATCTAATTACCAATAGATTCCTGGGGGAACGTGGATTTTAAATGGAAGGATGACTGTGAGTGGTGACTGTGCCCAGTGGTAAGATGAATGTGTTGCCTCAGTCTCTCCTTCATTTCAACGACACATCTCTTTGGTAGTTATGAGAATCCTCGTTATATGGATGTGGACAGTAAGGCCCAGGATATTTAAAATCTTCCCACGGCTAACAGAATTTGTAAAGGATTAAAAAAGGGATTTAAAACGTGCTTTATTGCTCCTAAAATCTTTTTGTTGTTGTTTTTTTTAGAAGGCCCATGCAAAGCTACAATGGTGAACTTCCTGGCTTCGGAATGATCACCAAGGCCAGAGTGCCTACAGGGCACAACTACTCAAAGGTACTTTCTTTTTTAATTTTAAAAAAACTCACCTGGCAAAATAAATACCAACAGAAGTTTTGCAAGATCCTTAAATTTTCATAAAATATCAGGTGTCAGAGGAGACGAGCAGTGGAAGTCGTAATTGTCACCAGCTGTCTGAAACCGTAGAACTCTCAATTAGTTTCCATTCAGGGTCATAAAGCCATGTGCCATTCAAAGTTACAACTAAGCTCTTGGCAGTCTTTCCTAAGGAGATTCTTCTGAGGAAAGGAAAGAACAAAAGAGAATTACCTGAGAGAGGGCATTCTAATTAGTGTGTCGTGTCTCACAGCCGTCATGCAAATCCTCTTCTGAAATGGACTCCTGTGTATCAGTGCTTTCCACACCCCTGGATCTGGAAGCCGTTTTGGTCTTCTCCAATGCTCTTTCCTGTTGCTATGCTGTCAGGGAACTATTCATCATTTTAAATATATCAGATGAGGTTAAGAGGTGCATAAAAAGAGGTGCATATGACTTAAAGAAGATTTCCCATGGGGTCTCACTTAGAGGATCACAGACTTTAAGGATACAGGGGCTTGCTACTTCCAACTTCTTTCCCTCTATAAATGAGAAATGGGTTCAGAGAGAACACATCCAAGGAGTCAGTGAATAGTGACACTTGATCCTAATGCCATTTGTGTGCTGGGGTATTGGTGTGTGCCAGAGGATTTGTATTAACACGTGCATGCATGCGTGTGTGTCGGGGGGAGGCTTCTACATTTCACCAGGCTTCCTGAAACAGTTTCCATCAGTGGGATCACATACCTGTGGACATACCTTATATATGCAGTTGTGTGGAGTGAGGATGATGTGCAGATAACCTTCTGCAGAATCAAATAAATATTCACGTAAAAAATGGGGCTTGAGGGAGGGGAGAGGGCATGGGGATAGGAAGGATAGTAAGATGAGGCTGACATTATTACCCTATGCACACATATGGTTACATGATTGGTGTGATTCTACATCATGTACGACCAAAAGAATGAGACGTTATACTCCCTTTATGTATGCTGTGTCAAAATGCGTTCTGTTGTTATGTGTAACTGATTAGAACAAGTTTTAAAAAGTGAAAAAATAATAGGGCTTGAACTGAATGGAAGAATAAGACCGTTTCATGTAGGAAGGGTGAAAGTCATCTCTAATGGACGTTGAATTGCAACGGTAGAAAGATTTCCAAAAGCTGGCCTGGGAGACCAGATTCCTAGGTGAACATCAAGAAGTTTTACTTAGCAGTTGTAATGCGGTGACCAAGTTTCAATAAATGTTTGTCCGACAGGAAAAGGGAGGTGGGTACAAGAAAGATGGGAAGGAATTTAAGAGACAGGGAAAAATTGGTGAATTAAATATAAAATCCACTTTGATCACAATTTCCAGGGGAATGAATATAGTTTTTGTTTTGTTTTGTTTGTTTTTTGGAGTGAAAGGGATTGAACCCGGGACACTGTGTGTGCTGGGCAAGGGCTCTATAACTGAGCTCCACTCCTACCCCTGAATTCTCATACTTTTGTCAGAGTGAGTAAAATGTTGATCTTTGCCTATCCTTATGCCAAGGAATTTCACTGAATGAAAGGGAGCTTACAACTCTTCTCTCAAAATGAAACCCACATGCATAGTGAAGCATCCAGGTAGATGGCTTATGATTTCCCTTCAGGACTCAGACCTTAACACCTGGTCATCCCCATCCCCACGCATCAGTCCCCTGCCCCACAGCTTCATTGAATAGCAATTTGCACCAGCTCTCATAACCTGCCACCTTACTCTTCTCTTGGGCTTATTTATTTATATTTAGTATAATTTTGCATGAATCTTTACTTTGCTCACCCAAATTCCCCCAATACTCAATACAGCTGTCCCTCTTGTGTGATAATGACACTGCAAAGTTGGACAGAGGTCTCCCTTGCTCCTTGGCTTGGAGAAGACTGCCTTCTTGCTGTGACCTTGCATGACCTTCTTCTCCATCCACATGTGATCCTGGTGTCTCTTCCTCTCTCGTAAGTACAGTCGGGCCCCCTCCATGGCATGGCTTACCCTTGATCACCTCCATGATCAGTCTCACTGTGGGTGTGGCTTGGACCTAGACATTTTGGAGAGTCATGGTTCAGCCTCTAACACCCTCTCAGGTGAATTGAAAGTCTCATATTTAGAATGTCTCCATGAGTTCCTCTCCTGCGGCTCTGGTAACAGTGTGTTGCCATTTTCCTTCTCTCCCCATGTCTATGGCCACTGGGGCAATATCACCAGACATGTACTCAGGAAATATTTCCCACAGAAATAAATAAGGAAATGAGTGAGTGACAGATTCATGACACTGTGACAATCAGGTACATTCAGAAGAGATACGGTGATACGGTTTCAACAACTTACCATATCACAGACTTGAGTCAGAAATGACATTAATAAAGACACACCAAGGAAAAAAGAGGACACCATGTCAATAGAAAAATGCCAAACAGAGAAAGATGGGCATGCATGTTCTCTTTCTTATGAAGAATCTAAAAAGAAAGAAAGAAAAAGTTTGATTTGAAATTTGAAGAGGAATCCCCAGGGTTGAGGGAGGGTTCTGGGGTGGAGGTGGGGGTGGAAGATGGGTGGATGGATAGGATCAGCGCAGATTGCATGCATATGTGGAAATACCACAAGGAACCTCATTTGTTTGCAGAAGTAATGTGATACTAAAATAAACGTAAAATTAAACAAATGAAAGCCAGGAAGAGAGCCACACTAGGAACTAACTTGATGGCACTTTCATCTTGACCTCAGCCTCCAGAACTGCGAAGGTCTTTAGGGAAAAGAAGAACAAAGAGATGCAAAGACATTGACTTCAGACCCAATTCCCTAATTTTACATCTTTTCCTATGTCATTTATCAGTGAAGGATAATTTGAATATCAATTTCTTCAATTAAATTTTTTTCAGGAGGAAAGCATCATATTTTTTCATCTGTGTGTCCTAATGGGTGTGCTCAGTAGTGCTTAGTGAAAGGGGGAAGTATATATCAGATATCTTGTATTTGTTTCCTCTGCTTCTTATAAATGAGAAGTAGGTGTTATTTCCTCAGTGACAGATAAGCGTGTTAAGTTTTAGGAAGTAGGAGGGATTTTTCCAAAGCCTGGGGACTCAATCATTCAACTTAGCTCTAGGCACCAACAGGTGACTGTCTCCCCGATTCCTTGACACGAGGGTGAGTTTGCGAATTTCTTTAAACAGCAATTCTATTCAATGACTCCAGTCTTCTGGTTCAGCTTTCATCTCCACATGAGAGATTGGGTTCCCCTGGGATTCTCCATCCCCAGTCCAACCTCGCAGACATCTGGGATCTCATGAGCCACTCTAGGGGAGGTTTGAAAGAGAACTGCCCAGCAGAGCTCAGCCCTAACTGCTAAGTCAAAGAATTATGGACAAACAGTAGTTCTAAACCATCACATTGTTTGTGGTTTATATTATGCAGAGACCAAAGTATCTAGAAATGTCATCTAGAATGACTATTGTTCTCCACTACCACAAATGTTAAGTTTCACAGGATTTGTTCTACTTCAGTGTATGTTTGCTCTGTGTGTTAAAATTTTTGAGAGGAGTTTGGCTGTAACTTTTAACACAATTTGAATTGTTGTCTCTGAACTGCTGCTGTTTAAACATATCTCTGCCACTAGAAGCTCCGACATCATGGGAAGGGCAGGCAGTGCCTGGCTTTTTAACTGATGAATCACTAGACTCAGTCGCCTTGCTCAGCACTTATTATCTAATTACAATATTGTTTTCAATTAAAGTCGAGTGAATTGTATCTGCAAAATTTTGAAGCCTTTGCAAGATCTGATGTGAGAAAGAACATTATGTGATTTACACAGGGTCTTTAGAAGTTCGTTGAGGCAGCTAATATTAGGAATGGTTTAAACAGAGAAGAAGGACCAGAGACAGATGCAAGCCTAGAGGGGATGCGCTTCCAATAAAAACACCCCTATGGAGATGTTCTGCATTTGTGGAACACAAAAAAATCAACTCATGCAATGACTCAGGAGAAGAGTCTGATTCTTTTTTTAAATTATCCTAGGATCATAATTTGCAACTTTACAAAAAAAAATTGAATGCTTAGCAATTTTGAAAAAGGAAGCCATTTCAGATTCATTCAAAACACGTGTCTCCTTCCACCCATTGGTATCTGATAGCAATTCACTCCTGGACACACAGGATAAGATGTCATGCCAGGAACACCCAGAGTATTCCACATAGGAATGCCCTCCTGAAAGGTGCCAGTGCTGTCTCAGGTATTCAAAAGCTATAGGTGAGTCAATGTCAAACTCATAGCTAATCACGCCTTTTCATGAGCACATTGAAGGGTTGCTTTGAAGAGACATATGTCACCCACAGGGAAAAACACTTTCCATTGGTTATCCCAGTGTTCCCAGAAATCTAACTTTGAGAACGGGAAATGGGGAAGGAGGTACACCATGCTGGCCTTCAGTTCATCTTCCAACACATCCCATCCTCTCCTTTAAAGACACCTTGTTTCTGTTGTTTTTCTGCTTGGAATCCTATTCCTCCTGGACTTCTTATGGTTGACATTTCTCATTGTTAAAGTTTAGGCAAACCTATAACCACTTCAGAGAGGTTGTCTTATCTATTAAATCAAAAAGACTCCTTCAACCTTCAACCAAGTCCCAATCTTTTTTTTTTTTTTTTTTCAGGTCCACCCATCATCTACTTTAAATTTTTTTATTTTACTTTCTTTTAATTTTTACAGATGGCATTTTGATTCTTGGTACACAAATGGGGTACAACTTTTCATTCCTATGGTTGTGCACAATGTAGATTCATACCATTCGTGTAATCATACATGTTCACAGGATAATGATGTCTGTCCAAAGGGCCAATCTTATTCAAATTACCTGATTTTATTTTTCACAGAGTAAGTAACACGGTAATTATTTTGACTATTTTTAATTTGCTTGTTTTCTGTATCATGTCACTGGAATCTCAGTAGAGCAGAGGCCCTTTTTCTATTACTGCTGTATCAGGGCCAAAAATGGTGATTATCACAGTAAAAGTATTTAATAAATATTTGATATATAACTAAACAAGTTTGAAAGGTGGGGGCCATGAAGGTTAACTCACAGAGCTAATAATTCGCTGATGTTGGACACATGATTTTTAAATTCTAATTCCAGTGTGCATCTCGCTGCATCATAGCGGCTCACGACTCAGTTTTATGATTGGCAGGCTGTGTGATTAGGTTAGCAGATTGTATTACAGAACACATATACACATGATGTAAGTGCACATGTATCACGTGTGCAACAAATGTAGATTCTCAAAAGATGCCTGGGCCAGTGTCAACTCTCTGGTCACGACGTGGTCAGGGCTCAGCTGACCACTTCTAACACACCTCTCCCCATGTTCTTTGCTTTTGTGATTTCCAGCAAGGTCCCAGCAGACTGCACTTCTAAATCATGGAGTGTGAGAATGGAGAAAAATGAGATTCTTAAAATAAATCGAGAGTCACTGTTTTGCAATTCAGGCTCTCTGTCTTTGTCGCTGCCTCTGACTCGCCTTTTTCTCACCTTCCATCTCCCCTCACTCAATTCTGAGAGTTGAGTGTTTTGTGTTCTGTGATTTTTAAAACTCTGTGATAGATGAGAGTCCGTGCCTTGAAGCACGCTGTCAGACTGGAGCCATTTGTTACCAGACGCGGGCACCATTCTTTGCCAAGTTGATGGGTGTGAGTCACATCTTTGCTTCTGACAAAATGTCAGTGTTATTTGTCACCATCTAATATTTATGCCACATCAGATCACCACTGCTGGTGATGGGTGAGACCATGGGGTAGGCAGGCTTCTTCTAGGATTCTATCAAATCACTCCCCAAAACAGTCTCTCAGTGCCGCTCCACTCCCCAGGTAGAAGCAGTCCTTACAATACTCAGCCTATGGCAATTGATGACAAGACCTGACTCAACCAACCTCGCCTCCAGGGACCTTGACCTACCCCTGCTCAGAACTGCTTTTAACCACAACCGTGTCAATTAACGCCTCTTTCCATTAAGTCCTCTCCAAGAATTCCCAGTTTAATACTGTGAAACATTTTAAGACCAGGAAATGTTGAGCAACAGGGGAGTCCAGCAGAGGGCTTCTATGGGACACTGAGGGGAAGGGCTCACAAAGGGAAAGAAGTTTGGCTGATCACAGCGTCCACTGCAGTGTTCAGAGGCATCACATTGTGATGGCTAATGTGTGAAGACTCTGTCTTCAACCCTCCAGAGAGTGAGGAGGTGGGGAGGGATGGATAAACAAGATGGGCAAACACTGACCAGGTCAGGACTGGGTGGAGAGGGCATCGGGACTCACTGCACTGTTTGCTCTGCTTTGCATTTATTTGAAAACTCTCTGTTTTGCATTTATTTGAATAAATACAAAGGGAATTTTCTCCTAAGATCCCTGCAGGTCTGCAGTGCACTCTGCAGGCATTCACACCCGTCTCCATAGGTAACCAGGACAGCAGATCCTCAGAGCAGTGAAAGGTCTGGAATGAGGTAGAAAAATCAAGGTAATGCTTTGGAAAGCAAAGGAATTTAGGAGCTTATCCCAGAGGCCAAACTGGGCAAAAACTGTAAAATAAGCCAGGAGACAGGGCACACGTACTAACAGAAAGAGAGGGAGCTCTGCGGCTGGCTGGCTTCCTCCTGCCCGTCTTTCCTTCCCCTCCTGTGCGCCTCCTGTGAGCCTCCTGTGACACTCCGCCTGCGTCTGCACCAGGACAGTGTCCCTGCCTTCCCAAGTCACCCTCCTCACTCAGTGCATTGCTGGTTTCTCCACCTCCGCCGAGCAAGCGGTCTCTCCATGCCCCTCATGTCTCTGGGCTGGCCTCTCTGTGTTGACATCTCTGGTGCTTAAGGGGAATGTTTCTGTCCGCCAAGGGGAAACAAACAAAAAGCCCAACAAACAAAAGTGGTCTCTGGAAGCTCGTTGGATTTTCTCAACCCAGGAAACAGCTTTATTATCATTAGCACCTGGTAGCTCTGAAGTTTCTCCCACTTTCCTAACTACTTCCATGCCCTTTAGGTCCATAGCTGGTTTGGTTTGTCCAGCATGGCATGAACATTTAAAGAGTCAGATATTTGTTCAAACAAAACATCCTCCTCAACTTAAGGCCTTTTAACAGCTTTCCCTTGTCCTTCACATAAAACATAGGTTCCTGGCTGTAGTCTTGGAGGCCTACTGTGATTCATTCTCTTGATGTCTCCCAGTGTGGCCTCCATGACACGTGCTCAACTCCAGGCACAGGGCGCTGGTCAACCCCAGGGGGTAACAGAGGCTGTCCATTCCAGGTTCACCATCACTGGGCTCCCTCTGACTCTCCCTGCTTTCCTCAACGCCTCTTCTCCAGAGACTCTTCTAGAACACTAGTGTAGGGCAGCACTCCTTCATTCCTGCCTCAACAATCACCAGTTGGAACCCATTCTATTCCTTTCTTTTCACCTTCCCCAATCCACAGTTCGCCTCCCCAGAGAAGGATGTGTGTTGGTCGGGTTACCCTGGCCCCCCAGGCTAGCAGTGCCAGGTTCAGAACAGAGAGAGATCACCAGTCAGTGAGTAAAGGCATGAAGGCAGAGGAGGAGCTAACTAAACAAAGGCAGAGTCGCTACTTACTAGCCATGTGACATCCATGGTTGAATTTCTTAACATCTTTGACTTTGTCTCTTAAATAATGCCTTTTTGATTGGATTTAACATAAAGACTCCTCAACACAATTGTAGGGCCTGGTGATCTTTATTGTAGCTGTTACTCTGCTAAATGGTCTTTAGGATTTGTTTTCATGATACACTAACATGATTTAGGGAAACATTTGTGAAAAAAAATCCTGATTTCTATTTTTGGCATATGAATTTTTTTAAAGTCATGAATCAGAAAAATATCAACTCATCTCTTTGGACCTAAAAATTAGCAAAGTACTGAACAGCAGGTGTTCCCACACACTACCTGCTGTATTTGGGCAGGTGGTAGCACAGCGGTGGTCAAGCCCCAGAGCGGGCCTAGACTTGATAAGCTCCATGTCAACATGAGCACCATCAATTATCGATCACTATGATCGCCTCTCGACTTCCATGCTTATGTCGAACCAAGTGATTCCACTCTGTTATGATATAGAAGGCACAAGTGGAAATACTTAATGCAAAGCAGAATTTTGTTTTCATTTTTACAAAAGTTTTTTAAAAATTGTAAACATGTTACAGAAAGTTATAAAATCACACCTGCTTACTTTAACAAAAATAGAACAATTGATTTTAAAATAGAAGGAAAAGCCACCATGACATACACTCTCAGAGGAAAGGAGCTACTCATCTCTAATTCCTCCTGTCTGTGTTGCCCAGCAGGGTCCTTGGCATTCTGTAGATAGTTAAGACGTATTCGTTGAACATATGAGTTAACACGACCACCTAGACATGAAGTCAGTCAACTGGCAGCAGTGGAGGGTCTATTGAAGAAGGAAGGGTCTCCCTTTTCTGATTGAGTTATTGGTTATGGACAAAAAGTGCAGTGGGGCTCCCAACAGGTTTTGAGGACCCTCCCAACTTTGCAAGGTGCTGACAAGGGAGGCTGTTGCCATGGCCACCTATCATCTGCAGCACCATTCATGAAGTATCCACTATGTATTGGACACTGTCCCAAGAGTTTAGCAAATAAGGCAGAGACACAGATCTAGTCCTCGTGTTCTGTTTCACAGAAGTCACATATAAATAGGGACCAGCCACCACTGCAGTGACTGGGCTCTGCCAGGCAATAGCAGCCTGTGACAGGGTCACTGCTATTTCATTTCTCTAAGCTCCCTTCCTAAATAAAGATGGAGATAATGGAATAATGACTTCAAGTGGCATTTTTTGTTCTTCCTCACACATTTCAAGAGCTTCCCATGTGCCTGTTCTGACTCTCCCAAATGACTAGCTAGCATACCTCCTCGTATCCTGAGATCCCTTTCCTGCATATTACAGTCCTCACCCCATTTGGTCCATGTCCCTGTGTGAGTTCCCGAGGGTCTCCAGAGCAGGGGCCACACTTGCTCATATTTGCATAGATTCATAGGGGATAAAGTGTACTAAATGCCCAGAAAAGCTTATTGAAAGAATGAGAAAACACATCATCTTCAAAATCCAAGCCTGGTTTCAAAACAAGTGTAAAATAACACTAAAAGGAATTAGCTGCTGCAATTGTCCAATGCTGATTAAACCAACAGAGCAGAGAGAACACATTAGGATGACCCATGGCCTCGCACGGGGGCCATTCTGCACAGGGGAACAGCATCTCTGTGTTTGACTTCAAAATTGCCAGCCCCAAATGCAAGTCATTATCTCTCCATTAAACCCAGCAGTGTGACTCATTCTGCCAGTAATTGTGCATGAGCTGAGTTAATTTGAACTAGGACAGACTGACACCAACACCAGTGGTGAAGATTGAAACTGAGAGAATCCCCAGTTGGATGCTGAGCTCCAACACATCCCTTCTTCTGTCCTTTTGAATATCCACTTGCTCACTCCTGTCCAACACACGTTAATTAATTAGCCACTGGAATTTTAAAAAGGATAATGTGCTCTCAATTCTGCGTAAAGTTAGCAAATTCTTCTAAATATATAATAAACATGCAGTTTATACCTAAGGGAAAATCATTTAGAGATGAATTCATGGGAAACATAAAAAAGATGGAGGATGTTGGGTGTGGGTCTTTGTCCTGCTCAACTGCTCAGGACAAAAGGTGTATTTGACCTCCTTGAACTTCAGTGTCCTCATCTGTCAAATGTGGTCAAGGTGACACAAACCTGTCCCTCGGGGGACTTGCTAGCTTAAGTACTGAAAGTATACTTAAGGACTGAGTAAGCTGAAAACACTGTGCAAAGGGCAATGAATTAGGGAAGTCTAGCTCTTTAGCTGAACATCAATCACTGTTCTGCTCATCACTTTAAAGCCCAGACCATAAAGCCCTCCATGCTTGCCTTTCATAGGTGTGAAACACCTGACCCCTGAGGCTGAGGTGCTGCACACTGCTCTTCCGACGAGTCCCAAACCTTCTCCCAAGGAGGCTGGAGAACAGGGATGTGAGCGAGCACCTTCCTCCTTCACTTCTTCTGCTTTCCTTTCCACTCTCCCCGACTTTCCCCCACATTTCCTAATTTCATTCCCCTTCTTCTTCCCTCCCACCTCCTCCCTCCCTTCCAAATATTTGAATATTGAATCACAGAGATGTTTTCCCCATCTTTAAAATCTACTGGAATTTACAGTCCTGATACTGGGATCAAATGAAGCGTTCGACACAATAGCTGGCACATCACACACCTTTAACAGGGTTTCACACTCCGCCTCCTTCCTCTCTGAATTTCTGTATTGTCCTCTGTTTATGCCTCTTTTTCCTTCCATGCTCATCTCCTCTCCTTCCTCCCTTGCTCTCCCATCTGTGGTCTCTTCTATACTCCCCTTTCTGATTCCTGCTTTCCTCAGTGCAATCCCTTCTAACACTGTCCCAACCTTGCACTGCTCCATAGAAGGTTGGAGAGAGCAGGTGACCGCAGGCTGCAGGGCAGGGTCATGGATGTCACTTGTGACATTCCTCTCTTGTTTCATTAAGATGATTTCACTATTGAGCATATATACAAGGAAGGTTTTAAATATGTGCAGAATATAAAATGACAAAGAATGTCTAAGTTCGCCAAGGTCCAATATTTAAGTTCATCCAATATCCAGAATATCGTGTTCCGACCTTCCCAAGTTACAGCTGGGTCATCCACTAGAGTTTTATTTCTTTTTCTTTTTTCCCTTCGGTTTGGCAACATGAGCAACCTTTACATTTAGTTGTTCAAGTCTCGGAATTCTGCATGAGAGGAACATGGAGACATTTCCTTCTGCAACTTCATAGTGTGACTTAGGATTTGTCCCCGGGATCACCCTGATGCTGCTGGCATGTTATCCATTCTTCTTCAGTCCTGTACAGCACCTGCTGCATGATTATTCCACAGTTGGTTCGAATTTCTAGTATTCTTAGACAATTTTCCTCCAACTATTTGTTTTATGCCAACATGCTCGGACACGTTTCCTGGGGCACAGGGCAAGACCTGCCCAGGGCTTCTCAGCAGCACAATGGCTGTTCCCAGGAACTGCATCCTCAGTGTGACTCACTACAGGATGCAAACTCAGTGGCAGGTTCTGAGGCAGGTTCCGCTCTGCTCAGCACTGCGCCTCTTCTTGCTCTCTGTCCTAAATATCATTTGGATTTATAGATTCTTATTTTTCTGGGACTGGAAAAATTAGGTCTAATTGTAGACATAATTAGATAGATTTCTTCTATGAAACGTGGACATATGAGATGATGACGAAGCTGTCTCTCCTTGTCCTCATTGCCGTTCTTCTTTTCTTATGTTGAAAGTACTTGTTCCATTTATTCGTCCTTGGATTCTTTGTCCTTTTTTCTTTCAATTTTGGGAATTTCTCATGTATCCGGAGCACAAGGATTCTTCCAACCTGTCCATCATGTATATGCTGTTGGACTCTCTTTGCCTCCTTGAATTTTACCCAGGATCATCACTGCATCAGTCTTCTTGATGTGCTATGAAAGCTGTGTCACGGTGCTCCGCCACTCGTGAGGAGGCGGGAAGACTTGGGGATGTGGTATGTCTTTTAGTAAATGACACCCTGGTCAGGACTGGCAAGCAGGTCCCGTTCACTCTATCCTTTCAGGACTCTAAACTCAATCTAAGAGTTGAACCCTAAGAAATGAAATTCAGGAGTAAGAAAAGAGTAAGCAAAGTTGGTGTGAGGGATGCTACAGGGGCCCGAGGGGTGACCAATGGCTTCATCTCAAGGAGCCTAATAAACTGGATGTGCCCTTTGAGGTTGATGCGTCATGTCCTATATGCTCAACAAACTCAGAAACATTCAAATTCCTTCCTTGTATCAGATTCTGAGGTCACATTATCAGTATTTACAGCTGTTGGTTAAGATTAGTCTTAGTATCACCTTTTTGACAATTAGAAAAGGCAGACACAAAGTATGTAAGAAACTTCCCAAAGCTCAGGCAAATACTAAGGGTTTAAAATTCACATTCTTGTTGTCTGGTATCCAAATCCCTTTCATAACACAATGCCACACTCTCTCTGGGTGACTTCCATGTTCAGTATTATAAAGACATTTACATCAGTGCCACAGTTAATACAAAAACTAGAACTGAAACATGAATTTAAGGAAATGCAAGTGCTTGCAAGATGCCTTTTTATATTATATAAGACACATTGTAGATTACTCAAGCACTATTGCACAGAAAATGGAGAATGGACAGGTATTTGTCAAAGAAAAACTAAAAAAAGATATGCAATGGAATAAGTGTACAATGTCCTGCTAGGGTGTTTGCTTTAGTGTTCAAGGTAACTTACAAGGAATTCTCAGCCTTATAATGCTGAGCCTTCTAACAGGATGTCCAAATGAAAATTTCTCTTGTGTTTGCTATTTGGCATTTAGAAGACAATATGTGATTCCTCTGAATTCTGACTCCAATTAAGTTGCATTTGAAGAGTAGTTTCTGAGTATAGAGTTGAAGATGCAATGTTTCAAAAGCAAAAAGCAATTCTTCTGAATTTTGACTTCAGAAATTGTGGTTCTCAGAAAGAAAGAGCTGGAAGGGAACCCTACTGTAATTAGAACAATGACTAAATGGGAGATTTGATGAGAGTTGGTGACCACGGGCATCTCTCTACACAAGGCCCTTCCTCACAACCTAAATTCCCTCCGTGAGACCTGACACAGGCTTGAAAATAACTTTGCTATCGACTGTTGTTGCTTTCTGATGGAAGGAATAAAAATGACCTAGAATTGATTCCCAAACACCAGATGGAGTTTTATTGAGGACTATGTATTTTTCTTGAGAGCATCCACGTATTTCTTGGTATATGCCATTGGATGAATTGCCGCTTTGCAACCTTTTGAGGTGATTCTCTTGTCCCTTGGCAGTTGAGTGACCATGTGGTCTTGCTTTGTTGATAAAAGGTCAAAATATTCAATATGGACCCAATTTGGGCTCACTTATTTCAGCTCCATAAATACTCCTGTGCTCATTTGTGCCTGCATTCTTTCTTCTTTTAGGAAGGAATTCCTGCATTAAAGCCATAAGCTCATCAACCACAGTGCAGGCTCAATGCGGTTTGCACACGTCTGTAAACTACAACCTCAGCTACGCTATTAGTATCACCATAGATGAGTTTCCCAAGTGCAATGGGGACTGTTTCCTTCCCTGCAGGATGCACAACCACAGATGTACAGCCTGAAGTAGAAAAATGGGAGAACAGTAGGAGAAGAGCATGTGTTATTCCAGAAAACAAGGGGCATCTGGCTGGATGGAAGAGTAGATACTTGAACTCAGGTCAAGTCCAAGCCCTTGCTTTTCCACTACTCAGTCGTAACCCCGGGAGAAGTGCCACTGCCCTTCTCAGCTAATCCATGTGAAAAACAGGAAAATATGATCTCCGAGAACTGTTGTATCAACTAAATGGAACAGTAGATGGAAGACCCCAAACACAGAAGCAAACTCTTAAGGAAAGTCACTTCCATTGTAGATTCTCCTTAGGTGAAGTAAGAGAGCAGGCATGGGAAAGGGATAGTCCAAGACCATCTGGAGCCCTCCACTCCACCAGGACCCCTCAGCCCCACCCACACTCACCCCTGAAGTCCTTCCTGTGACAAGAAACCGGGCCATCTTGTGAATAAAGGGAGGAAGCTGCATGATCACAATGGGAGTTCAAGACCCCAAAGGGGAAGTCCTGATCTTGGGCAAGTGCCATGATATGCAAGGGACTGACCTAAAATTAACCTATTGCTAGTTAATTTATCATTAGCAAATTTATCATTTGCTCCCCTTCTTTGTATTTTCTGCAGGGTTTTGGTGGGGGGACTTATTGTGGCCAGTAGAGAATTTCTCAAATTCATCTATCAGTCAAGATGCCAATCAACTCTAGCTCTATCCAGGGAATAAAGAGAAGAACCAGCACCACCTAAAAAAAGCCAGTAACTGCACAGATGGGGCCTTGAGCTACTCCTCCTCAGCTTGGCCTCTCTTCTTCCACAGAGTGTTTCCTTTCCCTTCCAACAAGCCCCTGACTTGCCTGCCAGCCTCTGATGTCTTGCTCAGTTCTTGGCTTCGGATGCCAAGAACCTGAACCTGGGAACCCGCTGGGACTCCTGCCCTCGTGCTGGAACTCTTTCTTCCTTGCAGTTGTTTCTCCAGCTTATGCCTAATGTGTCCTGATTTCTGCTGAGCATCCTGAAGAACTGCCCTGCTCTGTCTCTGCCTTCCCTCCAGGTCCTCTTTCCTCACACTGAGTTTGTGCCAAAAATTCCCTCATGCAATCCAGTCTGCATGTGTGGGTAGATAACCAACAGCACCATGTTGCCTAAAAAATAGGTAATAAAAATGAATGAGAAATACTTAGAATTCAAAAGGTAGGACAGAGAATAAAATATTTTTGAAAGAGGCCTACAAATGTATCTCTGTACCAATGAGATGTTATACTCAATTGAATTAGGAATCAAAGTGAGTTATATGACCTGGTAACAGTAATTGCATTAAGTAATCATATTATTTCAATAATAAAATAAACCCATTGAAACATAGTATTTTATGGTAATTATTCAACTAATTTAGATGTGGCAGCAGGATGGATGTCCTAATATCTGCATTTTATTATCTTCTTACTCTATCCAGCTAGAAAAACTCTGTCCTTGGCAATTGTACGTCTTTTACATGTGGAGAGAATTTTCACTTGTTTTTCCAGTGTTTAAGCTCCTGTGTCCTGACTTCATTCTTGTACAGAGATCTGGTTCTGAAGGACTCCTGGATCCCTAACTCGTGCCAGGTCACTTGCCAGATCTCCCTGAGCACCTGTGCACAGGCAGGCGTGGCTCTTCTTGAACCTGAAATCCTTTGCAAAACACATGGGCCAGGGCTGCACCTCCTTGCTTGCTTGCCAATGGCCCCCACCATTCTCAGGCTGCCTGCCCCCTGGGTAACAGTGACCTACAGGGCTGTGCTACTCCTGTCTGCACTTCGCAGTCGAGGACAACATGTCCCACCGACCTTATTCATGAACCCGATTTACAGGTGTTAGTTGTAAACACGTGCTAACAAAGCCCCAACTTAAATATCCTTGGCTAATCCACCCAGCTTAGCTTCTTCCTGTAGAAGGTAATTATCCCAGATGTTTCAGAGTGTGCACTCTGAGTCATATTGCCTATGTACAAATCTTGTCTCTGCCATTTACTAGCTGAGGGACTCTGCGTAAGTCACTTAACCTAGCTGTGCCTCAGCTCTCCACTTCTACACTGTGAGTAGTTAAAGTGCCCATTCGCAGGGTCCTTGTTAGAGTCCAATGGGCTAACACACAAAACCCTGTTAAAAGCATTAGCTGTGTCCTGCTGCTCCTGCTGTCTTGTTGTTACTATGTAAATAAGAGGTTATACTATACTGGATACCAGACCTACCATGAGCTCGTGTAAGTAAAATGACAGGGCAGGGCAGAGGCAGCGAATCACCCGAGCCACCACCGTCACTGGCAGTAGTGGCAGGATGAGTAGCAGTGGCCCCATCTAACCCTGATGTGTGCTGGATCACAATCACCAACAGAACAGGAAGAACTCATAGGACTAGTTTAGTGTTTTTCACCTACTAAGTCTTCAGATGGCAAGAACCACAGAGAAGGTAAGAAGGCAGAGCCTGTTCTGAGGGCTGAGTGACTGCCAACATTTCCTTTACACTTGGATATCACAAGCTACATTGTGATTTTTCTTTTTATTTCATTTCATTTTTGCATTCACTATCAGTTTTGGGGATGAATCATATACTTTATTCCTCTTACTGTCTTTTGCTATTGTTTAATATTGCTGCCCCCCTTTTTTTTTTGCCCCTTTTTGGAATTTTTTTTTCCTAGCTTTCTGGGTTGGTAATTTAATCTATTAACATTTATTCTTTCAGTTTTATGGATGTAGGTATTTGTTTAAACCTATGAAATTTCCTATCATGACTGCTTTACCAGTATTCTTAGATCCTGAAAGAAGTACTTTATTGTCTCTAAGTTTTATAAGTACCAATCTTAGTTAGTAATTAAGAAAGTTATTCTACATTTACTTATTTAATTTTTATTACTTTCCAGAATTTTGTGCAAGGTTAAAAGTTGTATTGCTTCTTATTGTTGAAGCTCAGTGATGCTTTCTCTGTGACCTCATTTATGAATGAGTGTGATGAAGATTCCTCTGGAACAGTAAGTTAATTAGGTACCATAGTACCAGAGATTGGAGTTTTATATCCGTCCACACATTCAGCCTTTCAGATATTACTTAGATTTTTGTACCCTTTGCTTTGAAAGGAAAATGGTGCCCCTTTTAATGTCCTCTTATATATCTCATAGTATCTGTATTTTATAAATGTGGTTGCTCTGCTAATTAATACAGAAATATTTATAGCTCTAACTTCATTGTGAGTTGTGACTTTTAGAATAAAAAAATGTGCATCTTCTCAGTTTCTTGAATCACATCTTTTCATGTGATCTGGACTTTTTAGTTCTTGGGAATGTTAGTACACTTGGAAAACTAAGCCTGAGCAACAAGACTGCCCTGGGAAGCTCAGGGGAGTAACTGCAAGGGACACCCTGGAGCTTTGCTTAAAGGTGCCGTGAAATCCCAGGCTGTTGATGGAATCCTTTTGGAGCTGCCACATTAGCCTGGTTTTCTGAATCCCCATTTTGAGAACAAAAGAGCAATCCTGCCTGTATGATTTCCTGTGTGAGGAAAAGATATTTTTAAGTATCTGATGGGAAAAGAACCATGCATTTGAACAATGGAAAAAAAAAAGATACCCCCAAACTTGAGATCAAATCTATGCTGAACAAATTTTATCAAGTTTAAGGAAATAGAAAAGAAAATAGTCTCAAATTCACCGTAGCCTACGGTTTTGACTACTGTTGGCACCATGAAGTATGAGAGGGTATCCTCTTCCTGATACCTCACATTTCTCATTAACGTCATCGTCCCCTGTAATTGGGTCTTATGTTTCATCCAGTCAGATTAATGTGGGTGACACTTTAATACCCCAGTTCAGAAGGAGAGTTTATATTCTTGACGTCTGTCATTGCAGCATCCCTTCTGATGGGTACTTGCATCTCAATAGGGAAGAGCAATAGCCTCTGAAATTGTGCTCTAGAAATACAGACCAGGACTATGAACTGTATTCACTTGGGGTGACATTACCCTTATCCAGTTTCAAACATGGTACTTTTCTCACCCTTGATTATCCAGCCACCAGCCCTAGTTCCCACTGTAAATCTTAGCCAGCAACTTGGGACTATTAAAATTCTTGGGAATTCAGACCTTGTGCCTAGAAACACAAGGTGCTATTTGTCTTTCTTGGCATTGGGCATCTATCTTCTTTTTTAGTACCCAAACCTTCAGTCAGTCCATAGATACATCTTTCTTCCTCTAATCTGGTTTTTGTTACAGTTTTTCCCATAGGAGCAGAAAATTGTCAATATATTAGAAATTGATGGCTTAAACACGAATTCTCCTATTTTAGGTTCCACAAATCTCTCTTTGCTAAAGGTCTGCCAATTCTGTTAATAATACATTTTATGCCTCCTGAATCATTTTCTGCACTGGAGCTTATCTTCCATGGAAAATCTTGCTTTTCTTTCAATTCATGTCTGAGAACACATTGTTATCATCCGAATACCCCAAAATGCATGCATTTGGCTTGGAAGTTAAATTAACTTATTACTGTGACCAAAATACCCGACAAGAAAAACTTAAAGGAGGAAAGACTTACTTTGGCTCATGCCTTCAATCTATGGTACGTTGGCTCTGTGACTTTGGGCTTGAGGTGATGCAGAACATCATGGCAGAAGGGCATGGAAGAAAGCTGCTCAGTTCACAGCAACCAGGGAGGAAAGTGATAGAGACAGAGAGAGAAAGAGATGGGGAAGGAAAGAGAGAGAGAGAGAGAGAGAGAGAGAGAGAGAGAGAGAGGACCATATAGAGAGAGGACAAGATATAGTCTCCCCAATCACATCCCAAGTGACC
The DNA here is from genome assembly GCA_020662805.1 of Glaucomys volans. Classification (NCBI taxonomy): domain Eukaryota; kingdom Metazoa; phylum Chordata; class Mammalia; order Rodentia; family Sciuridae; genus Glaucomys; species Glaucomys volans. The sequence goes on along the minus strand of JAJEJO010002812.1, from coordinate 786,834 downwards.
TACTTCCTCCTGCCTGCATGTTCTACTACCTCCCAATAGTCCATCTGGTTATCAATGCATTAACCACTGATGAGGTCAGAGCCCTCATGATCAATCACTACCCTAAAAACCCACATCTGAACATTGCTGAATTGGGGACCAAGTCTTCAAAACCTCAGATCCCAACCACAAGAGATGGGAAATGATCATTCTATCTTTCTGCAGTAATTCCTTGATTGTAGGCATTACAAGGCTCATCTTTCCATTATCATGACCAGGGTCCCCTGCACATGATTTAACCTGGTGTTGATTATAGTATATTTCAGAAACTGTACAATAACAAACATTGGCCACAGACAAGTTTATAAAATAAAGAGATTTTACTTCAGACTCCCCACTGAGAGAAGCGTGTAAACTCAGCCCAGGAATTTCTCACACAGAAGTCACAACTCCCTTTCACTTGTTTTCCTTTTCTTTGCATTTCCATCTTTTCTCCCAAATCCTTGACAGTTCCCACCCTTTCCAATGTGTGAAGAGTGAAAAAAAGGTGCTGTAAATGCTGTCTTATGAGTTGCTCCAATCTTGCTTCCTCTGGGTGAGACTAGAGCCCCTCTTTTCCTGCTGATCTCATGGGGAGATGCTTCTCTTCAATGGTCATAAACAAAACTCCAGCAGATGTGAGGAATAAGGGAATATCCAGGAGAGAGTCTCCATGGCAACCACAGCCATGGAAAGTCCTCTACGCAGCCCTGCATCACCATCCACTCAGACATTCAGAGCCTTCGCACTAGGAAATACGGAAGGAAGAGCCAAAGAGCCTCGGTATGGTGGGAGGAAATGAGCTCAGAGTTGGAACTATGAGCTCTTGTCCGAAGTCCCACTTCTTTCTCAGGCCTGGGGCTGGCTCAAGGCAGAATTATGAAGGGAGGCATTTTCTTTCTTTTATCTACAACAGAGAGTTCACTCCTTACTCTGGTGTTTAAGAGTTTTTGCAACCTACATTTTTTGGATTATTTATGACTTATCTCAGCTATATAGCTGCTCAAATCAAAATAGTGTGATTTCCTCTCCCCTGCAGAGCCAGAGATACAGCAGTAGATATGGTTGTAGGTACAGATGCAGATATATAACGCACGCATCTCTAATGTGCATTCACATTGCACTTTGCACTGTTTGATTCCCTTTGTAGCAATGTGGAAGGATAGCACACTGAAACAGACATTATTACCTTGTGCACATATATGACGGCATGACCCATGTGATCCTGAAATAGTTACAAGCACAAAAATGAGAAATTATGCTCCCATTTATGTATGATTTATCAAAATGCATAAATGCATTCTACTGTCATGTACAACTACTTAGAACAAATTTCAAACATTTTTTAAAATTAAAAATTAAAAAATTATACTATTAAAAATGTAGTTCTTTTAAAATTCGCCCACCAAAATCATGGACAACTGTTCTTTAATCTTTGAACTTCTGTTTCATTCATGAAGTCTTCTTCCAAGCACAGTAAATGACAATTGCTTCTTGAAATGGGAAGACAAAATCCGTGGTATCATCTCTCAACTTGGATCTTTAAAACAAGCTAACCAGAAATTTAATTTCTCACATATAGAATGATGATAATAAATTCCTTAAAAAACAAATGCAATAGTGCAGAGGAATTAAATGTGTAAGCAATAGAAGGCCGCGACCCTTTCTTATCATTTATAACACCTATGTAACTTCTGACTCATTATGTTTGTACCACTTTCATGCAAGTCTCAGCTGGAACACCATAGAAGTTAAATGAGTGAAGACTGTGGAACACAGGAGACGGAAAGGATGCTGAACCTGCATTAACACAGCAGAACGATATGAAAGAAGGAAGATTTGGAGGAAAATGCATACCTAGATTTTTTCTCCATCCTAAACCTACTTAAGTTTATCTTCTCTCAATTAAGCTGTGTCTTCCCCATAACTAAGGATTCAATTAAGATATTCTAGGCAACTAATAAGTCCATTTACTTAAAAAATCCATTAGACATACTTTTCAGACTTATCAAAACTGAAAAAAAAAATCACAAATGCATTTCCTCAAAGTGAACTGAAACAATAGTCAGCCATTTCTGAACTGAAGTCTACTTGTGTCTCAAAATTCCCTTAGCTGCCACCTCTCCTCCAGAAATGTCCCTGTGCTTTCCCAGACAAATGTCCCTGTGCTTATCCCCTCTGTTCCCTTCCTTATTGTTTCCAACTCCACAATTCAGTTCTTCACATGATGAGGACATTTTCTTGCTGGTGTCTCCTTCTTTGTTCCAACTGTGTCCATAATAATGGCACAGTGTCCTCTCCATAGTCACTGCCATTGCATGAATGGGTCAAGGCATGGCTACAAAGTGAATGAATTAATCAAATCAAATGGATGTCATAGTATACTTGTATCTGAATAGTGATTTGTCCAATTTATCCAGAAAATTTTGAGATTTGAAAAATCAACATAGCCATATGATTCCACATAATATTATGTTTTATTGAACTTATTTTCCAAACTTTACTTACATGTATTTGAGCAAACTAGAGGTACATGTATTTTCCTGAATTATAATTACAAAAACCAACTTTTGTATTTCATTGCAGAACATCTAGCTAAGTGGGTCTTAATGTATAGTGGCCAAATTTAGCACAATAAGTAATCTAAAGGATTACTGCACATAGGAAATAATATAAAGAAAATGCATCCATGTTCACTACAAGGGCACAAAAGTTCTTAAGGTATGTGGTTTTATTGGCACATAGTAGTTTCCAAACATTGATTCTGAACATCTAGAAATGTTAATTTATATAATATTCAAATGAAGGAAATATTGAGAAGAACAAGAAAGCCTAATCCATATTTACCTGTTGAAGATGAATTTAGGCCCCAGGAGAGAAGAACACTTTTGTACTTAGCTTCAGAATGCAGAAAGCTAATGTGTTCTTTAATTCCAGGATCACTCTCCTTTCATGTGATCCATGTAGGGATTTGCAGTCTGCTTTTGAAACATGGTATAATTTCCTCATCTCTACTTTCAAAAGTGTAGCTTCAAATCAAATGTCACAAGAAGAATTGTGGAATATGCATCTTGTCTCAAACAAAGTGTTTTAAGATAGTTTACTAATTTACTGGTAATTTATTCAAAGCTCTGGGCTTTTGAAGGAATGAGCTGAGCTCAGGCAGAAGACTGTGGATGCCAAGTCTAATGTCATTTTTATAATTATATAATTCCCAAGATGACCTAGTGATTTAATTAACTCATATTAAAAAAAATATGGAGGTAGGAGTTGGAACCAGTGATGTCCACTTACTTTTAATTAAATTTCTGAAAGCAATGGGCCCTTATCACTGGATGGCTGTTATCTGTGCCTTGTTGGTCTTAAATAAGGGACTTTTAGTACCTAATTTTATATTAATAGGAGAAAGCTTGACAATTTTTCTATAGTGTAATTACATAAATATATTTTTATCTGGCATTTAGAGACATCATTGATGCAGAACTCCTTAATAAGGAAGAAGCACTACTTTTATTTGAGAAGTAGTTCAGAACTACCATCACATTAATCCTCTAAGTATAATTAGTCAAATGATGGAATAGAATCTGAACGGCAGTAATGAAGTAAGACTGGAAACCACTTAGTGGGAAAAAAATGGCCATGGGAATATTTGTTGCTACACTTTGAATTACATTTATATTATAATAAATTGCAGAAGTTAAGGAAGGGCAAAAATAGAGAGTCCTTATCTATGCAGATTATTGCAACAAAATACAACCCTATGTGACTTGAGGACCAAAAATGTGTGTCCACATGGTTTAGAGGTCAAGAAGTCTCATATAAAGATTGAGTAGCGGGGGTTACTTGTAAGAGCTCTAATCCTGGTGTGCCGTGGCCACCTTCTCCATCACTCTCTGGCATCTCTTCTTACAAGAACGCTAATCCCAAAAGATCAGGACCCCAGACTTCTTTCCTCATTCAACCTTAGAAGTTCATCTCTAAAACAGTTACATTTGGAGTTAGGGATTCATTATACAAATTTCAGGGAACACAAATATTCAGTCTTTATCAGTAGAGAAGAACCTAAGGTAGATTTAAAAAAGAAGTGATAATTGCCCACTCACAAAAATTCAGGCACTGTGCGAAGAATTCACAAGATAACAAAGGCCCTGGCCTTATTCTTAACAGTGCCTATTGCTGAGGATTTATAAGGATACCATATAAATTAGGATTAGTTCATGGTAATATCAGGAACAACCTTGCTGGCTTGCAAGGTAGAGCAAAACACACACACACACACACACAATTTTTTATTCTTCCTTAGGTGTATTGAATAACCCCAGACAAGATAGTTTTGATTAAAAACAACAACAACAAACTTTGATGGAAAAAGAACCACAACAGGTGACTTGGCCGGTTGGCAGGGACTGCATCTACTCAAGAAATAGAATGAAGAGACTCCAGGTTGTCTTTCCTGTATTTGTGTGTTGCCTTTTAACAATTCAAATTCCCTATAGTGTTAGGGGAAGGATTGTTGAAAAAGGACCCTCATATTATAATCACTTTGGATAGCATGGATCAACACAGACACACACACACACATGCACACACACACATACACCACATGCACCCTTCATGCACTCTGCTAGAGAACTGTCCCAAGGCTCTTTATCCCTCTACTTGGGCTGCATTTTCCAACTGTGTCAAATCCCATTGTTTCCAAGACCTCCTCCAACACTCCAATTTCCTAACCTAACCAGAAGAAGTTGAATTCAAATTGTGTCTTAAATAATTTAAAAGTTTTTCCATCATTTAGTGAATTGACATCATTTTATTTTTCATAAGATTATTGTAATAAAATTATAGAACATTCAAAGTCTACAGCAAAGACCAAAAAGATCATTCAAAATTTCACTACATTAATGTACCATCAACTTTTGTTTTCCATGAATCTTGTTGGTTACATGGCTACAGATATGGTATACAATCAGATTCTCCTCATATACTAGCTTTAATCAGAATATTTAAACAAATAGACTTGGTATTATCATTTTGCATGCTTAACAATGTTATGTAACTTCCTTATGTGTCCATGAATCACCTGTGGGATTGATGTATGAGAGTGTGTGTGTGTGTGTGTGTTTGTGTGTTTTCTACTTGTGGGTAGGAAGTTGGACCAGAAGACCTATTGAAATTCTACTTGATCCTGGATTTTATGATAATTAGTGATCTGCTTCTTTCTCTTATTAACTATGACTGCATCATACACAGAACCGTGTTGATAAGCTCTACGTATGTGGGGTATTAGTAAAGAGAGAAACCTGTCTTTACTTTTATTACTAGTGAACAAAGGGGTTAGGTGGAGACATGATACAAGAAAGTTGAAGGAAGAACGAATGATAATGTCATCTGAGGCCCCAAGTTCCTGGAATAGAAGTACCTCCTGTTTGCATAGGCTGTGATTCAATTTGCCAAAAGAAAAGTGTCTGAACAACAACATTTTTAAAAATTGATTCATTGCACACAAATGGGGTACAACTTTCATTTCTCTGGTTGTAGTAGAGTCACACCGTTTGTGTAATTATACAAGTGCATAGAGTAATGATGTTCGTCTCATTCTATTATCTTTCCTTCCCCTCGCCCCCTCCTCCCCTCATTTTCCTATGCAATCCAACCTTCCTCCATTCTGTTCTCCCTCCTCCCACTTTATATACCATCATCCAGTTATCAGAGAAATCATTCGGCCTTTGGTTTTTTTGGGAGTGGCTTATTTCACTTAGCATGATATTCTCCAACTCTATCCATTTACCTGCAAAAATCACCAACTTCTTTATTTTCCCAAATGAGTGATTTGTTAAATATTTATTAATATTAAATATTTATGAAATTCATAAGAACTTAAAAATATTCTATCAAATAGAATATTTTCATTAGCTTTTGATTGAATTTTTTTGTGGTCAAGTTTTTTGGTTCCTCTTTTAGATCATTTTCAACAGAAGTTTAGGCAAATATGATCTCTTGAAAGCCAAAAGTCACTGGTAAGTTTATGCTTTCTGTATTATGTTTAACAAAACACTTAAAATTGAGAAAAGCATATTTAACCAGTAACTAAAATATCAGGATAAGAACATGATCCTTGATCTGAAATATTTTTGCTGTAAATATGATATGTTTGGAAAGAATTTTGAAGAAAATATGAAAAGTTTATATTTTAGTTACTCATAGCTAAGAACTCAGAATTAAACTTGATTTAGAACTGATTCATTGATGAATCAGTGGTAAAAATCACCTAAATATTAGTTATATTTACAAATGACATTGAAGTAACCTGAGAGAAGTAACCGAAGCTGAAGCTCTCCTATTACCAAATAATACTTGAAATTTCCAAATGTAAGATAAGCTGAAAAATTAAAATCCATAGGGCTTTTTGGAAATTGGTAAAGCTAATTAAGAATGCTTTATCTTTAAAGGAAATAAAATGCATAAAAAATCAGAATTCACCAAAAAATCCAAACAGTAATAAAATCCAGAAATTTTGGTATCTAATAAGGAATAATTGAGAAATGTAAATGTGGAACCAGTTTACAGAAAGGTTCAATTTGCTGAAATCAACCTTGCAGTATATCAGGAAAAAGGACACCCCAATTTATATGTCTGTAATGTACATCACACCATAAAAAGCAACTTACTAATCATAGATAGAAAATGGTAATGGAATTACTAAAATTATTTTTAAAAATCATGAACACCAAGCAGAAGTGAACATTAGCAACATCATGGTTTTCAAATCTCAGCTTAATAAGTTAACATCTGTGGAGAGCAGTGACAGAGGATGGGAGAGCAGTGACTGAGACTGGGGGTCTCTGATGACCTCCTGGCTGTGGCATGCCTGGGTCCTGGGAATGTGTCTGCACAGGGGCACAGGATGCCCAGCTGCTGTGGCAATGCCCTGCATGAGAAGGCTCCATGCAAGAGCCCTAACAGCTCTGACCTGATAGAGGAATTCTTAAGTTTGACAAGCACAACATTTCACCAGTTCTGCTTCTCCTGAGACTGCCCAGCTTCACAGTAACTTTAAACAATGAACTTTGCTGAGAGCTACACAAAGCTCCTAACATTGCATTTTGCAACTGTGGATTGCAACTGTGGAAAAACCACATAGATGTTCTAGTTTCTGTAACTTTCCAGAATAAGAAGAATAATACCTGCATAGTCTTTAACCTGATAATGAGACATACAAATAAAGAATGCTGGTGTAATGTTTCAGATCTGCATCTCCATCAGAGAGCAGCACTTCACCTGATCCCAGCTTTATCTTCAAAATCTGCATGTGTGAGTCTTGAATTTTCTAATCCCACATGGCCCCTCACCGGGACCCACAAGTTTGGCCACTCTGGTTGTGGCAAACATCAAAATTTCTGAAAGAACCCTTTAAAAATGTTTACAAATATTGAAAAAAAAAACCAATATTTTAAGAGGATTTGAAAGGAATTGGTCTGAACTAAACAACTAAATTTTAGGGTGCCAACATTGAGATATCATCTCTCAGTGGTAGTATACCCTTGACAAGGTAACCACTCTCTGACCCCTTGCATCCGTCAGTTGAACATTTGAAAACTATTTCAATGACAATTAATAATATACTTGAGCTAACTCTGCCAAGAAATCTCCAGTAAAATTTCCTCCATTCAATTGCTACAAAAATTATAATTTATTTTTGATACATTTGTAAGTGTTATGTCTGCAACAAGCTGGTTATTGGTAAAATGTTCCCTAATTGAAGGCATCATGGTGTTTGGCAGTGGGTACCCACTAGCTCTTGAGGATAGGGAGGGCTCTGTGAGACAGGTTCACAGCATCCGTCAGCTGAGGTGAAGTTCTCCCTTCTGTCCTTCTTTCCGCAGTTGGCAAGGTGAAGCTTTCTTTTCTTTCTTTCTTTTCTTTTTTTTTTTTTTTCTTCCAGTGCTGGGGATTGAACCTAGGGTCCTGTGCTTGGGAGGCAAGCACTCTACCAACTGAGCTATATCCCCAGCCCGGCAAAGTGAAGCTTTTTAAGAAAAGTGAGTCTGCATAAATTCTGAATGGCGCTGGTGTCAGAGTTCAAGTTAGGTCTCCTGAATTCATTCAGTCAGTTTGCATGTTTAAAGGAAGTAGAAAACAGACAAGAAACAGAATTCGGGAATGAGTCTTTTACATGATTTCCTGAGCTTGTATAGCTTCCTCAGGTTTGGTATGTTTTATATATAACACTAGTTTTATTCTCTTGCTTCATGGTAATTAATATATAATACATGCAAAGACAAAGGCTACAGAAACTCATGAGTTACTTGGGAGCAAGTCTACTTTATTTACATAGCACCTCCAGGGCCCAGAAAAATTGTCTTGAATTAAGTAGGTGCAATAATAAAAACTAATTTATTTAATTAATTGGCATATACATGAACTGTGTACAAAGTGAGTGAATGATTCAATAAATACTTGCCTTCTGGGGTAGGACAGGGAGAGGACAGATGGAGGTACTTCAACTCACTTTGAAGCCAGATTTCAGAGTGAAGCAATTCTGAAGGGCAGATGGGTATGTGGACTCAAGAAAAAGAGAATAGATGACTAAATCCATGGAGTCTGAGTTGGGGAAGAAGAAGGGCCCTGGGAGGCAATCTGGGTTAGAAAATGAGTCCCAAGTGAATCCTACAGTACTCCCAACCAAGCTTTGATAAATGGAGAATTAAATTCCTCAAGAGTCAGATGAGACCACAGATAAAAATATCCTCTCCAACCAGGGGACTCCAGAAAATTGATTCTTGATTTTGAAAGTAAAGCAATTTTATTTGATTCGAAGGCATCTTCAGAGGGCAGGAAGAGTTTAATGTGTATAGGGTGTGTTTGGAGACTTTCCTAGGTCCAAGGAGCTCTCCTCTGGGTACTGTAACCTGGTTTATCGTCCATAATCTGAAACACAAAGATAATGAAAGACGAACAATGGTCTGTTCAGAAAACCCACAGGAATACCAGAATTTGACAGCCATGATATATCTCAGTTAGTTTTTCCCGTGTAAAACCATCACAAATCATACGGCAGACAGCATGTTGGTTAAAGAGACTACACATTGGAATGATGGAGTTACTCATTTATCTTCATTGAAAGAACTCAGACTGCACTCAGCACAAATCTGCTCCACTATATGATCCTCTACCCTAATGGATTCTCCAAGCAGCTTGATTAAAAAGTCTTTGTTTTCTAGTTTATACACTTTCTTGATTAGTCACTGAGACTTTCAACCCAATTTGTGTTGTCAACATCTAGAAAATGATAAGATGTTAATAAAATGAAGGATTTTGGAAAATCCTAGCAGAAAGGGGGTTGGTGCTTGAAACGTGCTTTATTGTTGCATGGAGGAGCATGGAGTTCAAGTCCACCTCAAGCTCACCTTTGTGTTTCTGATGCCTCAATCAGGAGAAGTATCATTTCCTCTCAGACCACTTCCACACACAAGGATAATCTGATTGATTTGAAAGCTTAGTGTCAATTGGAAAAAATCACATGGCATGGAGTGAGGAGAGGAGAAGTTTGCAGTCAGGCTGATAAAGAAATCAAGTTTTAAACACAATTATGGCACAGGTCATCAACATATTTTAAAAATAGAGAATATAAAGTTTATTTGGTATGGATGTTGGAAGGGAAGATGAAAGAGAAAACCAACGTAGGAGCACACAGAGGAAAGAAAGGAGGGAAGGAAAGAGGGAGGCTGGGTACACATGGAAGGAGAGCGAAGAAGGGGGAGAAAGAGATGGAGAGGAAAAGAAAGGGAATGGAGAGAGGGTGGAGAGAAGACAAAAGTGAGGGAAAGAGGAAACGAAGTCCGGTCAGCAATGTGCACAGTGTGTCCACCATGTGCCAAGGGCAGCGCTGCTCTAGGTGATCCCTTGTACAAAATCCAGTTTAATCCTGAATTCAACACTGGATCTTGCTTCTTTTATTTCTGCATTATGCTCAAAACTTTTTTTCTTTTAAAGGAAAAATGAAAACATTTTTCGCAACGAAAACCAGTGAAAAGATCGTCTAATTTTCACAGGTGTGAAATGTGCTTCCTGCCGTCTCACTTCCCTCTTTCATTTTTTTTTTTTTTCTCCTTTTCTGTTCACTCCTGCAGAAGGAATGAACTGCGAGGGGCTGGAGGACTCGGTGAGCAGCCCCTGAACTTCTCCCTGAGATCCAGCTGCAGGCTGACCTCTGACCTTTTAGTCACTCTGGTCCTCAGGCTGCTGACTGCCACTTCCCCACTGCCCTCCTCTTCAGAGAACAAGCCTCCACAGGGGAAGCGGCTGGCATTGGACCTTCACATCCACTCCATTGCTTACGTCCCCCGCCCATTCTGACCTCTCCCAACTGAGGCCAGAAGGTGAGGGCAGCCTCCTTTATGAGCGGAAGCCTCCTGTCTGTCTCATGCCTACCTCACTTCTCAGAATGTCAGTTGCTGTCCCTTAAATGCCACTTCCCAGGGAAGCCACTAAAGACAACAAGCAAATAACGGTCCCACCCAGATTGCTCCTTAAGCTTCGGGCACCTCCTCATTCATTCCCACCGTGAACAAAGGCAGAGACAACAGGTTTCGTGAACTGCTTCCCCTATCTCCCTTGCCCTTCTCTCTGTGGTCACCTGCACTCCGGCTTCTATCACACCATACAGTGAAACAGCCTCTGAGGTTAAGGAACAAGAGAAAACTCCGCCTTCCTCCTGGTAAATTCCACTGCAGTCCTCAAAATCCTCAGCCTCATGTGACCCCAGTCATCTGACTCCATGGACAACTCAACTTACCTTTAAATGTACTCCCACTCCTCTCCTGTGCTCCTTGGCTCTCCAATTATATTCCCCTGCTTCTCTAACCTTCGTTGTAGAATTTCCTATCTTGTGTGTTGTTTTTCATTGAAAATGGTTTCAGTCAGTTTTTTCACTGCTTTGACCAAAAGTCCTGACAAGAACAATATTAGAGCAGGAAAAGTTTATTTGTAGGCTCACTGATTCAGAGGTCTCAGTTCATGGCTGACTCTGTTGCTCTGGGCCCAAGATGAGGCAGAACATCATGGTGGAAGGGCATGATGGAAGAAAGCAGCTCAGAATATAACCAGGGAGCAGAGAGGGAGATGGATCTCCATTCACCAAGGACAGAATATAAATATAAAAGTCATACCCCCAGTGACCTGTCTCTTCTAGCCATACCCTACCTGCCCTTGTTACCACCCGCTGAGTCATATCAATGGATTAATCCACCCATTGGGTTACAACTCTCACCATCTAATCATTTCTGCTAGGAACCTTCTTTCATTGTCTCACACATGAACTTTTGGAGGATACTTCATATCCAAACCATAACATAAACCTTAAATGCTGATGATTTTCAGGTCACCATCTGTGACTTGCTGACTCTTCTCAATTTTTGGTGATCCATCTACACCGTTTGCTTCAGTGGACACCTAAAGAGTTTGAAAAATCTATCCCCATGCCATATGCTCAACCTTTTGGCTACCACATCTATCTAAGTGTAACCAGAGTATCTCTAACTCAACATGTTTGAAAGCAATCATTTTCTTTCCTAATAAAGGAAAAAATAATACCAATCATATAGTTGAGAGGTAAGTCATACTCTTAATGCACTTTTTATTTTTAAATTGCAGTGAAGGATGAATGAGAATTGATCCAAGAGAAAAAGAAGCAAAAAATAATTGCCTTTTTTTTCAGGGATTTTTATTGTTAAATGTAAGAAGAAAAAAGTCTTTAAGGTGTGTGGGAGATGGTATACGACCTGCACTGCATTTTGAAAGGTATCGTGGCCCAAGTCCAGGGAACAGATGCAGGGAGAGGTTGCAGGGCAAGAGAGGAGACCACATGTCCTATGACAATAGCCCAGAGGACAGAAGTAACAGGGTCTGGGGAAGCCTGAGCCTGGCCTCACGGCAAGTCCTCATGCCATTTGGGTCACTCTTCATGCTCTCTCAACCTGACCACACTTGCAAATTGTTCCTGGCCTGGCCACCTTCTCATGGACCACTCAAACTCAAGGCTTCCCTCCACCTGTTTTTCATGGCCTTATAAGTAGGTGGATCACTTACCTATTCGATTAGAGCCAGTTTTTGCTGTGTCTAACCATCCTTGAGTTCCATAAAGCCTGGATTGGACATTCGTCTTTTTGTTTTTGCTGCGGAAGCTGTGATGTATTTTTATATTCATTACCCACCACGGATTCTGGTTGCATCAAAATTTAACCATTCTATTGAGTACTTAATAAATTGCATGTCTCTCCTTAGGTTGCATAAATTAAGTTAAATAAATAATGAATAATGTTTGATGAAATGCGTTAAGAAAATAGGAGTTTATGGAGCAAAGAAGAATGAGTTAGCAATCAAACAGCTTCTTGATGTCTGGATGTAGAATTCACTACCTGTGAAATTCCCTTGTGTCTTATCTCTTTTGAGTTTTTCAATATTAAACAATTGCTTTGAAGTACTGAAGACCAGTGAGGGAGTGTTTGGAACTATCAGCTTCTTCTACCTATTGTTATAATCTCAGCAAAGTATAGGAAAGTTGCAGACAATGTCTAAATAAAATGCAATTTTTGTTTGCTTTGAGTCAAAAAGATAAATCATCACAGAGCATCACAAAAGAAGTTGATTTATCTTTAGCCTCTTTTCTGCTGTAAAACAGAAAACCTGAGACTGTGCAATTTAATAAGAAAGAAACTTATTTGTCACATGGTTCTGGAGGCTGGGAAATCCAAGAGCATGGCTCTGGTACTTGGCAAGGCCTTTCATGTTGTGCTATCCCATGCAGGATGGCAGAGGGCAAGAGAGGGCCAGAACAAGACCAAGAAAGGAGGGGAACTGACCTTGAACTTCCACCAGGAGCTCACTGCTGAGGTCACTGGCCCACCCTGTGACAACAGCCTTAATTCATCCATGAGAGCTCTGCCTCATGAATCACATCCTCAAGTTCCCATGTCTTAAGAGCATCGCAGCAGTAACTAAATTTTATGCTGAGATTTGGAGGTGACATGCAAGCCATAGCTGTGTGGGACAAAATTAAAAACAGCAGAGGGAGTAGAAGCAGTACTAAAGTTTTGAGAAAATTTCCATGCACAGTGTATTCTTTAGTTTCATTCATTTATTTAATTAAAAATTAACTGAGTGAGATATTAATATATTATTAAAACCATTTAAAAGATAGGAACTTGTTTGCTCAAAATGCCTTGAATAGCATAGCTAATACATCACAGCTTCCGCAGACTCAGATGGCCACTATATCACTTAAGGTATTAACTATTGCTGTACAATCAACACCCCAAAACTCAGTAGTTCAAAATGATGTGTCTATTTATTATTCTCTTTCATTTTCAAGTCAGCTGGGGGGATGTCGAGCTGACCTCTGCTGAGTCTCAGGCTCTGCTCCTGAGTCTGGGTCTGGTGGCTGCTCTGCTTTCCTCACTTGTCTCACATGGTGGCCTTCTGGCAGGAAGCGAGGCAGGTTCTTCAGCCTGACTGTTGTAGGCTGTTGTAGACAGCGGGCTATGCCCTGCTCTGAGCTGCTCCACGATGTATGGAAGACAATGCCTAACCCTGAGTTGCAACTTTTATAAGGCAATGGTTTGCTGTGAGTTACTCTTTTCTGTGTCCAAGCGCAAAATTAGGCTCCACACCTACTCATACATGAGAGCAGCCCCTACCTGCACAGCACAGTCATGAGGCCAAAGGGAAGATTAACTGTGTTGAGAAAAGTGACCACCTGTGAACTGAGTGGATGAGATCAGAAGCACACGGATGCATAGTGCCCCAATCCCCTATCGGGAAATCCAGGTCCAGGAACTCATCAGTCTCCCCGTCACCTGAACACAAGAAGAGAGGCATGTAAGACCATAGCACAGAGGCACACAGTGAACAAGTCACGGGCCATCAGGAGATGACTGCATTCTCAGGGTTTCACTCAGCACCATCTTTTCTCTCGGAGTGGCCCAGTTTGAAACTGGCTGTGTCTGGACGCTGACCCAGAATAAGTTCTGCTCTCTGAAATCTCTGTGCCCTGAACAATTTCTTCAACCCCTTCCTCATCTTATCTGACCACTGACAGTGACTCCTTCATGTTGTATCTGCTTTCAGCCTTTGTTCTTGGTGCAGCCCTCTGAACGTCTGTGCAACCTTAACCCTTTCTTAGACTTTGACATAAATTGTGTGTGTGTGTGTGTGTGTGTGTGTGTGTTTGTGTGTATAAAATAAATGTGTGAAAAATGATGTGTGACTTGAGTGACACAGATATGGGTAAATAAGATTATAATAAAAGAATCTGATTATCTGGCTTATGGCTCCCAAGAGACACATGAATACTCAATGAGTTGCAACTGATGAAAGTGATGTGACTGGTGCGTGTGTTGCTATTCAATAAATTCTGACGGGAGGAAAGACACTAACATGTCTGACCTATGTTCATGGCAGAGCTCACTCCCCACACCTGTGAGTGCTACTCTGGTGATTATAGAGGAGCAAGAGCAAGGACATCTACTTGTGCAAGAAAGTAAGAGAGATGCCCACACTTTTACCATTTTCCGCCCATTTTATTTTTGCTAGCACTTGATGGACTGAAGCAAGTCACAGAGATGAGTTGAGCTAAGGAAGGAGATATGACTCTCTAGGGCAGAGAGTGTAGGTGCAGGGAGGCCATGACAGTGAGCTCAATCACTACCCCAACATCTGTCTTCTGAACCCACTTACCCGCATCCCTCCATCTCACAAAACACCTTTACACTTTCCAAAGACCTGACAGTCTAATTGAGTTGTGCCCTTCAGTGTTCTAGAAGAAGTTAACTCTAGAGAGAGGTCAGCTAGACAGACACCTCAGTGCATCAGAGGTCTCCACAGTAAAGTGTCTTCAGCTGCTCCTGTCTTTCAGACTCAAGCCTTAGGATATTTTTATGTCCATTACCTCCAACAAGACTCTTCCTGCTTCAGAAACCTAGGAAATAAAAACCAGGTTACCTGTCCCTATAGACACAAGATAATACTATGAAAAAGAGGCAGAATAGCTGCAATTAGAATTTCCTTTCCATTAAGGGAAGAGTAGGGGCCCAATAGGCACTGGCCATACATGTTTCAAAATTCATCTTGATAATTATAAATTGCTGATTTCAAGGTGGGGAAATTATATTCCTGGGTCTTAATTATGCTTCCTTAGCGGCTTCCTAATGTGTTCTTCACAACCCACTGCCTTGTCCCCTGGAAGACGCTTCCTTAACCGTGAACCTTGGTATTCACTTGTAAAGGACAGAGGCATTGGAGCACATGCCGCTGAACAGGTTTTCCAACTCACCTCCTCCTTGTAGAAACTTTGGTCCCAGGAGGTTGTTTGTCCCCCAGTATCATGGGTAGAAACCAGGGCCTTGCACATGCCTGGCAAGCATTCCACCACTGAACTATATCCCTGGCCCTCTAAGAGGTTTTTTTAACATTAACCAGTTTCAATCCCTTTCAGTATGGCCTTATGTCACCGTCACCTATACAATTATCTTACAAATTTTGTGGTCTTCCTATGAACTTGCCTAAAATATATTTCATTTGAGAAAAGTTTCATCTGAAACACATCTCTCTACCTTGACCTAATCATTCCTATTTTGAGACTGTCTTGTTGGGGAAAATGTCCATGAGATTCCTTGAAGTTTTTTTTTTTCTTCTTCTTCTTTTGGTTCCAAGGATTGAACCCATGGTGTGTTAGTACTGAGCCACATCCCTAGTCCTTTACATTTTTTTGAGGCAAGGTCTCATTAAGGGCCTTGATAAATTGCTGAGGTTGGCTTCAAACTCATGATCCTCCTGCCTCAGCCTCCTGAGTTGCTGGGATTACAGGCATGTGTCATTGCACCTGGCATCAGAGTTCTTAATAAAAGATTGTTGCTTCAACCTTGATTTCATTTTTATCACAAGTGTGTGTGTCCCTGGCAGTGTCCTTGCATTTCAGCAACTCCAGGGGTTAGAGATAAAAATCAGTTTGAATTTCTATTCTAGCAATTTCTGCCCCAGATATACTCATTCTAAAGTCCACATGCAAATGCACCATTTTTTTCTTCAACTTATCTCCTTCTTATAATTTCTTGTCATGTAAAATTATAAGCAGCTTGCTGATTGTTTTAATGTTGAACTTGGAAACCTTTTTACAAATATCTGAGAATCTATTTGAATGAATTTTTTCTAATTTCTCTTCTATCATTAAAGACATTTTAACAAATGTTTTGTATCTCAAAACATGGGCTGCCAGTTTTCCGGTCCCCTAAAATTTTCAAGCCATTTTCTCAACCTCCACTAACAATTTCCTAAACATTTCTCAAGATGGTGCTAGTAACTGTCAAGTTCACTTGCTAGTTTCTAGCCTCTTCCTACAACCTGATTCCCAAAACAAAATCATGTCCCTTGAAGTTCTGATATGTTAACAATAAGCTCTTAACTCTATAATAAATTTCCCCAAAATGAAATATTTTTTTTGCTTCTCTTGAACCTTCAGACTACCTCTGTGGTTCCAATTAAGCCCAAGCTCAGCTGACCTTCGTTAGGCTTGTTCATGTATGGACAATCAATAGACAGGTCAGGCAGAAACTGTCTGTTATTCAAGGATGGCTTTGAATTATAAGGCTGGATTCTTGTCCACATGAACATTTATGTTTTCCATGTAAAAAACTATCCCTAATCCTAGAGTACTATATAAGATCCATCTTACCCGATTCTGACCAAGTGGATCAGCAGTTTGGACTAGGCGCAGCCAGTCTTATCTGGGGTTTCCCAGTGACTCAGCAATCATCAGATTGTCTTGGAGCACCTTATCACATCTTGCAGTCAGTGCTGGCTGTAATTATTTTTCTTTCTCTAACTGCTCTCTCAACCTCAAACAGACTAGTTTCTGCTTGCTTTTTCCATTGAAAGACCAGGTATCTTGGAGTGCAGTCTTGAAAGACATACAACTACACTTCCAATGTATTAGGGAAAGTGAGTTGTACGACCAGTTCACATCCAGGGGTGGTGGAAGAGGCCACTTCTGTTGAGAACAGCAGCAAAGAGTTTCTGGCCATTTTTCATCTACCACAAAGTGTCTTGCAAATAGCCAGGCTGGCAATTGCAGAAGAGAAACAGAGGGCAAAGACAGTGGCACAAGTGTGAAACCAAACCCAGAAATGGATGTACATTTTTCTACCCTCTGTTTATGTCCAATTTGCTGACTAATGTCCACTGGTCAGAGGAAGTGACCTGGTAAAGCCTTTTCTCAGAATGGGAGAAGCTAAAGCTTATAGAGGAAGGAATAGAGATATATGAAGATAAAATTAAAGAAAATAATTAGGAGAATAGGAATGTAAGGGAAAGTTAACATACTTGATCCACCACAGGCAATGGCTGGTGGGGATCAAGCATACACTCAGTTCCAATTTGCTAGAATCAGATGCATTTATTTTAATTGAATAACTTAAAGATTTTTGCCTTAGGAATAGTTTCTTCAATTTAAAATCTTCTCCACAGCCGAAATAATTTAAACTATATCTTTCAAAGACAGTGAAAGATACACAGGATCAAATCCTAATTCCACAATAACCAGGTGATACAAGGCAAGTTAATGCAACTCTTTGGAGTTTGAGTTTTGTCATGTATAAGAAGTGTATCAATACCTTCCTCAATGATTTGTTTTGAAGTTTAAATTAAATAACGATGGATCACAAGGTCAAACATATTACTAGACTTTGTTCTGATATTCTAACCCTAACCTGGACGATTCTGGAATCATTGTTATTCCCATGCCATTTAGATGATGCCTTTTTATGTACCAAGCCTCAGTATCCTGATGTTGACTGTTGGTTATGTCATGAACTGTCCCAGCCTTTCCTTAAAGGCCCCACTGTGTCTTGATCACAGACAACCTCTCTTTGTGCATGCTGTTCCCTCATGCTGTAAGGATCACTTTTCTCTAAAGTCTTTCCTGACCCTCTACCCTGAAAAGAATGGCTACCTCCCTCTTTAGGTCTCATCAGATTGAAGAGATTTCCAGTCCACCTCCTGTTGAGCAGTATTTATTCATATGACTCTTTTCCAAGCTGACTCTGAACTTCCCTAGGGTAGACACTGAGTTGTTTTTTCTCTGTGTAACTGGGTTCTGAAGAGTTAGAACTGGCAGACTTCCATTGTGAAGCTGTTTATTTTCAGCCACCACCATCCACCACGTTCATGGGATTCCCATCCCCTTTCCCTGCATTGCATTCCAGCCCAGGCTTTGGGGTGATTTTCAGAGGGCAGTTGCCTGTTCTGTTCTGTTTCCCACTGAGTCCTGGTCCTTGGCTCTCCTTTCCCTTGGTTCAGTCTGTTTGTGAAGTTCAGCCAGTGCTTCCTTCCCTGCTCAGGATCCTCTTCTGGCTTCCATGGTCAATGTGATGAGACCAGGGGGACACTTTCTGAGAAAGTTACTCTCATGAAGAGTCCCTATTTGGGGAGAGTGGATCACAGAAGAGGGGAGAGCCATGAAGTGTCCCTCGCCCAGACCCCTCTTGACTATAAGGGACCATGGGGTGTGGTGGACCATCAGTGGGACCACCTGGAGGCAAATGAGCTGCCATTTACTGAGCCCTGAACAGAGGTTGTGGATTAAAGCCAAATGCCAGTTATTCTAGAACAAAGTTTCTCGAATAATTTTGTCTTCAGATTTGAATTACTAGGGGAATATTAAGAAGCTCTCCAAACATTGCAGTTTAGTATTTTTGTGTGCAACCTGGGTATCAGATCTTTAATAATGCCCTCCTTTCATTGTGTTACCCAGGTGAAGCGTGACTGCTGAGGATTTGCACTGTACTGCTCAACATCTCTTTGGCCTCCGTTCACCCTTGTAGGCAATGTTAAGGGACACAGAAACCAGGTCACAAACCATCCAATTGCACCTCCACTGCCTGCCCCCAAGTAAGTGCTGGACAAACGTTCAATGAAGGGAGGAGTGTGTGGCTTCCACTGCATTGTTTGGTGGACTTGT
This sequence comes from Glaucomys volans, assembly GCA_020662805.1. NCBI lineage: Eukaryota > Metazoa > Chordata > Mammalia > Rodentia > Sciuridae > Glaucomys > Glaucomys volans. Next base: position 767,807 of record JAJEJO010002812.1, on the reverse strand, counting down.
TGAAATTCTGCATGGCCTACACTTGGCAAGGCAGGGATTTACAGGTAGCAGGGACTTAATGAATGCTTCAGAATGGAAACCAGATGTGGACATCATCACTGTTTTTAATTTTAGTTATGCTATTCACACTGCAGAAGATCCCATCATGGTCAGTATGGAGATGACTCTACAATTTACACAGCTTTTTTCTCTTTTGCAATTTTAGCATCTCTTCTGATCTTTATATATGTGTCTTTCTTTCTTTTGAAACATAAGAAGGAATTGCAGCCAGGAAAATTTAATAAATAGTCACCTAGTGGTTTGGAGTTAGCAGAGGTGCAGCAGAGAGACTGGAACTCTAACCTTTGACCCCCAATTATGGAAAATTCCTGGAATGCCCAGCTATTAAATCCAGGGGTCTCTACAAATGTTAAATTATGTCCTTAAGCTAAAATCTCCATAAAAGTTCCATAGCAAAGCTTGATAAATAATGGAAGAATATTTTGTTTTCTTTGTGACACTGTGATGCACTTAGCAGCACATATAAAATAAGCAAAACCAATATATAACAAACAGAATAATTATAAAAAAAGACAATTATATGTTAACTACACACAAGGTGTTACAATGAAGCGAGTATTGCAA
>JAJEJO010002812.1:749408-762183 GCA_020662805.1 Glaucomys volans | reverse complement strand
CTGTAGGCTATGAATTCAAGGAAGCTCTATGTGAAGGATACTTCTTGTCCCAACTTGCATTGCTGCTTCTTATTAATTTTTGTTTTAAATATAGTTACTTTTTTTTTCTCTATTCTTCATACTCCGGCATCTGGGCTTTTGCTGTCTAGGGAGCAATTGCTCCTCCCAGGATTGGCTAATTTTAAGAACAACAAACAACTGACCTGTGTGCTCACTTTTTTCATGCAAATAACCATTCATATTCAAGATGCAAAGCAGATTCCTTTATTGAGCTCTCTCAATACACTCTGCTCTAATCTCCTCAGGGCCAGATATCAGACACCTGGAGACAGACACTGCATCATGGAACCTCTGAAATTCTCAACTCCCTTATCCTAAACCATCTCTTATGTTTCTTCCCACAGAAACAATAAAATACTGCATTTGCAATAACCTAAAAACAAACAAACTTGGGGATTTATCTAACAAAGGAGGTGGAAGACCTGCAATGAAAACTATAGAACATTAAAAAAGAAATTGAAGAATACCTCAGAAGGTAGAAAAATCTCCCATATTCATGGATACGCAGAATTACTATTGTTAAAAGTAATTAAAAGTATGATCAAAAGTGTTAAACAGATTCAGTGCAATTGCCATCAAAGTACCAATGATATTCTTCACAGAACTAGAAAAAAAGGTCTAACATTCATTTGCAAGAGTAAAATACCCAGAATAGCCAAAGTAATCCTAAGCAGGAAGAACAATGCTGAAAGCATCACAATACCAGATGTCTAAATATGCTTAGGAGCTATAGTAACAAAAACAGCATGGTATTGGCACCAAAACAGACATGAAGACAAATGAAATAGAAGACACAAAGACAAAACCATATAGATACAGTAATCAGATACTAGACAAAGGTGGCAAAAACACACATTGGATTAAAAACAGCTTTTTAAACAAATGGTAGTAGGAAAACTGGAAACCCATACATAGATGAATGAAGCTAGATCCCTGTCTCTAAGACAGAACAAAAGTCAACTCAAAGTGGATCAAAACCCTAGGAATTAGTGCAGAATCTCTGGAATTTCCAGAAGAAAATGTAGGCTCACCCTCCAATATATTGGCACAAGCATGGATTTCCTTAACCAGATTCCTAAAGTGCAAGAAATAAAACCAAGAGTTAATAAATGAGAAGGCATCCAATTAAAAAGCATTGAGATTTCATATCATTGTAGTCAAAGTGGCAGTTATCAAGAATACTGATAATAAAAAATGTTAGTAAGGATAAATGGAAAAAGGGACACTTGTAATTTTTTTATTCTATTTATTTATTTATATTTTATAGAACTGCAAATTAGTGCAACCACCCTAGAAAACAGTATGGAGATTTCTCAAAAAAAGTAGGAATGAAACCAACATCTGACCTAGGGAGCCCAATACTTGGTAAATATTTCAAAGATCTAAAATCATCATACTATAGGATATAGCCACATCAATGTTTATAGCAGCACAATTCCCAATAGCCAAGCTGTGGAACCAGCCCAGGTGTCCCTCAATAGAGGAATGGTTAAAGAAAATGTGGCATAAGTACACAATGGAGTTCTCCTTAGCTATAAGGAAGAATGAATTAGGCAGTGGTTGGTAAATGGATAGAACTGGGACCATCATGCTAAGTGAAATAAGCCAGACTCAGAAAGTTGAAGGTGGGGTGTTTTCTCTGATATGTGGAAGGCTGACCAAAACATGTAAAAGAAAAAAAGGTGAGTATTCCATGAAAATAGAAGAGAGATAAGTGGAGTAGAGGAAGGAGATGGAGGGACAGGGAGAAGGAAGAAGGGTTTCTAGGAGCCTGTGATGGAAGAAGGTCTTCCTTCATGTTAGCCATTCCTCTGTCTGCGCCTCACTCTACGCCCATTTAAAGCTAATCCTGTGTGCATTTTTAAAAATGATTATATTGGTAAGAGAAAGATGAAATCATTTTTTACAATACTGAACATGTTAACCCAGAAAAATATCACATCTTACTGTTCACCAGAAAAGGGATGCGTCTATTAAGTTAGGTGCAAAGAAGAACGTGGGGCACCTGACAAGTAGCCCTGGCCCTGCAGTAGCAGGCTATGCAGTCTAGCAAGTCGTGTTTCTCCATCTCTATGACATGCAGAAAACAGAACCCAAGCAAATATGCAGCAACATTAAGCAGAGCACAATGACCATATAAAATATATAGAAAACACAATATAAAAATTATATAGAAGACACAATTTTTGCAAATTCCAGGCCTTTGCACCTGACCTTGGCGGAGTGACCTTCTCGCTCACCAATGCAACTGCTCGCCTGAGGAGCCTTCACATGCTGTGCATTCCTCCCTTCCACACCAGGCATCCCACCCCCATGTGTCCACTTGATGTACGGGATTCTCCTGTCACTTTGCTGGCCAGGGTTGTTATAATTTCTTGCATAAGCAGTATGTCTTTCAGGTGCTGTTGGAGTTAAATTAAAAGCACCATATTAACTTTCCACTGTCTCCTTGACGTTCACACAGGGAGAAAGAGCCTTTCTCCTTGGCTTCATTAAAAAAATAAATGGGCAGACTTTATGCCTTTTCTCCTATTAGTTACCTTAAAATCATCCTCCTATTAGTTACCATAAAATTCATTACCTTAAAATCATTTTAAGTCATAAAGCACTCAGGTTCTAATAATGAGAATGTCCAACCTTATATTAAAAAACAAGAAATCTAAATCAATTTTAAACATCTCTGCTCTCCCTAACCTAAGCCCATGCTGTCCAACAGCCTTTCCCTGCTCCACGGATGGAAGGTGGGGGATCTTGCTCTGCCTTGCTCTCTTCTCATCCTCCCCTCTCTCCTAGCCTATCTCTGTGAGGTCTGAGCATGAACAAGGGGTGCAAGCAACTTCTCAAGGGATTGTTCTTTGTACTCTCTGGATAGGTACTGAAAGCTTTTTCTCTGAGAGTCATGATTGGAAGTTGCTCTCTTTGACTTGAAGTTCCTTTTCCTTAGTACCTGCATCACTCATTCAAGAAGGTCTATGCACATTACTCCAGAACCTATTAGAAGCCAAGGTTGAGCTGTAGCTTCTTTTCTCTGCCTGGCATTTCTGGTGGATTGGACACAGGTACTAGATGAACCTTCACTGAAGGAACACTCTGAAAGTGAAGGTGGAGCCCAAGACAGATGCAAATCTGCTAACTCTTCCATTGTGCGGTTAGTCCCTTTCCTACCATGAGGATTTCATGGGCAGTGGTTTGACTTCCATGCACTAAGCACCCCAAGTGCAGAGTCAGATATTTATCTCCCATGAAGTCCAATGAGGTCTCCTTTCCCTTACATCACCAGCTTGCACTGAGGGGGCAGACCTCCACTTGGTTTAACACAATCCTATTTATTATAAAGGCCTATTGTATGAAATGCATTTGAAAGCACATTACACATGTCAAATATATGCTTTTTAATTGATTCATTAATTATGTAATGATTTATTAAAATTCAATAAATACCTAAGTTAAAACCAGTGAGTATAGAAAGTGCTTACTTACAAAGCATCACAATCAGCACCACAAGTTTTGCTGATTTAAAAATGAAAATACTTTTAGGGGTAAAAATATAATGTTAATAATGTTTTATATAACTTAGCTATCATGATATCAGAAAAATTACTATGAAAATTGGATCAAAGAACATGATAAAACAATTCAATCATTATACTATATATATGAGTAACTGATGTTGAAATTTTCAAATTTGTTAAGGATCAAATTAACTATTTTGCTAAAAATAACTCTGAATTTTAGAAAAATATCTTATTTCATGGATATTCTTTGTTAGTGAAAGTGTAGATTTACATGAACTGACTGGGAACAAAATTTGCAATATAAATAGACGGGTTAGCTCTGAATTTATAATTTACTTTTTACAATCCAAATATTAATGCATATGAAATCTTTTAAGCAAGTATTAAAGTATAGAAATCATTATTACAGAGTAATGCATAACATAAATGATCTATCTGTGCACTTCCTACTGGAGTCCTATTCTATTCTATTCTATTCTATTCTATTCTATTCTATTCTATTCTATTCCATTCCATTCCATTCTATTCCATTCTATTCTTTACCTAATCCTTTAAGTCAGGTATTGGATGCATAGCTTAAGAAAGCACCTAACAATTAAGAGGTAAATCTATCCTATAGCTCAAGTCTCACTCTCCAGGTCCATTTACTTGTGATGGGCTTTACTTCTATGGGCTTTGGAATTAAATTGTTGTTCACTGATTCCTACTATGCTATGTTTCCATCTTAGTGATCAATGAAGGCGGAAAGCACGGTCTCTGCCCGCCGGTGGTTTCGTTAGGCAACAATATCATGTAGCTAATTGCTCTACAGCTAAGACAATGCTTTCTACTTCGAACACGCAGAATGATGTGCAAGAGAAAGAAGTCCTCAAATACTTAAGTTGTCTTTTAAGCCGTATCACCTTGGGCTAGTTGTTGGGCACTGTGGGTTTTTGATTTTCACCTGGGTGATAGCACTAGCCTAATGAGATGTCATGGAAATTAACAGCAGTCATCTGTATAATTAAACTAGCACCAAGGCTAGTCACAGGTGGACAGCAAATTCTAGTCCCTTGTCCCTCTGACCTGGATTACAGAGGCCCCTACCACTTTCTGGATCCACAAATCAACTAAGATATGTGAGGAAATAAAGGTTAAATCAGAACACATCTCTCAAAGAAAATGACAAAAGGAATTATAAGCCATTATTCCACAGCTGATTCAGTCTCCATTTATGTGATGGACTGGCACCTTGTAAATATCTCAGGAGTCATAATTGGGCTGTCAGAAACACGCCTTGGCCTCACACGTGTCTCCCCTAATACAGCTGCCAGCAGTTTCTTTCCTTCTGCTTATTCAGGTGTTGGATTTCTACTGTAGTGCGCCCTCATGGGCACTGGAGGATTCTAGATAGTCCAAGAAAATAGCTCCATTTCTTGAGTTCACTTGGTATAACTTTTCTTCCACCTCCAAGAGGGTCTGATTTTTTAAAATTTTTTTAAACTGATAGTTAAAATCATAAAATTGTACATATCAATGGGATTCTATGTGTTCTTTCAATATTTGAATAAATTTTGTAATGTTTAAGTCAAGGTAAACATATCACCTCTATCATATATCATTTCTTATGATAGGCACTTTTAAATTTCTTTCTTCTAGTTTTGCGAGACGTGCAATGCATAATTGTTATCTACAGTCACCTTACCATACAACTCTACACTACAGTTTCTTACTTCTGTTTAACTGACTGTAACTTGTGACAGTTGAGTCACCTTACCAGTTTCCTCCTCTCTCTGTCTTCCGGAAACCCCACTTCATTCTGTTTCTGAGACCAGCATTTTATATTCACATGTGAGAGAGAGATCACGTGGTACTTGTCTTTCTATGCCTGGCTTACTTCACTTTTAATGATGTTTTGGACAAGGCTCCAAAACACAGGAAACAAAACCAAAAATAAACACAAGGGATTTTATCCAACTAAAAAGATCCTGTACAGCAAAGGGAACACAAAGTCATCACAGTGAAGAGAAAATCTAGAGAATGGGAGAAATATTCACAAACAATACATCTGACCAGCAATTACTACTCAAAATAGATAAAAACTCAGCAACTTCAATAGTAGAAAACCAAATAACTGGATTGTATAAAAGGAAAATAGACCTAAAGAGACAGTTGTCAAGACAAGACATAAAAAATATTGTGGTTTTCTTGATCTTTCCCCAGCTGGTATCATGTTTTCATTTCCTGGGTTTCCACATACCTCCTGGGCAGGGTGAGGATGAGCCCATCCATCTGTGGATCCTCCTCCTACCAGCTACCAATGAGGATGGCAAAGAAGATACAAAGTATACAAAGACCGGAGTGAAATGTTTGGGAGGAGTATCCTCATTCAAATCTTCAGAATGTTAAGGAAGCAACAAGAGCTACTACTGACCTCTAAGCTAAGTGGGTGGTTATATTCCATGGAATTCATCGCAAGATTTCAAGTTAATTTATCTTTTTCTTTTTCTTTTCTCTTCTCTTCTTTTGTTTTGCTTTCTTTTCTTTTCTTTTCTTTTCTTTTCTTTTCTTTTCTTTTTTTCTTTTCTTTTCTTTCCTTTTCTTCTCTTTTTTTTCTCATAAGAGATGTGTTAGGAAGTAGAAATGACTCAGGGCAAATCATTTTTACACCTTCCACTTAGAGGGAAAGGTAGGAGAGAAAATCATTTGTAGAACAAATGAAGTCCTGTCTGTCTGAGTGTCATACTTGGTGTGCTTTGGGGGAGTAAGCGGGGTGGGACTGAAGGACACCAAATGGAAAACGTGGAACGTAAAGGAAAGTAGAAAGCAAAAGTGTTTAGCTTGTCTTGGGAAACGATGACAACACTTTATTAAATACAGCAAGGAAATTAGAAATGGATCCCACTATGCAGGATGTCTTCGATCTGAAGAATCTCAGCTGTGAGAGACAGAGGACTTTGACTTTCTTATTTGTGCAGTGTGCCTAAACAGCTGGGTATAGAGGACATAGCACCCAGGCCACATTAATTGTTAGCTAAAGTGCTTTTTAAGGATTGAGGTTCAGCACAAATTCAGGAAAGAAAGAAGAATCATCAAATCTAAGGAAATACAGTTTTTGAAGTCATAATGTTTCTTCTTAAGTTTTCCATTTGTGCAATGTAATTATGCATAATAGATGGGTTCATTGTGACCTATTCTTATGTGCATAAAATAATTTATTTCATTTTACTTCCCAGTATTTCCCTTTCCTTCCTCTCCAACGTCTCCCTGCTCCTCTAATTTTGCTAAAGAAAATTATATGAAAACAGAGAAAGTATTTATCAAAACAAAATTACTAAAAATCAGGAAAGATTGCATGAGTTTTATATCTAGGTGAGTTATTATAATTTGAAGGCTGTGAAACAAAAATAAAATTGTATGCTGAACCCCTTGGAAAACTTGCCTAGTAAGAAGTCAAACTTTCAATTTTCTGCCAAATTTTGACATAAAAATGAATAAGAATTGAATATGCTTTGAGAAAGAATATGAGTTACTAATAAAAGAATTATGATATGGCAAACAGAGAAAACAATACATAAAATAGTAAGTGATGGTGCAGAATAAAATAATATCTACATTTGGACAAAGTAACTGATACCAGACTGTCTCTTACAGTAAACAAGTGTAAAATGGGAAATGACACACTCGGCAATAGCAGGCAGACAGTGGAAGACTGATACAAACTTTAGAGCAGGGACAGCTAATGGGGTGAAGAGCCAAGCATCCTCTACCTGAGACAAGGTCTCACTAACGCTATAGAAAGAGCTGTCCAGGAGAAGCATTGGCGTTCCTGCAGGAAGCCGTCAGACCTTAGTGCAGAATGAATGGTTGGAGTCTGCAAAGCGGAACAGTAGAGTCAACGGAGTTGTTCAAGGTGACTGAAGTCCATGTTTGATCCCTCCTGAGTCTTTGGCATGAAGGATGGCTGAAGATGTCCTACGCACGACCACATATTCTTATCTAGAGGGCAGCTGTAGGGGTGAGAGCAGAATAGATAGAGCAGGGTTTGAGCAGCACTGGAAGATGCTCAGGTTCTGACTGCAGGAGAATGCAGATTTGGTTAGGGTCAAACGTCACCCTGAATCTCCAACTGAGACATGGAAAATGGCACATCTTAAAGTAAGGGACGAGACTGTATGTAGGGTTTTCCCTGGACACAGCCTAACAAAGACAAAGTCTAACCTTTGAGAAGATCCACAAGAGGGAGAGAATGTGAAGGCATAGGTTAGCTGATTGTAGTTTGGGAGACTTGGAAGCATCTTCTGCTTCCAGAGATGGACCTTAGCACATGGTTCAGCTCAGCTTTTACAAATTCGATGTGAACGGTCCAAAACAAATATCAAAGGCCTGAGAAAGGTAACAGAATCCAGAATATTTGTAGTGTATCAACCATAAAGTCCTAAATACAATAAGATGCTATTAAACATCTAAAGAAAAGTAACAAAGAAATTATGCATTAAAGAAAAAAGAAGTCCCAGAAGGAAACAATCCTGAGGTATTTGGTGATTGAATTTATTATAGAATTTAAGAAGCTATGACTGAAGAATTAAATCATCCTTTTATTAGTTACCAATTGTTGCAGAAATGCTACTTCACCTCTTAGCAACTCAAAAGCAGTAAACTTTTCTTACTTCACAGCAGTCATTTTGGCACAAAGTAACTATCCTGTTTCAGAAGGGTGGCTTTTGGGATTACAAATTATTGAACAGGGCTGGGGTCCCACCTCAAGATTCAGCAGGTAGAAAGTTGGTTTCCAAATTGAAATGCTTTTTGGAGAATTCTTCTCCTGTGGGCTGTTGTACTGAGGTTCTGGGAACCCTGCTGGCTGCTGGCAGAGGGACACCTATTCTACCAACCCAACATAGCACTTCATCCTCAAAACCAGAAGGCAGTGTCCGTTAGCTGATGGAAATCACAGCCTAATCTCAGAAATGGCATCTAATAGCATGCTTTATGTTATTGATAAGAAACAAGTTGTTAAGTTAGCCTGTAGTTAAAGGGGTGTCCTTATGACAAAGTCATGAAGAGTGAATTTAAAAAGGTGGGGATAATTGGGTTTGGGTGCCAACTATATAGTCTACATATAACATCAGCCATTGGAACATGCAAATTGAAATCACAAAAAGATACCAGTTCAAAATCAGTGAGTATCTAAAATTAAAAACACAATAAAGCCCAAATGTTGGTGGGAATGTGAAATAGTTACAACTCTCATGCATTGTTGGTATAGGTAGGAAATTGTACTTCACTTTATCAAAACAGTTTGAGAGTTTCTTATAAAGATAAATAAGCAGTTATGATGTAGCCCATCAGTTGAAATTTTAAGTTCTTCCTAAGAGAATTAATGTGCACAAAGTCTTGTAGAGCCATGTACCACAGAATGACATTTTGGTCAATGATTAATTGCACAAATGACAAGTGATGATGGTCACATAAGATTATAAGGGATCTGACATTGTAACTGTTGCAATCTTGTATCTCAATGCATCACTCACCAGTTTGCAGTGTAAACAAACCTACTGCCCTACCAGCCATATAAAGATAAAGCACATCTGATGATATGCAGTGCACTGCAGTGCACATGGTCTGTAATGATAATAAACGACTGCTCGTGGTTTATGTGCGCACTACTCTATACTTTTTGGTTTTGCTTCAAAGTTTACTCTTACTTATTACCAAAAGGCAGGTCCTTCAGGAGGTATCCCAGCAGAAGGCCTTGCTGTCCCAGCAGATGACATCTCCAGGTCTCTTACTGCCTCTGACGTACTGCCAGTGAGACACACGTGAAACTGGAAGACAGAGGTACTGATGATCCTGCTTCTGTGTAGACTTAGGCTAACAAAATGTTCAAAGAGTACAAAAATTAAAATCAAACTAATTAAAAACATTGAACAAATATCAAAGAATAAGAATGTAAGGAAATTACAATATTTTGTACATTTTTGCAATGTGTGTTTTAAGCTGTTATTAAAAATGAGTCAAAAAGTCAAAAGCAATAGAAAGTTTATAAAATAAAAATCTTATAGTAAGTTAAAGTTGACTTATTATTAAGTAAAGAAGCTAATTTACTCAACTTAGTGCAGCCTAAGTGTGCAGTGTTTGTGGAGTCCACAGCAATATACAGGAAGGTCCAAGGCCTTCATGTTCACCTACCTCTTCCTGACTCAGCCATGGAAATTTTGGGTCCTGCCAGCTCTGTTCATAGAAAAAACCTTATACAGGTGCGCCATTTTGTTTTATACCATATATTTATCATTCCTTATTTTATGTTTAGATACACAAATTTTTACAATTCCGTGCAATTGCCTACAGAACTCAGTAAAATACCATGCTGTCCAGGCACGTAGGCTAAGAGCACCAGGTTGCATCATGGAGCCTAACTGTCCAGTAGGTTGCACCACCCAGTTATGTGCAAGTCCACTCTGTGATAGCTATACAATGATGACATCACCCAATGGCACACTCTTGGAACATATCACATTAAGCAACATATGACTATATGTATATTCATAATGTTAAAAATGGTAAACAATTTAACTATCCACCAATAAGCAGAAGGACATATCTAGAATAACCCTACTAAGCCATAACAAGGGCAAATGGTTGATATCTGCAACAGCCTTGGTAAAACACAAGGTCATGGTGAGTGCAAGAAGCCAGAAGTAAAAGGACACATATAATCAGTGCTTGCTGGGACTCCACAAACTTATGTTAAAGTGACCACAGATTTATGTAAAAGAAAAAAACAGAGACACGCACTTATACTTCTATTATACCTCAAGCTGAAGGATGCTGTATTATTGTACATAAAGATGTTTTATTAAAATCTATGCAAATTTATTCAATAATTATATTTTTAATAATGTATCTTAGAAAAAGATAAGAAAATTGGTATGTCCTCTATAACTAATAAAAGTGCTTTAATATAACTTTTAACTTATGGGAAAGGCCTGTGGTGACCTGTTGACAGGAGAAGGGCAGCGTGAAAAACTCAGAGATGAGATCCTTCCAGTGAAGAACTCGTTTTAGAAAAAACATGGAGAGTGAAAGTCTGAGCATGCTTTCATCACATCTCAATGATCTGTCACAGGTGCCCTTGTCCTTGCTTCTGGGTGGGTTTTGGTAATTTCCAGGTATGCCTCAATGACTAGCAGTATGTTGACATACAAAATGATAACAAGATTAAAAATTGTGAAAACATATTGAAACGGTGTTTGTATTTTTAAAAAATCAATTACAACTCGAGATGCTTTTCAAAAGATAATTATAATACCTATGGTTGCGCAAAACTGAGAATGAGAAGCAGCACACCAGTATGTAGAGAGTGACTTTGTGGCACATGACCACTTCTGGGACATTGACAAACACCTGAAGCTACAATGGCTTAAGGCTAGGTTTATTATAGATTCTCTCCCTAGGCAGAATGCAAATAAGACCTCCAGAGTGTTATTTCATTACCTGATTTTCCAGGTATGTGGGGGGTTCTCCATTGAGTTCCTGTGTTGGTCAGCTTTTCTGCTGCTGGGACCAAAACACCTGACAAGGAGAAGTTTATTTGGGGCTCAAGCTTTCAGAGATCTCAGTTCATAGGCAATTATCTCCATTCCTCTAAGTCCAAGCGAGGCAGAACATTACGGAGGAAGTGTGTGTTGGGGAAAAGTAGCTGGGAATATGGCCCCAAGAAGTAGAGAGAAAGAGCTCTGAACAACAGGGACAAATACAGACTCAAGGGTGGACCCGCTTCCTCAAGCCACATCCTACCTGCTTACAGTTACCACCAAAAATATCCATCAGCATTTAGTGCACCGATTAGCTTAGGGCTTTCATAACCCAATCATTTCATTTCTAAACCTTCTTGCATTGTCTCACATGGGAGCTTTTGGGGGACACTTCACGTCTTCACCATAACAGTCCCCCAGGTAAGTTGAATAGCTAAACATGGATCCTGCCCTGGCTGATCAGTGGTCTCAGGTCACAGTGTTAGTCCCGTGTGTTAAGAGTCCCTTAAACTCCTTGGGTTGGCTCACTTCTTTATAAGCCTGGGGCACACTCCAGTGTCACTGTTCAAAGCCATCACTGCCTTGATGGTGAGCATAGGACCCTTGGCTCTCTCCGTGTCCCCAACCCATTCTGCTAAGCCTCCCTCTTCCCACTCCTCTTAAATACCCTTTATACTTAGCACCTTCAGTTTTCCAACTATTTTCTGAAATACTGCATGCCTTCCCATTATTTTCTTTTGCTTGTTCTTGCTATCAAAACCCATTTAAAAATAAATAAATAAGGGGCTAATTCAACCCCTAATTCTTCCCAGTATGCTTTCAAATCTCTTCACTGCATTCACTCTTTCCTTTCAGTGTGCTTCTCTATAACGTTACTCTCATCACGATAGTAATCACAGGGCATTTTGCTTTAGAATCTTTTTTAGGCAAGCCCTTTTGTCTGCTCACTATAAGCTGTTGGAGAAAAGAGGCTATGTCATTAATCTTTGCATCCTCTGCATGACTATCCTTATACCTTGAGCACCAAAAAATGCTCAATAATGAGTTCTGGTTTTTAATTTTAAAAAATTATAAAATATTCTATTCAGAAATTAGTGTATTTAACTCAATGAGTACTGATGTATTCAATAATATGACAAGCCCTGTTCTAGTTATAAAAAGCATAAAAATAAGGAAGGAAAAATTATACATATAAGGATCTTAATGGCTATGTATGGCTTTTGTATGAAAGTAAACCACATTTTTTACTGATGAATAGACAATAAAAGATATTTCCAGAATTTGGCAGTGATTGAACTTGTCATTCAATTAGAATGCACACACACACACACACACACACACACGTGTGTGTGAATGTGCAGAACAGGCAGGAAGAACTCAACAGGGTTTGTCACCTCTGATCCAGAAGTGGTTACTTCTCTCTCCCTCTCCCTGTGTGTAATGTGTGTGCTGGTGTTTACCATGTAGCCCATCAGAAGGGACTTGCTGAATAGACACTCTGTTTAGGGGTACATCAATGCTAAGGAAAGGAAAGGAAAGGAAAGGAAAGGAAAGGAAAGGAAAGGAAAGGAAAGGAAAGGAAAGGAAAGGAAAGGAAAGGAAAGGAAAGGAAAGGAAAGGAAAGGAAAGGAAAGGAAAGGAAAGGAAAGGAAAGGAAAGGAAAGGAAAGGAAAGGAAAGGAAA
>JAJEJO010002812.1:719544-749308 GCA_020662805.1 Glaucomys volans | reverse complement strand
TTTCAACTTCTTTAATGAATAAGAGGGAAACCCAACTAAGAGAAATAAACCAAATTAGCAAATAAACAAACATACTTTTTAAATTCCCTAATTTTAAAGCCCTTCAACAACTATGAATTGGTGGAATGTTCCTTTTTTTTCAAGAAAACCTCCATATCAGATCTGTCTCCTCAACTCTCCTCCCATTCCTCTTTCCAAGATCTATTCATTGGTCGAGCAGTTGGCAATGGGACTTGCTGTGGCAGCTGGAGAGCCCTTCTACATTAAAGGACAGACACGCTGGACTGTCCTCTCAGGAAACCTGAGCTCCACCCGCCCCTGCGGAGTGGCACACATTGCCTACTGCAAGAGGGGTGTGCTCTGGGGAGGGCTGAGTGCCACAGTCAAGAGATGAGCCTCAGGCTCCCCATGGGCTGGGACCTGTGGCACTGGGACACTCTGCCCACTCTGAACCCACAGCAAATGGTTCAGTGTTCCCAGCAAAACACATTGTCATTGTTAAATTCATGATAACCCAAGGACTTGGGGCTTATTTTCCATTCATTTTTAAGTTGAGTATCCTAAGCCTCAGAGTAATTAAGATATTTGAACTCTAACTTTGGTTTTTTGTTTTTGTTTTTTGTTTTGTTTTGTTTTTGCGGTGCTGGGGATTGAACCCAGGACCTTGTGCATGCAAGGTAAGCACTCTACCAACTGAGCTATGTCCCCAGCCCTAACTTTAGTTCTTTATACTGCTTTTCACAGTAAATCATATCTAGTAAGCTACATAAATTAACATTTATTAGGGAAAAGCAGATGGAAAATGAAGACATGTTCAATAATTTTCATTATAAAATTTTAAAGCACAAATTTGAGGCATCAAGGATTATTTAGCTCATATCTCTCACATTCAAATGAAGAAATTGAAAATAATGATTCCATTTATTCATTTATTCAACTAATAGAAACATTGATAGGAATTACTTTATCGAAAGTCCTGGTCCTACCTAGCACTCACAGTCAGTATGTATAGATGTGCCGATTCACTTACATATTTATTGAATGCCTAAGAGCTATCAGCTTCTGTTGTGCCCTGCGCATGAGCTGGTGAACACAAAGATGATCCTGATCAGAATAGCAGAGAAGGGATATTTTATTGGAAAAGACAGTTAACAAGCAAGTGAGAAAATGAGGTCATTAGAGATTTTCCAAGTGTGATGACAGTCACACAGCAATGTAATTTAGAGATTATGGAGGTTGCTGTGGTAGTGAGGTTATCGATGCAGCCCTTGCTGAGCTACCAAGTATAAAATGAGCCAGCCCTGCCAAGAGAGAATTTTAAGTGCAAACGTGAGAAAGATGTTTAGGGGCCAGGTCTTTCACTTTTGTTGTCCATTATTATGTGTTTGAATTTTAGTCCAGGATTAATGGGAAGATTTTCAAATTTTTCAAATATAAAAATGAAATTTTGTATTTTACATTGGGTACAGGGGGTAAATGGGGGTATGGGAGTAGGGATGATAATAGAGTGAACAGACATTGTTACTTCATGTGCATATATGATTGCATGGCTGATGTGATCCTACAGCATGTATAATCAGAGGAATGGGAGATTACATTCCATTTATGAATGCTCTATCAAAATGCATAAATGCATTCTACTGTTATGTACAGCTAATAAGAACAAATAAATAAAAAAAACCCTATGGAACCAAACTAGATGCCCTTCAACAGATGAATGGATAAAGAAAATTTTATATATATATATATATATGAAATATATATATACACACACACACACACACAATGGAATATTACTCAGTTTTAAAGAAGAATGAAATTCTGGAATTTGCTGGTAAATGGATGGAGTTAGAGAATATCATGCTAAGTGAAATAAACCAAACCCCCAAAATCAAAGGTTGAATGTTTTCTCTGATATGCAGAAGCTAATTCACAGTAAGGGGTGAGGAGAGGGAAGAATAAAGTTACTTTGTATTAGGTAGAGGGGAGTGAAGGGAGGGAAGGGGCGTGGGGAAGGAAGGACAGAAGAGTGCAACAGACATTATCACCTCATGTACATATATGACTGCATGGCTGATGTGATTCTGTAATATGTATAACCAGAAAAATGAAAGATTACACTCCATTTATGTATGATCTATCAAAATGTATAAATGCATTCTACTGTCATGTATAACTAATTAGAACAAATAAAAAATTAAATTAAAAAATTGGATAAATATTCCTATGCTTTGTGGAAAGTGGTCTAGGAAGGGGAAAAACCTAAAATTCATGGAGGCCAGGTAGCGATGCTGTCTAGAGCCTCTATTGCATGGACCAAGGTGAAAGCCTTGAAAAGGAGCATTTGTTATAGAATCACATTGTTTGAAGCTGAGGGAAAGGAATTAAAAATCAAGTGCACATGGAGTGGTAGTGGTAAGGAAGACAGGCATGAATGTGGCGTGACCCCCTGGATGCACTTGGACCAGCCGCTAGTCAATGATGGAATTTACACAAAGACGATGGAGGAGAATCATACAATGGACCCTTGTTTCTTTTAAACATATTCACTTTGAGATATCATTACATTTCCACCTGGTATTGCCAAATTGGGATTTGGATCTGCATGCTGGAAGCTCAGGAAGAGTTAGAAGCCGAAATTAAATGTCTAAAGTCACTTATGCACAGATGTTACCCAAACCCTGGGGCTTCAGGAAGTCATGTGAAGAAAGCATGTAATGATGGAGAGAAGGTCCTGGGCTGCAAGACAAAACCCAGGATGTGCCAACCTTCAGAGGCCGGGGGAGGAGGAGGTCGGAGTTAGAGGAAACCAAGAAGGAGTCATCTGTGGGTAGAGGACACTCGGATAACATGGGCTTGCAGGATTGTTGACTGGAGTGGGATTCAAGGAGGAAAGGGGCAAGTGCAGAAGAGGAGAGAGGGAAGTACTGAACCTGTAAATACAATATCTACATCACAAACACTTCTGCAGAGTGCTGGCTTTCAAAGCAAGTAGGAACTGATTGAAAATAGAACTGGAGGTGAGAACGTGGTGCCTAAAGGACTCTCTACACAAACTGTGTTTGTAGGGAATAGAGCTGTGGGGTCCACTATGGGTAGTGCAGTGTGGGGCTCACCATGATGAGACATTGGAGGAATATGGTGGTGTAGATGATAGTGCTGTGGAAGAAAGGAACACAGTCTTGAAATCATACCAGGGGAGTTAGAATTGAGGATTTGTTTGAAGTTACAAATCTAGCTGCTTATCCAGATAAAATGACTCATCATTCAAAACTCAGGAGAAGATTGCCTGCTTTAAAAACACTTCCCTGGTTAGATTTAATGTTCCAAACATTGCTTTATAGGTTATAAAGATGAAATTGCGAGTCTTCCAAGGGTTCTGAATCTTATTTTTGAGTATGGGATAACATATATGAGATGAGAGAAGCACTGTGTGCGCGCGTGCGCGCACACACACACACACACACACACACACAATTTGTTAAAGTCAGTCTAGGGCTGAGGCTGAGTAGGCAGAGCCGTTCAGGAAAGGCACTGGGGAATCTTCAGGGGATGATGGGAGAATCTTGATCTTTAATTTGGTAGTGGTGGTTACTCAACTCTACGTACTTGTCAAATCGCATTGAACTATGCAATAAAAAGATACAGATACTACACAAATTAGATATCAAATGTGTCTATTTTAAAAAGCTCTTGGTGTGATTTTCTGGGATCACGTGTGGGTGTATGATTCTTTCTGCATTCGAGCTTTATGGAGCAGATACATCATCCTAGGTGAAAAGGAGGACGATCAAATGCCACGCTCCTGGTGTGCCCCTTTCACTCCCTCAAATCTCACTGAGATAAGGAAACAGCAAGCGTGAGCATAGGCAGAAATCCACTGAAGAGCACTGGCTTTCCACATGTGTGCTAGGAATTGGGAAAAGTAATATTATCTGTAGAAAGTGCTTTGAAGGTGACACCTGCCCAAGCCAGCTAACCAAGAATGCCACTACTTCTGCAGCCTAGTTCACAAGTCCTTCTCCCTGTGGTGACTGGCATCCCTCAGGGCATGTGGACAGGACAGTGCTCACCTGCCGCCTGCCAGGGACAAAGCATGATGGAGCAGGGAGGTGCTGTTCCCTGGAGAACCACCAGAGGCACCGTTTGCACTGCAGGTGGACCGTCCAGGCACCACCATGGGATCTTCCCCAGAAGTATTTCACAATAGGCCTTTCGTCTCACCTCCTGTCTCAGTGCATCTTCTCTGGTCACTTGACAGCCCACACCTCTGCCTAAGCAGAATGGACTTGGACTTCACAGCAGATGAATGGTTTCCTCCATCCCTTTTCCCTAGTCTGCACTCTGTGGAGATGCAAATTGTACTGTTGGGTGACTCAGAGGAGGAAGAGAAGGGATAGGTCAGGGTTCTCACGGTAGGCCTGACTCCCTGTGCACTTCACCTGATCACCCTGGTCCTTCCTTGAATGCAGACCAGCCCTGCAGTCCAGGGCTCTGAGGGGCAGGAAGGACAAGGACAGGGGGCCGGAGAATCAGAAAATAAGTAAGGGTGAAAACAATGTCACTAGTGAGACACAGTGAATAAGTATGCTTATCCTCCCTCTCTCTCTAAATAAGTGCTACTAAGCTTCATAACCAAAATTAAATTAAGAGAAGAAAGAAATACCAATTTATAAATAAAAAGAAAATGGGAAACAGACACAGGAGAGGGGACAAGGACATTCATGCATAATTCAGCAATAAAGAAACTAGAATTCAGAACAGGTGTGTTCTATACATCTCAAAAAACTAGAAAAGAAGATTATAAATATTTTCACCACACAGAAATGATAAATGTTTTAGGAGATAGGTATAATATGATTTAAACATTTCATAATGAATAAAATGTATCACGTGGCACCCCATTAACATAAATCATGTTTATGTTTTTATGTATTGATAAAGAAATAAATTTAATTTAGTGTTTAAAAGAAAACTAGAAGCTGGGGGTAGTGGCGCATGCCTATAATCCCAGTGAGTAGGGAGGCTGAGGCAGGAGGATCGTGAGTTCAAAGCCACCCTCAGCAACTTAGCGAGGCCCTAAGCAACTCAGTGACGCCCTGTCTCTAAATAAAATACAAAATAGGGATGGGGATGTGACTCAGTGGCCGAGTGTCCCTGAGGTCAATCCCCGGTTCCAAAAAAAAGAAAACTAGAGTTCCATATGCAGCCAATCTGTCAGTTAATATTAAGGCTGAACAACAAACTT
The DNA here is from genome assembly GCA_020662805.1 of Glaucomys volans. Taxonomy (NCBI): domain Eukaryota; kingdom Metazoa; phylum Chordata; class Mammalia; order Rodentia; family Sciuridae; genus Glaucomys; species Glaucomys volans. The sequence goes on along the minus strand of JAJEJO010002812.1, from coordinate 744,060 downwards.
TTCCAAAGTATAGTACCTTTTCATGTATCATTAGGAAACAGGAGAGAGAAGAGACCCTGACTAACCAGGAAAATCAAAGACAGAAGGGCATACATGCCTCCTCTGAATCTACTAACTATGTAAGTGCATTGAAGGAAGTAAAAATACAAAGGAATAAAAATGTAAGCTGATGAATGAAATTTGGGTGAGAGGTATCAGAATTGTAGCTCTAAGGACCAGTGGTGGCTTATGAAATAACGTTAAGAATGAAGTTGTAGAGGCTGGGCTCTGCTCCTTTTAGTTTCAACTTTTATACACTTTGAATTTGGAAGCAATGTACATACATGGAATGATATTTTATAAAATCATTTTTTAAAAATTTAAGAGAGTATATTTTATTTTGTTTGTTTTTTAATTTTACGGACTGCATTTTGATTCATTGCACACAAACGGGGTAGAACTTCTCGCTTCTGTGATTGTTCACGACGTAGATCCATACCATTCCTGTGATCATACATGCATATAGGGTACTGAGTGAAGGTAAGCCCGAGATAGCAAGAGGTCACGAACACTTGCCTTAGAGTGCAGTGCTTGCTGATGGACGTCTCTGCCTCTTTGGAAAGCTCTCAAGGCAGGGCCGTGTTGAGTTGCCCTTCTCTGCCCACACAACTTGCACACAAATAACACAGCAGGCAGTCAGAGGCCTCTCCTCAGGTTCAAGCAAATGGCATAACAAAGGGTGAACAGCTCTTGAGTATGGAGAGTTCACAAGACAGCAATCTATACACAAAAGCAAATCCAGGGAACTGAGCACAGGCGACAGAGGGACAGACTCAGTTCTTCCCAGCAAATTACAGCTCTGGGAATCTCCTGGGGTGAGGACACAAGACTTCTCTTCAAGGTCATCTCAGTGTCCACCTTTGCCTCAAAGCAGACAGAGGCCTCCTGGCGTTTTCCCTGAAGGGCTGACCAACTTCCCAGGTCACCCACAGGTGATCCACCTTCTTTGTTCTCTGTAATTTAGTCAATGGAACCAATGTGCGGCTGGAGGCTCCCCCACTGCTTTTCACGGTTCTTATCTTTAACGTTTGTTTATAGATTGATCAAAAGTTAGCCTAGAAGTTAGTACAAATCCAAAACTATTTTTTATGAAAACAGTTAAATGAACACACAAAATTTATTATAGGCCTCAGTCATGGGAGTATTAGACTCCCTGAGATTCCTTTTGCAAAACATTTTAAGATGACCAGATTCTCGGGCAGTTTTAAGAAATAATAGAGAGAGATCCCATATTCCCTTTATGACATTTACCTCAATGGGAACACCTACCGTAACCAGAGTGACATTATCAGAAACAATAAACTAACATGAATACAGCCTGTCAGTCTTACTCAGATTTCCCAGATCTCCATGTCCTCTTTTGTGTGTATCCAGATTCCGTTTTCTCTTCTTCTTGATTCTTTCCATGGAGTCATGACCAGTGTGCAATGTGTGTCTCCATGTGAGGTTCTCATCAGATAAGTGATCTTGGAAACATGTACCCACCCCAGAATCTATATTCAGGTGAATTCAGGTGAAATATAGTTTAGTAGCTACTACATTTTAGACCCTTTATGTGAATAACAGATATGCTCTCGTAGTTAATATCCCTAGAAACCACACGTAAAAATCAGGACTCATCCTCACACTATCCATGAGGGTGTTGGAATGAGGAGAGGTGTAGCAATGTCCAGACTTCCACTTGCTCCTAAATGACATGTAAAATTCACACCCTCTACAGCCAAAATTTTTCTAGAGTCCAAGGCAAAATTCTTAGCTAGTTTTCATTTTGTAATAACTCATTATGATTGGCTTAACCCAATCAAATTTCCTCTTTCCACCACTAATCTAAAGCAAGATTCTAAGAAAGGAAGTGGTGATGAGATTGGACAAGAATGAAATTAGAGGGATGGGACAGTGCTCAGAAATTCCAGGCATAGAGAGCCGGCTCCATGGCCCTCCACAGGCGGCACGAGGGAGCACAGCATCAGGAGCCAGGAGAGGAACTGGGGCACGCAAGGGGTACACCACATCTTCCACTTCTCCAGTGCTCACAGCTCTCTGGCCTTTCCTACCCACACAGGGCACTGGCCTGCTGGAAGCCTGAACCCTGGTGCCAACCTGCATGTCCCCGAGCTCATCATTGCTGTGCATGGTTCAGGCTCTGGAACTTTGCCTGAAGATTTGCTCTGGCTACAAGATGGCCTTCATGGAGGTAAAGTATGAAGAAAAGACGGTGGAAAAGCACCCAGCTTCCTTGCTCTCCTGCAAACAGTGCTGAGGAAAGTCCTACACCAAGGAGATCCACTTGCCCACGGCGACCAGGTGCTCCGTAACCCACCTGAAACTGACTTCCTTCTCTTCCAGGTCTCACTTCCCTCCTATCTTTCTGATTCTTTCAGGCTCCCCAAGCAAGTTACCTGGCCTCAAATTTTATCTCTGTAGCTGTTTCTGGGGATTATATATCTAAGAAATATATTCAATCTATCTTCCTGTGTCTCAACAGGTACAATCGATTCTTTGCTTTTCTTTGGCCAATTATTTGGCAAGCATTTATTAAGTACTTCTACCCTAGGCCTGCAACGATGTTCAATAGTAGGAACAGACAGAGAATTAAAACATGATTCAGTTCTCTAATGAATAAGTATTTTATGGAAATATAATATTATATATGTATAGATAAATGTAGTATAATTATTGGATTACAATAGTTAAAATGAAAATGTTATGAACATAAAGAAAAGAGAGATCTAACTAAGAGGATCAGAAACATTTCAATTAGACCAAGGCTTTAAATGAAAAAAGAGGTACTGCAAGACAGAGAAGAGAAAGAAATAAATTCCAGGAGAACATATAAAAAATTAATCTAAGAATAAATATCCATTCATTCATTCGACACTTACTGATTGCTCACTTTCTACTAGGAAACTTTATGGATTCTTACTATTTCTTCCCAAGGTTTAAAGAATGTGAAATCATAACCTTCTTACCTGAAAATCACGAATGTTATACGGTGGCACCTGGCCACACTTTAACTAGAGGACTCCTGACCGTGAAATACAGGAGCCCAGTCCACACTGGCTCCTCAGAAGGTCAGGCGGCTTTCCCAAGCGTCTGCAGCTACAAAGGGCTGAACTCGAGATTCCCATATGCTTCTCCTCCACTTTGAAGCCTTGTGAGTCCTGGTGCATTTGACCAATTCTTGAGCACTCAGTCAGGGTGGCAGGATTAGTCTCCTACTTCAGAGTCATGAATCCTGAGGCAATATGGGGAGATTGAAGGGACCAAAGTGAAGTCATGAGTTCGGGATCTGAGAGCCGATTACCAAAGAGATGCAAAAGGCACCTGGATTGAGACTTTGTCCAAAGGGGTTCAAAAGACACAAATTTAATCAAATTCCAGGAGAGGCAGGGACCACTGGAATAGAATGAAGAAACAAAGATTTTGCATATTTTGTTTTATGAATCTAGTAAAATGTTGGAGTTGTTATTTATTGTAGTAAATTACAGGAAGAAGAGTTTGAGGAGGAAAAGGAGTGGAACAGTGTATACTACTAATTTTTATGTATTATCCATCCACTAACCTCCCCTCAACACCTTCCCTGCCCCAAAGTAAGTAAATTTCCTCTGATAGAAATTTTAAACTCTAATGTGAATCTCAGCAAATGTGAGGGACGACCTTCAAAAGAAGAGCAGTTCATCTCTGGCATGTCGTGATTTTTATTTCTGACTTTTACTAGCCTAAAATGGAAATCTTGATATAAATATAAGCACTTGGGTCATTGATACCCTCCTCTTATGATTAGCTGTAAAAATATGCCCATTTTAAATATACCCTAAAATAGTAACAGAACCAGCATGTAGCTCATGCCCAAGAATTCAAGAGTGTTTTTCCACTCTCGTTAAAATGTGCTGCAATGAGAAAATTATGTGAATATCATCTAAAAGCTTTACAAGGAAACTCTTTAAAATTGATAGTTATAAGTGTTTACAATACAAATTCAAGGTGATTACATGATGATTAGCACTTGCTTATATGTCTCTTAAAAAACTCACACAATCTGTTTTAAACAGCAATCTCTCTGAACACTTGACCTTGATGAGGTTGATGCTGATTTTGGTGATGAAACTTTTAGAAGCCAGGTTTTATTATTATGCCATGTCTTGGCATTTTCTGATAATACCATATCAATGCAGCAATAGAATGTCTACCATTAGCCAAATTTTGCTTCCAGGTATCAAGAGGATAATTTCAGGGATTAAGAGCAACAACACCCTACATTTGTTGAGTGTTTAGTACAGTCCAGGAAACCTTCTAAGTAGTTTGCTTGCTGAGTGTTTAGTACAGTCCAGGAAACCTTCTAAGTAGTTTGCTTGCAACTAATTTTATTTTTGGAAGCAACTGTGTTCTGAAAAGCAAATCTGGGATCAAGTTTTGAGTTCCACTCCTAGCTGATGGCTGTTCCTTATTTCTGCCCAATGCCTTGTATTTAAGGTCTGCATTTTTGCCTCTAGGAGGAGATCAAGTTATCTTCATCTTAACCACATGGAAGTATCACAAGGGTCATGATCAATGTTTGTTGAGATGGAAAGTAATCTTTGATCCTTTTATATAGAATGTTCCCTCTATTTGCACTCTTTTTCTTACAATCATTGGAATCAAGGAGGATCAGGGTGAGGCCCAGAGGGCCTGGGGCAGAGAAAGACCATAGGAGCTGCTAGCTGATAGTGCAAAAAATACTTTGAATTTTAGTGTGATCCAGCTTAAGAGCAAGATGTCAGTATAGCTTCTCTTCTAATCACCAAATATTTCACTCACTTTCCTTCCCATCCTTTGTTCATCACTAGAAGTAATCAAATATCATATCTATTTATGACATCAAGTCTCTTTATCAAAAGGTAGTTTTTTGATACAGGTCAAAAGTCAGGTACAATTATGATTTGGAGATCTCTGAACTAAAGGGACAGGTTATTTCCACCATGATTACTATGCAATCATAAATTGCTTTTAGAATGTCATCAAAAATCCTGAAGACAAATGAAAATGCAATATGAAATGAAGGATAGGAGCATGGTAATGATGACAATTCATCTCATTTGGAAGGGAAAGTGAGGCAAATGCAGATCAGGTACCACTCCATAGCAATTATGATATCCTTCCTACCTGTGCAGGTTGGTGTCAAATCTTTGAACTGGGTTGAAATGCACTCACTGTCTGGGAATACACCCCTATTCTGCTGTTCTTTGTGATCTCTTTTCACTCCCAGGAAAATGAGCCATTTTTTTATGACTGATTCCTTAGCTGTACCTGAAACATGTACCAGAATGAATGGCCTCCTGGTAGCTGATAAACATTCTTAGTTTGGTTTCTGCTTCTAGAAGGTTAAGGATATAGCCTGTATTTAATCTTAAGTAATCACATTGATTTTTTTAGTTCAAACTTGGGCATCTTTGGGTGGCAAAGCCCTCAGTAACTTAGTGGTCATTTTTTACTGGATTTGAATCCCATCAATTCCCTATGACAACTATAAGCCCTCCAATTCTTTGAGGCTTAATTCTGACACCGCTTATGTTTAATTGTGTGCATTTTTTACCACTTGCCCTTAATCATCTGTTCAACTACACATGACTTCTCAAGTGTTGGCTTGGTAGGAAAGTTTCCCCTTCAGGCTCTTGCTGAGCTGTATGGCTCATTTGAAAGGCTCTGCTGAGTGCCATCAACTTAACAGTGGTCTCCAGCCTGAGTGACAGGCTGCCTTGCCAAGGGTGACATTGTAACATTAACCATTGGGAGTGCCCCTTAAAAGTCATGCGGCTGAGGAGCAAAGGTGAGAATGGACGATGGGCAGGAGCGCCAGTTCAGAGATGCCTTCCATTCGCCTAACACCAGCAGGTATGCAAGATGGACCTACTCATCTCAGGGTCTATTCTCGGTTTTGGGAATGCAAAGGTGAAAAAAAATCATTTCTGCCATTTTAGAGGTTATGTTTAATAAAGACTCTTAGCCAAAGTAGTGTTCGGAGGTAAATTTGAAAAGCTGTCCTGGCAGATGGCAGATGTTCTAAGATCAATGGATTCCCTTTCCTCAGTGAAGGCTCCCAGTTTCCAGAAGCGTCAGGCAGCTGGGTTCCTTCTCACTCTCTCTTCCATGCATAGAATAAGGCTCATTAAGATGGGCCTCTGGGATTCCTCCAAATTGCAAGTAATTCCCCCACAGTTCAATTTCCTCACAGTCCTGTGACATCGTTCTATTCCTCTCAGAATGTCAGAAGATCCTCATTTCCCTGCTAACCAGAAGGGAGGCCTTTGATGAAATGACAGTTTGTGAACTTTCCGAATTGCAGGTAAACTTTTAATGGGCCATTATTTTGATTTTCCTTTCAAGTATAGGATCTTTGGCATTTGATCACTGTGTTCTTTTTCCTCTTCAAAATAGATGTGGTCTTTCTGGTGATTCACAATGCTCAAAGGTAAATTAATGACTCTTGAAGGAGAAAGAGCAAGAGAAAAACAAAATTGTACTGGCGAACAGCTAGGGAGATGGCTATAATTGTATAATTTTAGCATTTTCCCCTTCGTTTATATTTTTAAAATCCCTGTAGAATTTCCTGGAAAGTAAAATACATTTCTTTTCCTAGAAAATGGTAAAGCTTAGGCAAGACGTGACTTTTAAATTATTCCATGATCAACTCTCTAAAGGATTTTTTTTCTAGAATTATAAAGCTATTGATTTATAGCCACAGATATTGAACACATTATTTTCTAGAATGTCTATAATGTTCTAGAACATAATCTAAATTCTTTAAAAAAATTGTTTAGTTTGATATTTTCTGGAATAAAATTTAAGGATTATTGTAGCTAATTATTACATAACTTGTATTTTTCTATCTTTAAAAACCCACAGAATCGCTGAGATTATCTCCTCCTAGGGAAAATTATGTCCATTTCTTTGACATGGAGGGAGAAGCAACTCTGAAGGTCCAGCTCTGGTGATTGATATCCTTTTGCCCCCTCAGAGTACCAGGGCATTAGCTGAAGAGGCAGGGGCCAATCGACCTGGAAGTGTAGGGGCTGCCTTTGGGGGACTGGGCACTCAGAGCGCACAGGGCTTCTTAGTCTGCAGACCAAACCTGTACCTGTTGATGGTGCAATGTCCATCCCCCTCCTTGTTCTTTTTTCCTCACTCTGGTTAATTTATCCCTGTTTAAAGTTTAAAATCAAAATCATGATTCTTTTACCTTTTCTTTTTTTTCAAAAGACTGCTTTATTCTCTCCTCACTTTGTGACCGCATTCCTAGAAGTATTCTTTTCTTATTGATTCTATTTCCTCCCCAAACTTCTTACACAATAACAATTCTAATAACAACAATTAGAAATGATAATAATAATTATTATTAATATCATAACTATATAGGGTCACTTTAGAGTCAGTACCAATTCCAGCACCTTCCCTCTGCAGTGCCTTTTGTAGGATAGACACTGGGTGTCTCAGGCGTGTGATTGTGCTTTGTCAACCCATGAAACACAAAGGTGATTAGGAAGACAGGTTGAAAGAGACTAGATTTATGGCTGAGGAAAGCTCCCTGGTGTATATATACCACATTTTCTTGCTCCCTTCATCAATTGATGGACACCTGGTCTGGTTTTACAACTTGGCTATTGTAAATTGTACTGATGCGGCTGAATGTGTCACTATGCAACACTGATTTTAGTTCTTTTGGATAAATACTAAGGAGTGGGATTTCAAGTCATATAGTAGTTCCCTCATTCCTCGTTTTTTGAGGAATCTGCTTTCCAAATTGGATGTACTAAATTGCAGTCCCAACAATAATACATTAATGTACATTTTCATCCTTGCCAGCAATTACCTGTATTCTTGATGATTTCCATGCTAACTGAAGGGAGATGAAATTTCACTTGCTTTGCATTTCCCTGACTTCTAGGATGTTGAATATTTGCTGGTAAATGGATGGCACTGGAGAACATCAAGCTAAGTGAAATTAGCCAGAATCAGAAGTCAACGGTTGAAATTTTTCTCTCATATGCAGAAGAATAAAGAAAGAAAACAAAGAGGAATCCCATGAAAATGGCAGAAAAGATCAGTGGAGTAGAAAAAGAGAATCGAGGAGGAAGCAAGAGGCATGGGAAAAGGGAGGAGCTGGGGAAAGGACCTGAATGAATTATGCTATTCACACACATGAATATATCACAGTGAATTGCTCCTTTGTGTATATCTAAACAGCACCAATTTAAAAAGCAATAAATAAACGGAAGACCAGTAGAATATAAGAAGAGGTACAGGGAGAGGGAGGAGGGGAAGGAAAGAGGAAGTACTGAGGACTGAATTGGAGCAAATTATATTCCATGCATGAACATGTCAAAACAAACCCCACTATCCTATATAATGATAATGCATTAACAAAAACATTTTTTAAAGAGGGACTAGACTTCTGCTCCTTCTCTCAGTAACAGCAGTTGGAGACATTCTGTCTTCCTTAGGCACTGTTACACTTTTTGAAACATGTCACTTGATTTAGGTGTTAAGTAGAGTGAAACAGACATCATTGCATCATGTACATATGAATGCGTGACCGATGTGATCCTGCAATATGTACGATCAGAAAACTCAAATTATATTCCATTTATGCATGATTTATCAAAATGGATAAATGCATTCTACTGTCATGGGTAACTAATTAGAACAAATAAAAAACTAAAATGTAAAAAAAATAAAGATGCAAGGAATAAGGTTTCCATTCTTCGGGACAAACCAGAGCAGGTGCACCTCCTTTTATCCCTGCCAGCAATAGCAGCAGAGTCAAGGTAGAGGTTTGATGGCTTGGAATTGGAGCAAGTATTTACAGAGAAGTCTTCCCCTTTCTGCAGATCCTGAGGTCATGGGAGAAAAGGCGGCTTTCCTGATGGCACTGTTCTCAAGATGGTATTGGGAACTATTCTGAAGGCTATAATTAAAGTCTAGTTTTTTGTTGTTGTTGTTGTTTTGTTTATAGACCAAAAAACCCACTTAACATTCTGCAAGAAATCAATTTATGCTTGAAACTGCTACGCAGTTTGTGTCTCTGCAGCTGAACTTTAACAAATTCAGTTTGTATCACTTTTTGTCCATTTTAGTAGTTGTCTTTGCTTAATGCCACTATCAGCTTTCCTTCCAGTTTCCCAAATGTCAGGGAGCATCAGAGTCACAGAAGATGCTCACAAGTGATGTGCTGAAAGCTATAGGCCTGTAACAGGTAGAAACCAAACAAAAGAAAAAACACTCAACAACTTCTATAAAGCAAGATGGCTTCTCTCCAGAGACTATGTGGAAGAACATGTCATCCTTTTATTCTTCACTTCCCTTTTTTTTTCTTCCATCTCCCTAAAATTTCACTTTGATTAAAACATGAATGATAAGGAGGATTCACTTATAAAGTAGAAATACTTAATTCACAAGGGTATTAAGTGTTCTAAATAGATTATACAGTTAAGATTTTGAACTAAATTTTCATCTTGTTGTTTTTTTTATTCCTTATTTCCATCTTAGTGACAGAGGGAAACCTTCAAGATAGCAAATTTAGAAACTTTCAAGATCATCAAAGACAACAGCAGGACTCAATAGATTGCTTCCCTGCAATTAAAGAATTTGGAAACTTGGAAATATTTTTTGAATGTTTTTATAATAGGTATTACAAGAAAAATTAAAAAGGAATGTATCTCCACATTAAATATATAATCAGTTAATAATTAACATAATTATATTTTTATTATTTTATCTCTTATGTATAATAAATTAATTTATATATGTTTATTTATATATTCATATGTACTATAACATTATTATAAATTAGTGTATAAATAAATTTATATTTAATGCATGCTAAATTTATATTATTTGTATTATAGTGGAGATATACATATATATATTATTTTCTCTATTATTGATCTCATTCCAATACCTGACTTGGAAATATTTTTAATTTTTGGAAAAAAATATTTTGCCTTACTTAATATTTAAATAGCAGGTATTATTAAATCTACACTAGATATTTTTCCAAACCAAATTGGTTTTGATATCTGTTTATAGGTGGTATTTTCATTTCACTATAATGCTTCAAATCAGAATTGCCTATTCTGATTATGGAAAAGTCCTATAGAAAATGAATTATAAAAATGCTAATGTTAAATTAAAGGTCAGAAATAATCATTACTATGCCACACTAAATCCTAAAAGCCTGAAAACAAATCATCAAAATATAAGTAGGAATCTGTGAGTAGTGAGTAGGCTTTGAGTATTTATGTTTAGTTCTTCTTTGTAATGTTTTAGTTTTTTCAAATATTGCTTAACTCTTTTGTTTTGTTTTGCTTCTGCCCTAAATACCTATCCCCTGACCTGAAATATAACTGGCAATTGATCCATATATTTCTTTAATGGTTGAATGAGTGAATAAATCACTCCTATAGATGGTTTCCCAAATTATTTTCCCTAACAGAGCATAATGTCCTGGGTACACATTATATTTTTATAGATCTGCACCCCAATAATTCCATGGTGGGGGGTGTCTTAATGATATGTATGACTATGTGAGTGGCAATGTTAATCATGACAATAAGATTAAAATTTTACATTATTGTAGAAATTTGGTTTTCCAAGACCCTTCCTCTCTGTGATTTTATATATTAGAAAAGCATTGTAAGTATTGTGAAGTGGAAAATTGGTAAAGAACTGACTGGAATTTCAATACCCTGAACATTAACAGACAGAACTCAGCAAAGTGAATTCTGCAGACAAGACCTCTAGTCTAACAAAGTGAAGGCTATATGTGAACATCAAATTTTGATGCAGGTCATGTCTGAGACCTAAGCCTCATCATGTGAGGTAGCAAGGATTAACCTTGCCTGGACCGTAGCATAGATACAAGTAGAATGTAATCTGCACACCAGACACCATCAGAAAGCCAATTAGAAATGCAGATGCTCAGGCTGCATCTATCTCAGACGTACTGAAACAAAATATTTTCAGGTTTGAGAAACATTATTTGCTCTAGACTAGTGCATCTCCCTTCTAATCATACATGGCAAGTTCTTGGGGCATTATTATATTACAGTGATGCTTGGGGTCCAGGCTGGAACATTAAATCTGAAACTGATAAAGGTGGGCCCCAGGAAGCCCAGGTGATTCTTATATACAGGTGGGACACACAGAGATCAGTGGCTCTTCTTTTCAATCAGCAAACACGATCAACCACGCCGAAGGTCTTTTGCAAGTTTTATATACCTATTACCACTTTAGAAATTAAAATTTGGAAATTATTAAATGTTTATTGTTTATTTAACTAATAATGACATCATTATATACTAACAACATATATTTACATGAAACAACTCTAGTTTTCAGAATAAAAAATAATGGGAATAGAATCATTTTGCATTTTTGCATTTCTCTCTAATATCTGCCTTAATAGAAGACTCTTGGATTCTTGGGGCTGCTTCTCCATTCATATTGCTGCTCTATGTGTTTTGTTAAAGTAAAGGTGTACAGTGAGGAAAACAAGGAGATTGCTAATACCCTTTCAGAAATTGAGGATGATCTTTAAGAGTACACCGAACTTCATGAGAACTATTACTTAAAGGTTAGTTAAGTGTCAAATCTGAAAGCAGTGGTGCACCTTTTGAACTGTTACATTTGAGTCCATTGGATCTTTAGCATAAAGATTTTAGAATTTATGCACTGATAATTCAGAAAAAAACATGGATTTACTGAATTATGCATTATTAGAAATGTTATTATACATCTTGTTCTATAACAAATATATATTGTTGATATCAGCACCGTTCTAATCAGAAACATCATAAGTCTAATGAAAAACTTGTTTTCCCAATTTCTTTCTGACTTCAATTGAATGCTCAACTCTGATCACAGATAAGGTTAGTTATTCCTTTGAAGAGACAGCTCATTTATATGTGTGTGGTATGTGTGTGTGGTGTGTGTGTGTGTGTGTGTGTGTGTGTGTGTGTGTGTGTATGTGTGTGTGTGTGGTTGTGTCGTTGTGGGAATTGAACCCAGGGTCTCCTGCATGCTGGACAGCACTCTACCACTGAGCTATGTACGTCCCCAGTCCTTTAGTATTGCTTTGAAAATTATTTTCATCTGAAAGCCCATTGGGGACCTCTGAGGGTCCACAGGCCACACCTTGGGTCTTCCTGGTCTACTTCTCCACCAAACTGAGACTATAGACACTTTCTGGTAGAACTTCAAGAATCTCCATATTTTTGTGGTGCACATCTAAGCTAACAATTCTTAACCAAGAGTACCTTTATTTAATTTCAGTCTGTTAAGATCTGACTTTGTGCCCCACTGCATGAAAGGTCTCTAAAACATTGGTGAACATGAATCCCTTAAAAGAACGGATGAGTTTAATTGATAAATACAGATATTGTCACTTATGGAAGCTGTTACCAAGAGCTCTTTCTAAAAGATACTTTCACAGAAAAGCAGTGTGCAATTATAATTCTATTTAGAATTATCAAGCTGGTATTTTGGTTCATATACATATATATTATATATATATATGTTTATACATATGCACAATAGAAATGAAACTAGAATTATTATAACTCCAATAGCAAGAAGAGGAAATAAAAAGAAAAGCTACACTAAATATTTTTATTCCCTAAGACCATGAAAGATTCACCTCCAGTTGGCTCTTTATTGGATGTCTAGGGAGCTGCCCTTCCCACTTTAGGGGAAAATGCCTTTTCTTCCCTTATTTCATTAAATGAACTAGAGATTTAAAGAGAGCACATTTCTATGTTTTATTTAAGGAAGAAATGGAACAATCCTTCACCTCTAAACTTACTATATTAAGAAGTCCCAACCCAAGGAGCCCAGAGTATTGTCCTTTTTTGTGATCTTAATTATGATTTCTTTTCTCTTCTTTCAAGGAAGAGGAAACACGTCTGGAGTTCTCTATAAAACTTGGAATTTTTCCCTTCATTGATTTCACTTCTGCATTCGGCATTAAGGAAACCAAGATACTCGTGGGGTGCAGGTCACACACCATCGACACGGTGCTTCAGGCCGATGACACCTGATGACTGCTCCTAGGTTTTCAAACACATTTTTATCAGAATTTGACTGGACCTTTTTAAAGGCTCCCTAAGGAAATGCATGTGTAGGTAAATGCATGCTTAACAACCCAGGTACTTTTAGAAGAACTGAAACCAGTGAAATTGTGTTCTTGTTTTTGTTTTCAGAAGCATAGCCCAACTGTTTCAGGCCCAAAGTCATCTTTATTCTATTTTAATGTTCCAACATGATTTTTTTTTCAGTCCCCTGGGAGGGTCATTAAAACTTCACTCCCTAAACATTAATTCAAAAAGCAAATGCAGTTAATTCTCAAAGTCAAATTTAGTTTAACTAGAGGTGCAGTTACCAAAGGCTCTCTGTAATTGATGTGTTTTACAGAAAGCAGCAGTTCTCCATTCACGGGCTCCCAACATAAAAGACATCGCATTTGTGCGGAGAGTACAATCTGCCTGGTAATTTTTCATCACAACTGGAGTCCTTTATCTTCTGTTAGTCAACATAGGAAACAGAGGAGTTTTATGCACTCTAGTTAAGTCACAGAGAAGGGGGTCCAGAGCAGTCTGTGGAAGGCGCTGCCTGTCTTCCTTCTTAGGCCCTAAGTGAAAATGATTTCCCCAATGCTGGGTGATCTGGTATTATTATAAATAATTACACACTTAAAGCCATAAAATGTGAGCCACCATAATGTAGAAATCCCATTTTAATTGTACTTATTCATTCTCTACTTCAGTTTCACGCTGAAATGTAATGGCAATTTAATTACTTAACCATCTACCAATAACCTTTGACTGCATTACTTACTTCTTCATTAACATTCAGAGGGAAAAATTTGGTGCTTCTATTCCTTATCCTGGAATCTATGATATGAGACTCATGAAAATATAAAATGCAAAACTTACACTAAAAATAATTTTTTTTAAATTGACCCTTTCATCTTTATTTGTACAAAATGCTGTGTCTGTGATCGATAATGAAGTTAATGTCCTTGTTTGTTCAGCATGTGATAAAATCAAAATGAACCACTCAAATGTCATTAAAACTTAGAAAGTTTATGAGAAGAGTTATTATTCCATTGAATAACACTGTTTTGGAGATAAAGAATTTGAAGCACAGAGAAATCAGGCAATTTCTCAATTTCTCCTTATCATACTTGGAAGGAAGGAAGTGGGATAATGGCATAAAATATTTTTGTCTTAAATATTATTTCAGTTTTATTTATGTTATTTTAAGTATTTAATTTAGAAATAAAGATTATGTATATTTAAGGTGCACTAGGTGATGATTTGTTACACATATGCATTGTGTAATTATTCCCATGATCAAATAAATCAATATATTCATCAACACACATTCTGTACATTAGCTCCCTTACTTGTTTGTCTCTTAAATGAAATTCTGTGCCCTTTAATCGACATCTCTCCATTTCTCTCCCAACTCCTGGTAACCACTCTTCTACTCTCGGTATCTATAAATTCAACTTCGTAAGGTTCTATCCATAAGTGAGATGATACAGTTTTGTCTTTCTGTGTATAGTTTTTTTTTTTCCATTGAGCATAACGTCCTCTGGATTTAACATTATTGTTGCAAATGAAACAATTCCTTTCACTTACTTGGCTGGATAGTACCCCCTCTGTGTGCATGCATAGGTATACATGTACATGCATGCACACTTTTTATCCATGCATATGTCAGTGAACACTTAGGTTGTGTCCCTATCTTAAGTACTGTGAGTACTGCTGCAAAGAACATGGTGCTATAAATATATTTTCGAAATGCATATCTTTTGACTATAGAAGAAAACTTTGCTGATTTGTGTGGAAGTTCTATTTTTAATTTATTGAGGAACCTCCTTGCTGATTTCCATAATAATTGCATTTTTTCTCCAAGTGCATACAAGGGTAGTCTTTTTCCACATAACCACTAATGACGATCTCTCATATCTTTGATAACAGGTGAGAGGTGATAGCTCATGTGGTTCTTATTTCCATTTGACTGATCATGAGTGGGTAAAGCATTTTTCATACACAAGTTGGCCATTTGATATTTCCTTTTGAAGATGGGCCCTTTTCCCTTTTTCAGATTATTTGACTTTTTGCTATTCAGTTGTTTTACCAGGCATAGGATTTCCAAATACTTTTTTCCCATTCTATTGGCTTTCTTTTCCTTTTGCTATTTTCTTTGCTGTGTAGATGGTTTTAGTTTGATGTAGTTCCACTTGTTTATGTTTGCTTTGTTGGCTGTGTCTTATTTGAGTGTGTGCACATACGTGTGCATATAATATCAAAAATTGATTGACAGGACCAATGTCAAGGAGATTTTCTTCTATATTTTCTTTTAGGAGTTTTACAGCTATAGATCTTACATGTAGGTACTCAATCAATATTGAGTAAATTTGTATACATGTTGTAAGACAAATGTACAATTACATTTTGGTGAATACTCAGTTTTAGCCACATCATTTATTAAAAAGGTTTTTCTTTCCCCATTATGTATTATCAGAAGGCTTATGAAAGATTAATTGACCATATATGTGTGGGTTTATTTGAGGATTCTCTATTCTGCTTCACTGATCTCTGTGTCTGGTTTAATTCCAGTAAAAATGGAGTTTTTGTTATGATATCTTCAAAAAAGTTTGAAATATTAATTCTTCCAATCCATGAACATGGGATATCTTTCTATTCATTTGTTTTCTATAATTTCTTTTATCAGTCTCGTAATTTTAGTGTACAAATTTTTTCCTCTCCTTGGTTTAAATATATTCCAAAATGTGTTATTTTTGTGATGTTCTTAATGGGATTACTTAAAAATATTTTTCAAATAATTTGTTTGTTAGGGTTTAGAAGTATCAATAATTCTTATTGTTCTTGTGTCTTGCCAGCATACTGAATTTCTTTATGAGTTTACAGGAGGTTTTTGATGATTTTCAAGTTTTATCCATTTAAGTTTAGTGTCATTTGCAACATGAGCCAATTTAACTTCTTTCATTCCAAATTTAAACTTCTATTATTGTTTTTTCTTAACAAATTCAGGAACTTCCAGGAGTATGGTAAAAAAAAAAAAAAATAGTGAGCTCCCTTATCTTGTTCCTGCTTTCAACTTTTTATGATTAAGTGTTGTGATAGAAGTTGGCTTGAGCTATGTTAACTTTGTATGTTATGGTACAGTATTTCTCTAACTTATTTATTGCAATTAAGAAAGCCTAAAGATCCCAAAGAAATGATCTCACTTCACATTAAAAAAAAAAACCTACAAAAATAACAAACTAAGTTCATAGTCATCAGAAGGAATGAAACAATAAGCTACAGAGCAGAAATAAATAAAATAAAAACCCAAAAAATGAAACTGGAAAAGACCAAAAAAAGAAGTGTTTTGCTGTTACTGTTGTTTTCCTAATCAACAAAATTGACGAGACTTCAGCTGAATCTGAAAAGTTCCCTAAAGTCCCGTGTGTTAAAGGAGCTTTTCTCAGGTGGTGCAATAGGATTTCTTTCTTCTTTTTTCCATTTTAAGTTTTGTTTCACTGTACAATACATAGAATGCTCATGTGAAAACCTCTCTGGATTTAGTCACCCAAGCTAGGATAGCAAGAATTCCTCCTATGAACATAACTCAGTGATTTCAGAACAATTTTATGCAGAATAAAGAGGAACCTGTAAAACAACATTTTTATAAAGCAACAATGCCTAAAAAATAAAAATTTCAAACTTTGAACATTTGTATATTTAAAGATTCTTATTAGATTCAAGGACAATATCTTCCTTTACTTTTCAACTCAGGAAAACAGTATTCCCAAATTCAGTTTCTTAGCTTGAATTCTCATGCTTAAATAACACCTAACAGAGTCTGGCCTAAATGGATACCTTCCATATTAGCATTTAAAGATTTATTTATTTGTTCTTTTTCATTATACCTGACAGTAGCGTGTACTTTGGCATATTATACAGACATGGAGTTTAACTTATTCTAACTAGGATCCTGTTCTTGCAGTTGTACCTGATGTGGAGTTTCACAGGTCGGTTGTTCATACATGACCTTGGAACAGTATTGGTGTGACCGGGCCTTTAAGAGGAGGCACAGTGGAGGCCTCAGGTCCTTGGAGGTGTGCTTCTGGTTGAGATCATAGGACCTGGCCTGCTTTTCACTTTTTTGACTTCTAGCCCTGATGTCAGTGGTTTTGCTCTGCTACATACACTCACCACGATGCCTCACGACAGGCCCAGAAGTAACGGGACCAATGGCTCATGGACTGGACTCTCCAAACCGTGAGCCAAAATAAACCTTTTTCTTTATAAAGCTATTTTCTCAGGTGTTTATTATCTTAATGGAAACCTAACTTACACAATAAGAGTATTGAATCAGTAATCAAAAATCTCCTAAAAAGAAAAGCCCAGGACCAGATGGCTTCACAGGGGAATTCTACGATATTCAAAGAAAGATTAATGCCAATCCTCCTCAAACTCTTCCAAAAATTAAAGAGTAGGGAATATGTCCAATCTAATTTTACAAGGCTTGCATTTCTCTCATTCCCAAACCAGACAAGGATGCTACAAGAAAATAACATCATAGACCAATATCCTTGATGAAGAAAGATGCAAAACTTCAACAAAATGTTAGCAGATCAAATTCAACAGCCTATCAATAGGATCATATGTCATGCCGAAGTGGGATTTACCCCTGGGACAAAGGATGGTTCAACAAGCATATTAATAAAGGTGATAAACCAGATTAATTGAATGAAGGATAAAAATCATATGATCCTCTCAATGCATGCAGAATGAACATTTGAAAAACTAAACATTTTTTTCTTAAGAAAAGCTCTCAACAAATTAGTACAAAGGAAAAATAAAAAAGAATATTCATATGTAACTTTCTCCACTCAACCCGACCACAGTCTAAATAAATTAAGTTCTGTAGGTATTTACTGTTCCCTCCCATAGTCTTAAAAATGAACAAGAATTAAACAAAATCTTAAACAGAAGAAAAAACAATCAAATCAGAATTTAAAATATGTGTAAGTCCACAGACACATAAAGGGAGAATCCTTTGAAAGACTTTGGAGTTGTAGCTGCAGGTGGGATGATGGAGCAGGGAGGAGTTGAAACTGGACAGAGGACGCCCCCTGCGGAACACTGCATGTTGCAGGTTGGGACTGTCCCCAAGTGCTGCAGGAAGATACTGTGTGTCTTAAGCAAGAGCTGTCATATACATGTGGCCCATATGTGTGTGTAGGCATGCCTGCGTTTGTGTGTGAAGAACAGCATAGCAAGTGTGTATGGGGGTGGGGATCCTAGAATGCTGCAGAAAAGATAAAGGGTTGCTGCAGCTACCTTCAGAGGCATACATCAATGTTAGAGTCAAGTCAACAGCAGAGAATCTAGGAAAGATTCAGTGCCCTTGTATAATACTGGAAGAGTAACATTTGCAGCATGAATTAAATGTCAGGGGGAAAGAGGGAAATTTAGTAAGAATCAGATTTCTCTCATGGAAAACTGGGATACTTATCATTAACTGGGACAAAGAATACATGCATCAGACACTGCATTTGGGGGCAAAGATCACGTGTCAATTTGAAGCATGTTATGTAGGTGGCATGTACAGGGGTGATGACTGCTACAGGGTGATTAATAAATAATTAGGGACATATGGCTATAGTGTCTAGGTTGAATATATAAATTTAATAAATACTGGAAGCAGGTGGTTAGCAATAAGATTCTTCTAGCAAGGTTTAATAAGAGGAAAGAAAATTAATGTTCCTAAGAAATGATGAGAGACTAAGGCAGGGTCACAGAAATGAGAAAGAGAGATTTCTGGAAGCAGTCTAGGTTGCACAGATGGACAAGGGCAGATCCAGGAAAAGGACCCAGGGACCTGGATTCCTGATTCACCTTATTTTCCTTTGCAATAAATGGCCTTTTACTTTAGCCAGAATTTCTCATAAACACAAGTTGTTCACTTTTCTACTCATTCATTCCTTTATCTGAGAAACTTTTATCCCATACAGCTGATAGTCTCCAAGGTTTTGGGGTCATAAGAATGATAAAGATCCAGAGGCTTTTATTAGCAAGTGTTCTGTGGCAAGCTCCTGGATTCAATGAAGGATGTAAAATGAACGTAAAGCTTCAGGCTGCTGGACCTTTCTACTCATTGTTAACAACAGTGCAGAAGCCCGAATCCTTCCACTCTCGCCATTCCCCACCCCCCAGAAGAGATTGATACAGAAGAAAGGTCTTCTTGGTCAAAAATATTTTCCTACCTCTACATGTACTGAGATGTATTATTGATTCCTTGATTCTCATCATATAAAAAAGCAAAAGCAGGAATGTCCCAACACACTCTTGCTCAGCGACATGCATCTAACATCTTTGGGGGTGCAGTCACTAATTTATTTTCTTTGTTCAGTCATCTGTTTTCTCGTTCGACACACACACACATTGACTTTCTTCTTGTATGCCATTGGTTATGCCGGTTTCCTTGGAATCCCTTTGAGGAACTGAAGGACAAGAAAATCCTGGGATAATGTAATCCTGGGTGTTAGTCTTGCAGCATGAGGAAGAAGTCACACTAAGGGAAGAGACCTAATGGGTACAAAAAATCACTCGATGTCAACAATGTGTGAAACTAGAGCAAGAGAAAAGCTCTTGACCCTCCACCATGGGTCACCTGGTGTAGTTAAGCTCAGGAGAGATTTAAATTGTCATCTGATCACCTTCTGTCCAACATCGGCGGGGGCAGCGGGGGGCGCTGCTCATATGCCACACAGACTCGATGCAGAGAGGCCAGTTAGGATGCCAACTATAATTTAGTGACCTTGTCATTTATCCCAAGGGGTGAATTCCTTTGGTTCATTATCATAAACGTCTTTGTGAGACTCATGGTGACATTCTAATCAGTTTTGATTAAAGTGATGACTTTTCGTCTGAGTTCGTGGGTGGCTCCTCTTAACATCCTGAACTCACATCTCATATTTGCTTCCAAGTGATCTGTTTTACATCTCTTGAAAGACACAGCAAGCACAGCAGTTTAAACTCTCTTTTGGCAGATAATAATAAAACACACAAATTATAAAATAATAGGAAAGAGGCATGTGCCTCCAGGGGAGGAAAGACACACCACTATGTTGACATCAGTGTACTTTATAGAAGTTTGTCATTGCGATAAGGTGAAGTTCATTCTTTCTCAATCCTAAAGAACAAGCAATATTATGCAGAGAAAAGGAAATGAATTTTGAAGGGCACTCATTCCAATGGCTGCTATGTGATCTACCTGTGTTGGGATCCAAATCCAAGCTACTGGATATATTTCCTCTCTTCTCTGGCTCTCCAGGCCCTTCCACAGATTCACAGGACATTCCCAGTTTATTCATAGTGGGCAAATGGCTGGGGCATTAACTATCACATTGATGTTGCTTTATTCAACAAGCCTGGTGACACTAAGGGCTCTGTAATTTATCAGACCTGCCTCCCTCTCACCTTGTGAGCAAGCCTGACTTCACATGGGTTTTATGTTCCAGTGTTACATTGTCACTGTCACACCTTTCTTGCATCTGTTCCTGGCACCCAAGTTTTCCCTCCACCTCCCATGGACAGGGAGTGGTTCTCATGCTGGAGGGCTGGTGCCGCCAGCTGTGGGGTCTGCTTTTTACAGTTGTTCAGACTGCCATGAGTCAAAGCAGTGATGAGCAGCACGCTATTATTTGGCAGCTTAAAAATGGTCTGTATATCATCTGAATGGATGTAAAAATCTATAATGAAATTATTAGGACCTTTACACAGAAAAGGGATTTGTGAATGTGTGACTCAGAGAAGTGAAACAGCTTGTCCAACAAGGGTGTACCTATTCAGGGTGGGAGAGAGCACTGACCTTCCATTGGCTAGTTGTGGGACTTTAGGAACTCCCTTCCCCCTGCAGATACTGAGTTCTTCACACAAGTGATGGGTGCCCTCCAGGCGTGCTGCGGAAGGGACATAAATGTGGATCAGAATGAAGTGGATTGGAAAGTGACCCCTTCTCCCAACAATCTGCCCTCATCCCAGAACCTATACTTATGAACTTATTTAGAAAAAACAGAGATTTTTAAGATGTCATTAAGCTAAATTCCTCAAATTGAGATCATCATGGATTATCTGAGTGGGCACTAAATCCATCTGACAAATATTCTCTAAGAGAAAAGCAGAGGGGAATCTGAGGTGAGGGAGAAGCCAGAGATAGGAGTGACACAGTCACAGGCCCCGTCTGGAACCTGGATACTAGCAGCTGGAGCACAGAAAGCTTCCCTCAGAGGCCCTGGAGGAGGTGCAGCTCTGCTGAGACCTACACACTGGCCTTCTGGACTCTGAAATGGGGAAATGAATATTCATTAGTTTAAGCCACGGGGTCTGCACAAGTCGCCGTGAAAATATGTGGAAATGGAACTTGGGAGAGAAATCTGGGGCTGGAGATAGAACTGCTCCACTTCTTATTGAGTAGATAATATTTATAGGTGGAGTGTTGGATAAGATACCATAGGAAGTGTGTGTGTGTGTGTGTGTGTGTGTGTGTGTGTGTGTGTGTACATACAAATACAGGAGAAAGAGAGAGGAAATAAGATCAAAGGGTTGAGTTCCAAAGCAAAGCAGTGTTTTGGTAGGTCCAGAAATTGAAAATGATCCAGAAAAAGAGACCGAAATTCAGTAACCAGGAGAAAAAAATAAGAATGGAAGTGAAGAGGGACCCTTGAAAACACATGTAGAAAGGAATTCACAGGAAAGACTCGGTAACCTTATCAGATGCTGCTATGTGATGAGTAAGAACTGTCCCTGGATTTGGCAAGTAGCAGTAATCAATAACCTGATAAACAACGGATTCAAATGTAAGCACCCAGTTACCTCAATCTTAGGCTCCAGATATGTTAAGAAGACAGATTATGGGTTTGCAAAGACAGATGATGTATTTGGAAGTTATCCTATAAAAGAGGAGCAGAGATATCATGGAAAAATATCCACCTTATGTTTCACAGAATTATTCCTCTGTTCCCACTTGTATATTTGTAGTAATCAAGATCAAAGGTAAATATCCCACTGTTAAAGATCAAAGAGAAAGGGAAGATGCATAAGACAAATACAAGAAGGAGATCATTAACTATTTGCCTTGTGAACTGTAAAGAAGACAGGATAGTGTGTCCATTTGGGCTTATAAATGGGAATGTGCAGGGCCTCTGCATCATAACAGCAGATGAATCGGGGCACATGGCAAACTTGAAAGTATACTGGAAATATACTTGATGGTCGCTGACACGGATTTCAGTTTATTTCCCTTTAACATTTTAAGAAGTGAAATAGACCAAGTGTTAAAAATGCTTCAGAAATGCATATTTCCATTATTTATTAAAAGTAGACCGCAATGTAACTGGCGATCAGGACTCACAAAAAAATAGGACAGTCCCAGAAGGCACTTTGGTGTTCCATCCTGTTGCTTCCCCCTCCTCCTTCAAAGATGACCACTTTTCTGATTAATGATACTTCCTAGCATTAATTTTCAGTTTTGCTAGCTAAGCATGCATATGTGAATTAGATATTTTGGTTTGGCCTGCATATATTTAATTTCATTCCCTTTTAAAGAATAAATGTACTCAGAGAGGTGAAAGAAACAAAGAGAGACAGAAACAGAGAATAGGTACATTGTATCTTATTTTCAGAGATCTTATTGTAACTTCCTGGGTGACTTCGGAATTTCCTAGGACCCTATCATGGTGCCTGCAAGATGAGAAAATGTTCTTGCTTCCCATTTCTTGCTTTAATGCCGTGACTGACAACCTCACTAAATGCTGGTAGATGTCTCATGCCCAACAACTTGAAAACTCTCTTTCATATTTCTTGTTCACTTTTGTTTGTTTGTTTGGTTGTTTCACATGGAAAGGAAATTCTGACCCCTGTAGCTCCAATTTGGACAGAAGCAGCTGCTCCCTAAATTGATAGTATGAACCATTTGCCTCAACCTTCTGCATTTGCTAACAGTGCTGCATTCACTATTTCATAATTAAGAAGATGTTTACTCTGGAATATATGTATATATATGCATATACACACATGTATTTATCTTTAATTTAAAATGATATTCCTTCCTATTAACTTATTAAGAGTCTTGAAGATTTTTATTCAACATTTTTCCTGCATCTATTAAAATTAACATGTTAATATCCTTCATTCTATTAATATGGTGAATCATTAATTAAATTTCAAATGATTAAACTAGTCTTTTGCTCCTGGAATAAAGCAAATTAATCAAGATTTATTAGCATTTTAATATATTCCTGTATCAGTGTAGCTAATATTTTGTTACAGACTTTATTTTAATGTCATTGGATGACATTATTCCAATTTCTTTTCTACTTATACTGCCCTGCCTGGCTTGGAATCAAGCTTTTGCTCATGACTGAAATAAATGCAAGTTTTGCTTTCTGGAAAAAAATTGGTAAGACTGGCAAAATTGAAATATTCTTCCCTGTAACTGTGAACTTCATTATGGAGATATTCAAATTTTGTTTTGAAAATCATTTTTATGTCAACTTTGATAAAATGCATTATTTAGGAATTAAATTATTTTATAAATTTCCACGACAGAGTTGCCTACCATAATTCACAACACTTCCTATGAGCATTTTAATAAGTGTGGGTTCTGTAATGAAGTCTCTGCTCTTGAATGACTCAATGATGTAACTCTTGAAAATGGCTTTTGTAACTTCTTTTGCTGAATAGTTTAGAAGAGAGTTTGATTCTTTCATTAGTTTTTGCTGAGAAGCAGCTCTTCATATTTTGGTCATATCTCCTGAGCATGATTTTCATTGGTTTTATTTCTGTTCTTATTTCTCTACATCATGGTCATTGTCATCACCACCACCATCATCATGTCAATTATTAATGTTGATAGTTTCTAATTTTGGTTTCTGGAATAGATACTTAACTCACTGATATTTAATTCTGTTATATTTGCCTTTATAACTCTGCTATTCATATATTCTGGATAATAATGCCCAAGGAATAGGTGGATCTTCTCCCATTCTGTAGACTCTCTCCTCCTCCTCTTATTGCTTCTTCTTCTCCCATTCTGTAGGCTCTCTCCTCCTCCTCTTATTGCTTCTTCTTCTCCCATTCTGTAGACTCTCTCCTCCTCCTCTTATTGCTTCTTCTCCTCCCATTCTGTTGACTCTCTCCTCCTCCTCTTATTGCTTCTTCTTCTCCCATTCTGTAGGCTCTCTCCTCCTCCTCTTATTGCTTCTTCTTCTCCCATTCTGTAGGCTCTCCCCTCCTCCTCTTATTGCTTCTTCTTCTCCCATTCTGTAGGCTCTCTCCTCCTCCTCTTATTCCTTCTTCTTCTCCCATTCTGTAGACTCTCTCCTCCTCCTCTTATTGCTTCTTCTTCTCCCATTCTGTAGAC
>JAJEJO010002812.1:575147-719534 GCA_020662805.1 Glaucomys volans | reverse complement strand
TTTATTTGATGCCATCCCTTCCATTGATTTTTGTTTTATTTCTTGTGCTTCAGGAGTCTTGTTAAGGAAGTGGGGCCTGTGTTGATATGTTGGATTGTTGGGTCTATATTTTCTTCTAGTGGTTGCAGAGTTCCTGATCTAATTCCTAGTTTTCTAATCCACTTTGAATTGACTTGTGCAGGGTGAGAGATGGGGTCCAGCTTCATCCTTCTCCATAGGAATATCCAGTTTCCCCAGCACCGTTTGTTACAAAGACTATCTTTTCTACAATACATGTAATTGGCACCATTGTCTAGTATGAGATAACTGTATTTATGTGGATTTGTCTCTCTGTCTTCTATTCTATTCCAGTGCTCTTCATGTCTGTTTTGATGCCAATACCATGCTGGATTTGTTACTATATTGTTGTAGTATAATTTCACGTCTGGTATTGTGATGCCTCTAGTTCAGGGTTGCTTTGACTATTCTGGGTCTCTTATTTTCCCAGATGAATTATAGTACTGTTTTCTCCAGTTCTGTGAAGAATGTCATTGGTACTTTGTTGATGATCGGGATAAATATTTATAACCATTTTGGTAGTATGGCCATTTTGACAATGTTAATTCTGCCTATCCAAGAACATGAGAATTATTTCCATCTTCTATGGTCTTTTATAGTTGCTTTCTTCAGTGTCCTATAATTTTCATCATGGAGGTCCTTAACATCCTTCATTAGATTAATTTCTAGATTATTATATTTTGAGGCCTAAGAATTAACAGCAAAAAAAATGACCCAATTAATAAAGGGTCAAAAGAACTAAACAAAAACTTCTCAAAAGAAGAAATACAAATGGTCGACAAATACATGAAAAAACATTCAATCTTGCTAGCAATCAGGGAAACACAAAACTACATGGAGATTTCACCTCACTCCATTCAGAATGGCAGTTTTCAAGAATATAAATAATTATAAGTGCTGGCAAGCACATGGGATAAGGCTCATTCATACATTGTTGGGGGACTGTCAATTAGTGTCACCACTCTAGAAGACAGTACTGAGATTCCTCAAAAGACCTGGAATGAAACCACTATGCGACTCAGATATCCCATGTATATCTCCTAGGTATGTATTCAAAAGATCTAAGATCAGCATACTATAGGCATGTAGCCACATTAAAGTTCACAGCTGCACATTTCACAATAGACAGACTATGGAATCTAGGTGATCTCCTATAGATGAACAGATAAAAAAAATGTGGTATATAAACACAATGAAATATTACTCGGGAATGAAAAAAAAAAAAACGAGATTATGTCATTTGCTGGGAAATGGGTGGAACAGGAGACTATGATGCTAAGTGAAACAAGCCAAACTCAGAAAGTTAAAGACAGAATGTTAGTCTAAATAGACTAGACTAGAAGCTAGTCTAAAATTAGGGAGAGAGGAGTAGAGAGAGAGAAGGAAATGGAGGGGATGCCATCAAAATAAAAGAATATTCAAGGGTGTAACAAGGGATTGAGGACCTAACTTTCCAGTGCACATATATGAATATACTAGAGTGAATCTCACAATTTTGTCTATCCACAAGACACTAATTTTACAAAAAACCTAAGCAAATAGAAAATTCAATAAAGTAAAGAAAACGTAACAGTGTGAGGGAAAGGGGACAGTAAGGGTAAGTGTCCGGGACTAAATTAGAATGAATTATAGTCCACGATTTATATTTAGATCAAAATAAACCCTAGTGTTTGGTATGATCATTACAAACCAATGAAAAATAAAAATAAACAACTATGTTTTTCTTTTGAACATAGCAAGAAAGGACAAATAGAGACAGAGACAAAGAACAGGGACAGAGAGTTCATTGTGCTTTATTTGTTGGAACAATGTTTTTTGAAAATCTTGTTTATTAGTTTCCAAACTTGTGTATATATGGTCATTTATTGATTATTAATTTAATTACTATTACTAAAAGCATTCTCTGTAAAAATGGCAGTGCTATGAACTTTCTTAACCTTTCTGCAAATTCTAGCACGACTGCATTTTATAAAACATTTTGTCTGTATTTGCAAATATTATGTCGGTAACCAGGGAAGCATTTGGTTAGTGTTCTCTAGGTATAGCATGCTAAATGTTAATCTTTGTTGTTTTGCTATTTACTCTAGCACCTAAAAATTTCCTATGTTTTCATCTTGTTCTATTAGCTCAAGAGAAGTGTTTCAAAATCTCTCACAATGACAGTGTTGTATTTATTTCTCTTTGCATTTATGTTAGTGTTTAATTGGTTAATTTGCAGCAAGTATCTAGAAAATTTGTATAATATAGAATATTTTGCCTTCTTGGGAAAAATAAATATTGTATTATGTCATATTCCCCTGCGTCAGTCAATTCCACATTACTATGAAATTCTGAAGATAATTAACTTATGCAGAAGAAAAAATAAGTTAGCTCACACTTCTGAAGCTTGCAGTCTAAGATGTCACAGACCCATGGCTTGGGGCCTGAGGTGGGAGTGCCAAGTGATTGGGAGGAAGGGACCACTCTGCTAACCATATTGTCAGGGATCCAATATGATTGTCAGGGACAACCATATTGTCAGGGAGCCACAGCAAAAGTCAGGATGCCACAGTCCCTTCCAGGATGAGCCTCCAGGGACCACAGGAACTCCCATGGGGCCCCACCTGCCAGAGGCTTCCCGGCCTGTAGCATGTGGGCCTTCTGGGGACATTTAACATCCAAAATGTAGCATCTTCCTTCCGTCATGTAGCATCTTCCTTCCATCATGGAGCATCTTCCTTCCGTCTGTTGATTCTTTTTGCCTTGAAGTCTGGTTGTAATTACCTTGGTAATGTTATTATTACTTTTCAATGGCCTCTTCTTAAAAATTACTTCTGAACCTTCTGAATCCTTAGGTTTTTGATTTTTCTCTTATGAGCAACATAATTTAGGACCATATGCATTTCTCTGACACTATTTATTTTTTCAACTGATCCATTTCTCTATTTCCTAAAAGAAACTTTGTACTGTATAATTTAGAGCCACTCTGTCAATGAAAAAGTGACTCAATTTTTATTTCTATGAACATAAACCTATTTATCTCTGTTTATGAATGTAATTATTCCATGGAATATACCCTTATCAATAAAATGTTCGTGGAATTCTAGATTGGTAATTTTTTCTGTCGATTTTCGATGGTCTTCTGACACTTATGGCCTGTGTTGAAAATTCAGCCAACAATTTGGTGTCACATATTTGAGGTTTGTCCCCATGATTCCATCTGTTTGCTTTCAATAATTTTGCTTTTCGTTATTATTTTACCAGGGTATTTATTTTTTCCTGTTATATGCAAGTGCTATTTTCTTCTTCTTTATTTGCTGTGATTTCTAGACCTGAATTTAGAGCTCTCTTCCTTTCCTTCTTCTTTCTTTCATCTTTTTTTAAAAAACAAAATACTATCTCTTGAATATTTCTTCTTTAATTTTACACCAAAGTTATACATCTTAGAATTTCTCACTGGACTGTTATTCTATCCCTTCTCTATTTTTTGTTTATTTTTAGGTTCTATGTTTCAGTATAAATAATTTTTTTTTATCTAATATCCAATTCCTTAATTCTCCATTTATATCCAAAAGACCTGAAGAGAGCAGCTTAGAGGAGGAAATGTTTACTTTGGCTCATGGTTTCAGAGATTCACTCTATGGTCAGCTGACTATAGCACTGGGTGTGAGGGGAGGCAGAATATTAAGACAGAAGGGCCCAGAGGAGGGAAACAGCTCAGGACATGACAGAGAGGGAGAGAAAGAAATAGAAAGGGAGAGAGAGAGAGAGAAAGAGAGAGAGAGCATTCCACTCACCAAGGACAAAATATAAACCCCAGTGCACAACCCTAGTAACCAATTTCCTCCAGCCACACCCTATCTGCCTACAGTTATAACGCAATTAATCCATACCTGTGAATTATTGAAATCAGTGACAGAAGATGAGAGCGCAGTGACTGAGACTGGGGGTCTCTGATGACCTCATGGCTGTGGCATGCCTGGGTCCTGGGAATGTGTCTGTGCAAGGACACAGGATGGTCCCCTGCTGTGGCAATGCCCTGCATGAGGAGGCTCTGCAAGAGTCCCATCAGCTCTGACCTTGATCTCAGGCACACAGCTCCTTGGAATAAAGGAATTCTTGTGCTAGACAACCACAATGTTTCACCAGCTCCACTTCTCCAGTTCCTGCCAGCCTTATAGTAACCTTTAACAATGGGCTTTCTTGAGAGCTACACAAAGCTCCTAATACTGAACTTCGCAACTGTGGAAATGCTATGTGGATGTCCTAGTTTCTGTAACTTTCATGAATACAAAGAATAACGGTAGCATGGTCTTTAACCTGATAACAAGACATACATAAATGAAGATTGCTGGTGTAACTCTTTAGATCTGCAGCTTCATCAGAGAACAGAGCTCCACCTGATGCCAGATTAATCTTCCAAATTCATGTTTGTGAATCTTTATTTTCCAATTCCCTTTCGCCCCTTGCTGAACCTGAGAGTTTGGTCGCCCTGGTTGAGGTAGTGAGTTAATTCACTCACTAGGTCACACACCTCTTAAAATCTAATCATATTTCATCTGAAAATTCCTGCATTGGCTCACACATGTTTTTTGGGGGGATACCTCATATCTAAACCATCACCTCCACTCATCCATCAATGGGAACCTAGTTGATGTCATATCATATCTAATGTGAAGGGTAGCACAATAAACATGGATATGCAGGTTTCTCTTTGAATGTTCATTTTATTTTCCCAGAAGTGGGGTAGCTGGCACAGTGCACCTATTTTTAGATTTTGAAGAAAGATTCATACTGTTCTTAATGATTATACTACTTCACATTCCCACCAACAGTGTGAGTTTCCTTTTCTCCATATCTCACCAGCAATTTGTGATTTTTCTCTTTCTGATAATGGCCATCCTAAATGGGCTAAGAAAATATCTCACTGTGGCTCTGATTTGCATTCCTTTTATGGCTAATGATATTGAACATTCATGTATATACGTGCTGTACATTTATATTTGCTCTTCTGAGTTATGTCTACTCGGATTCTTTGCCCATTTTAATTGGATTACTTGATTTTTCTGTAAAGTTTTTCAAATTCTTCATACATTCTGGATACTAATCTTTTGACAAATGAATGCTTTGAAAATACTTTCCTGTGTAGGTTTTCTCTTCAAGCTGTTAATTGCACCCTGTGCTGCACGGAGCCTTCTTAGTTTGTTGTAATCCAATTTGTCTATTTGCTTTACTGTCTGTGCTTTTGGAGTCATTCAAAAAAGTCATTGCTTATGTTAATATTTTTAAGTGTTTTTTCCAGAAGTTTCATAATTTCAGTCTTTACATTTAGTTCTTTGATCTTAAAAGTCCCAGCATTGCCCAAAAGTCCAAGTACAAAGTCTTCTCTAAAACTCAAGGCAAGCAATTCCCTGCCTTAACTCTCATGCACCCAACATACAGTGATACAGAGTGAACATTTCCATCAAATAGAGCAATAGCGGCACACAGAGAAGGGATGGCATCAAAACAAGACTGACATCCACCTGGGCAGATATCAGGTCCTGTAGTTTCATGTCTACCATCTGGGCTCATGGTGGTGACATGTGCTTTCCAAAGGACCGGTGCATTCCCACCATCCTGGCCTTGCTGGTTGTAGCACACGTGGCCTTCCTTTTAGGCTAGCTATGATGTCCTTAATCAGGAGCTTTCCTTAGCAGACATTTTCCATGCTGGCAACTCTTAGTTCTGGGGGTTTCCAATGTGAATTCAGTCTCATCCTCACAGCTTCACTCATCACCCTTTGAAGTACTACCCACAGAGAATCCAGGCATGGTACACTTTGCCTGGACTCACAGGCCTTCCTTATAAATCTTGGTGAAATCCTTACTGAGCCACTAACTCCAGCATCCCACATCCCTTCAGCACCAGCACCATGTAAATAATGCCAAGATCTGCTTTTAGATGTAGGAGTGGTCAGGCCCACTTTTGCCATGAATGCAGTGTCTGGATGGCTGAGCGCAATGAGCTGAATCTTGAGGAAAGAACTTCCTAGGCACCCCTGTGTGAGCAGGGTGACTTGTAGTCTTTCAAATGAGTTTTCATTTTCATGTCCTTGAATCTGAGATGGTTATGGAATTTCTCATTGCTGAGATGCCCTTAATGCATTGCTCATATTGCCTTTGTGAAAAGTTTTTAGCATCTCTTTAGTGCAGGCAATCCCTTCATCAACCACACCTTCTTCAGCCCCAATTTTACATGAGCTTGTTCTCTGGCAAAACAAAAATTTCTTAAATTCCTTCCACCCTGATTTCTTCTCCTGATTATCATAGTAAACTTGACTAAAAGCTGCCAGCAATGTCCTTGCCACCACCTTAATGCTGTTTGCCTTGAAATTTCCACCACCAGATTACTTAGTACAGCACATTTCAACTTGGTCTCACACAAGGACATAGGCAAAGTATTGCAAAGTATTGCAAGATTTTTGCCTGAATATAACACAAATTGTCTCTGATACAATTTCCATTAGATTACTCATATTTACCTAAAACTTCCTGAGCACATTTTAACTGTCCATATTCCTTTTGGCATTCTAGTTTTCTGAGTTGCCATCAGAATCACCCATTAAGTTCCACTTACAACATAAGGCTTCTCCAGTCTGCATCTCCAAACATTCCTGAATTTCTTCCACCAACCAATTCCAACATATTCAGAACCACATCGTGATGTATTGCCACACAACTCCTGGTATCAACTTCTGTGTTTGTCTGCTTTTCATTACTGTAACCTAAATACCTAACAACAACAACCTAGGGGAGGAAAAGTTTCTTTTCTTTTGGCACACAGTTATCAAGGTTCAGTCCATGGTTGGCCAACTCCATTGCTTGGGGTCCAAGATGAGAGAAAACATCTTGGAGGAAGGGTGTAAGGAATAAATCTGCTCAGCTTATAGTAGCCTGGAAACAGAAAAAGACAGTGCATGGACCCAGGACTCAGAGACAAAATAAATTCCCAAGGGTATGCTCTCAGTGACATACCTCCAACAATGCTGGGCCTGCCTACAGTTTCCACCCAGTGATGCATTCAAATTATCAATCTATCAAATAGAGTAATTCACTGATTAGTTTGTATCTCTCACAATCTAATCATTCTATAATGTGAATTTTTCAGGGGACTTCTTATATCCATACCATAACAATCTCTATCATGGCAGAAAATTTCACTCCAAAGTATCAGGTCATTTAGGAGGAGAAGGGGCAAAAATTGTCAGAAGTTCATGTATATGCCTCAGCAATTTGATTTTATTTTCAGTTTTCTATATTCCTTGTTTATATTTAAAATAAAAGAAATGTGGATTAGGGATATAGTTCAGTGGTAGGGGGCTTGTCTCTCATGTGCAAGTCTGAATTTGATCCCAGCATCACAAATGAAAACAAACAACATATACACACACCAAAGCAAAAGTCTTGATTTTCCAATTCATATTTTAATTAATCATGAAATCTTGATGCTCCACTTAAAATATTTCACATTTTATCACTTCTTTTAAGAAATACCATTTTAAATTTTTCTTTCAATTATCGATATAGCTTAACAAATATCTGGTGATGAATATAATATCTGCTTATGTAATTGTTTTTAGTTGCTCAAGCTGGAAATTACTCTCTGCATCACTTCCCATATTTCCATATCTGCCCTTCTTTCTTGTTAATTATAGTTTTATCTGTCTTAATAGCTACCTTAATCTCAAACACTAATATTTTTAAAATTCTTCCATGACAACTTGGCTCTTATCATACGATCTAGAATTCCAACACTAAATTCTAAGACAAAAATAATATATTGTCTTAATATCACACCAAATTATATCTTTTCCTCTCCATTCTAGCTCCTGAAGGAACAGGTAAGATTTGAGTCAATCTTTAGGATATGGTTCATCCAGCCTCACCTTGTCAAATCTGCCAGACTTGAGCATCTAGTTCAGTCACATTTATGGACATTTCACAACCCCTCCAGCTGCAATTGCTTAATGGTGATGCTCACTGATTTTGAAAGTGTAGCTAATGCATAGGTCCTTGAGATGCTGAATTTGACAACTTGCTCTCACTGAACACATTAGTACAGATGCCAATTCCATTTCCTGTTTCAAGTCATAGGCTGCAGTAATTTATTTTCTAATTATCTGTTGATCTAGTTCTACGTTTAATCTATTTTCTCTAAACATGTCCCTTCAATCATTAGGAGAGGTTTCTATGCACATATAAAAATAATGAAGGTAAAAATTAAACTTTCAAATTAATACTGACAAAAATTTCCCAATGTACCCAAGTCTACGGTGCTCAAAGGACTAATCCCATTATTTTTCTTTATAAAAAATTATTTTATTTCTTCTTATTAGTTATCAATAACAGTAGAATGCACTTATGCATTTTGATAAATCATACATAGATGGAGTATAATTTCTCATTGTTCTGATTGTACATATTGCAAGATCACATTGCTCATGCAGTCATATATGTACATGAGATAATAATGTCTGTTTCACTCTACTATCCTTCCTACCCCCATTCCTGTTCCCCTCCCTTCACTCCTCTCTACCTAATATAAAGAAACTCTATTCTTCCCTAGTTCCACCCCCATTGTGAATTAGCATCTGCATATCAGAGAAAATTTGGCCTTTGATTTTTTGGGGGATTGGCTTATTTCACTTAGCATCATATTCTCCAACTCCATCCTTTGTTTTTCTTTTTAACAATTATCATGCTTACTATTGAACATGAGAGTTGAAATTGTTTAATGAAATATTACTTTGGATTCCATCTCATAACACTAGGTAAGAGATCTCACTAACCTCACTTAGCTCTTCCTCCTTGGTCATATAAAGAGCAATAGCTATCATGAGCCTTTGAAGAGATGGCGAGGATCATCGTTGATACTGAAACAGGTTTTCATTATGAACAGGGAACAGTTTTTGTAAGGAACTGACCTGGTGTCAAACTACCTTTTTTCAAATATTATTCATATCTTATCATTCACGTGACAGAAGTGAAACAAACCATTCTCCAAGTTTCTTTTTTCTTTTTAAATATGCATAAAATATAGCAACCCCAAACTGTTACTGTGAAAAATACAAATAATTAATGAATTCAAGTGCTTGACATATTTTGAGTTATCAATAAATATTAGTTACCATCATTTACAATGTGTTGGTTGGTTCTAATGGTTGCCATCTTCTGTCTTACCCTCAAGTAGCTTGGAATCCAAAGGGAGAGAATTTTAGTTAAAAATCACATCTGCATAGTAGGGCAATATTAAGGCCCTCCTGGAGGAAGAAACTCAATGTGCAGGTATGCAGTGAGCTCAACCAGAGGAACCCCGCCTTGGCGCTCAATCAAGCATGCCTCTGGCATCACTTTTGGACCTGCATGCGGTCTGCTCCAGAGGGCAGAGTCATGTTTGGAATAATGCTCTGCTGCTCTGAAAGACACCATTTGCATGAGAAAAGGACAATTTGATTCTATAGTGCCCAATTTTCAGAGAACTGCTTTGATTAAAGCTTTTTCTGGGTGTGTTTTCTCCTGGGTAGAAGTTTGTGACTTTACAAATGCCCATTACAACCTGAAGGAGTGAAAGATTGCAGAAGTGTTGCTGGCCTTGTTATTTTCAGGGTAGGAAGATTAAGTTGTTGGTAGCATTCAAATACGTGTATCTGAACAAGTGTCTGTGTGCAAACTACCTTCATTCAACCAACTCTCAAGGCCTGGCTGAAGGGTACAGGTGTGACAGTGCAAACACGTGCAGCAGAGTGTGCAGGCACTGGGTCACCTTCAGACTGTGCTGCATGGTGCCATATGGACACTTGTAACCCATGGGATGTCCCTGTGCATCCTGACAGTGCTGGAAGCCCCCACATTATTACCTTATTCCACCAGCCAGGGTCTATTCTCACCTCCTCAGCCCTTTCTTAACACTATGTAGGACTGCATTGCTGGTTCACTTAGGATACTTAAATTGCTCCCTAGTACACCTAGCAAAATATACAAGGTTCTCCATTATCTGTATGCTCATCTTCTGCTAAAAGTAACTTCTTTCTTTATTTTCATTTATGTCCAGATTATATGGAAGTGTTCTAGGTTCACCAAAAGCATGATGCAATATCAATGCCTTTACTAAAACTCTGTCCAGTGGGAACCATTTTCATCCTCCTTATCTGGCTTTCCCCATCCAGGCAGAGCTGACTCTGGCATGTAAACTTTTCCTGATCTCAGTTTTAAAGTTTTTTGAGTGTCTCAGTCTGTGCACTATAGAAGGACTCTGTTTTCCTGTGCAACTCTGCAGTCTAATCAGTCGTTCTTAAATCTGTGTGTCACAGATAACTTAGGCAGCAGAAATTTATTTGAGATTTCTCCTAAAAATCAAGGAAAAACAAGCAAGGCAACCTCACTCCTATAGTATTGCATGCAGCTTCAGAGTTGTTTGTTTTGTGGTTGTTGTTGTTGTTGTTGTTGTTTTCTTGATTACCCTACAGCTTCCAG
Source organism: Glaucomys volans (assembly GCA_020662805.1). NCBI lineage: Eukaryota > Metazoa > Chordata > Mammalia > Rodentia > Sciuridae > Glaucomys > Glaucomys volans. The sequence continues at coordinate 708,984 of JAJEJO010002812.1, read as the reverse complement.
TGGATGCCTTTTGGGGAATCCTCACTCTGGGTTATGAGCTTCTTAGGCACAGGAAGGGTGATTTGCTATTGTTGGGTACAGCACAGTACTGAATTTGTAACAATCTGTTCACAAATTTTTGCTGCAGTGAACCAAATAGAATAACCTAATCAATAATGACTCAGTGCCAGTGCAAACCGATCATAGTACGTGAATGAGTCTGAAAGCAGCAAGCTGAGATACGTAACTCCAACATTTGCTCTACCAAGATGCAGCTTATCCTTAAAGTTGAAGTGGTGAATGTGTAACCACGGTGTGCAAGAGGGGAGGGCAATTGATTCTCTAACTAGCCCTTCTCCACTCTTGCTTTGTAAGTCCACCCTAAGCCATGCCATGGATCTCTATGGTTCAATGACTCTCTTTATGCCAGTGTCATACTTCTGGTTTCACCCTTCCCTATTGTTTTGAGTTCCTGACCACTTGACACATCAGTGTTTGGAAGACACCTTAAACTGGTTTTCTGAAGACTCTGTTATATGAGTAGTTGGCCATGTAACTCACTTTTATTGCCTTCTGCTTCATTCCAAGTAATTAATCTATTAAATATATATGCAGATATATCTGAGTGTATGTAAAACCTAACCACTTATTATAAAGAATTAAGCCCTGTGACGTTGGTTTTACTCACTACTATATTTTAAGGGACTAATTCCCTTAGTGCCTGGAATCTAGGAGGAAGAAAAAGAGAGGAGAAAGAGAAAGAGAGAGAGAGAGAGATTAAGTAATTAAGCAGAAAATAATCTTTTACAGCCTTCCCTTTCTGTTTTGCCTCATGTTAGCTGGGATGTAGATTTTATGAATGGGCTGGAAAATGATCTTTAGGATCTGGAAGCCATGAACTATGGAGCATAGAGTCATTATATGACAAGCTTTGGATCCCTGCTAACCATGGACCACCCATACCAGCTCTGGACAGCTATGTGCACCACAACAGGGAACCACTATCCACCCCCTTGAAGTCATGCTCCTGTGGATGTTCTGTTACTCAGAACCAAGGTCAATCATATCCAATGTGAATAAATTCAACATCTGTTATAAAGTTTTCTGAATATTCCAATTTGTTTTGCTTCAATAATAATTCATAATTCTCTGAGATAAGTTTTCTGGTTCCTTTGAAATATATTATATTTACTCTGACACTCCTCTGGATTTTTCATGGAGAGCTATTCTCCTCTTACGTGCCATAATCCATGTGATGTTTCCAGTTCTTTGCTCATGTGCTAATTTTTTTGAAAATGCACTTATTCTCTATGTCCTTATTACCTAACTATCTCACATAGAGATGGTGTGCTCAACAATGTTATAGTATAAATATAGTATAAATGCAGGTATTTTTCAATGAAAGGAGATTTCAATACCTGTTGGCTACCATGTTAAGGATAGACTCCATGGTGAATATTCACTTTGACATGTTCCTTAAGTATAGGAAAAACTTAAAGAAACAAAGGAAGAAGACAAAGTTTGTTGGTATTTTATCTTTAGTTTTGGGAAAAACAAAAACTTGAAAAACCAAGAAAACAATATTGAAAGTGCAGAAGATATTGGTAGTTTTCTTACCACAGAGGTTCCGTCACCAGCTCTTATAGGACCTCAACCCTCTACTAGCACAGTTCGCAGTTGCTGATCTTCACCCACTCATCCTCATTCAACCCTTTCACTGGTAGCCACCCATCTCAAATACCTGGTGTCGCTACTGGTTTATGCATAACAAGTCATGTGGTAAAGACATTGTTGAGGCCATTAAGGTATATGACAGAAATACACAAATTGTCCTGTATCTGAGAAATATACAAATCTCAAAATCTTTCAATATATCCAGGCTTCTAAATTCTAAGTTAGATGACTTGGGTTAAAATCAAAGCTCTTACTGGAAAAAAAGACTTTGAATATTTTCACTGTAAAGAAATGATAGATGTGTGGGGAGACAGACTTATTTACACGAGTTTAAACATTACACAGTGTATGCATGTGTTATGGTTTAGGTGTGAGGTGTCCCCCAGAAGCTCATATGTGAGGCAATGCAAGGAGATTTAGGGGTGAAATGATTGGGATATGACAGCCTTGACCTATTCCATGTGCTAACCCCCTGATCGGCATTACTAGATGGTAACTCTAGGAAGGAAGGATGTGGCTGGAGGAGGGGGTCACTGAGGGCATTCCTGTGGGGTATATATTTTGTCCATGTTGAGCAAAGCTCTCTGCTTCCTGGTGTGATGTCTTGAGTCGCTCTTCTCCAACACACTCTTCCACCATGATGTGCTGCCTTACCTCAAGACCCGAGGATTGGAGCGGTGTCTGCAGACTGGGACCTCTGAAACGGAGGGCCCCAGATAAACTTTTCTCCCTGTAAAATTTTCTTGCCAGGTCTTTTATTCACAGCAGGGAAAAAGATAACTAAAACAACATGTATCAAAACATCATGCTCTTATATATTTTATGTTCTATGTATCGGCTAAAAATAAATTTAAAGAAATAAAGCTCTGTCACTTTCTCTTCTCATCTTGCCCACATTACTTGAACTCCCAGGTCCTCAGGTACCTTAAGAGATAATGGTAAATTATAAATCATGATTTGACCCCTCATCAGATATTTCACAATACACTACATTTCCTTGAAAACAGAATGTGTGTTTTATCTTAATTTATGTCCAATTCAAATGAAACTTTAAATATGTGGTAGGCATTTCATTTGAGTTGAATGAATGTATTTTCACTATATAGATAATTTATATTAAATAAATAAATATGGACTGTTGAAGAGCAAGGCAGGGAAATAGGAAAGAAGGAGAGTGAATTCACCACAGCCTTTCCAAACATGACGTCCCCACAGCCCTTGGTATTTATTGGCCATTCCTCTGCTCTCCACAGTACTACTTTATCAATCACAGGGGCCCCCTGGTTCTTTCACTCTAGCATAATATTGGCTCTCAGGGTTGACTGTAGGGATTGCTACCAGCTGTTTCCATTTCAGCAATCATTTTCTAAAATTGCATTTCTTGTGAGAAGTCTGCCCTCCCTTATCTAACATATATTTTAAGCAACATACTGTGACCATATCTTAGGCAACATTTAAATTTCCAGTTGTAATGTTCTCTTACAAACTTCCATAGAAAAAACAAAAATGACCAACATCAGTAGAACTTTACATATTTTTATAGAACTAAAGCTGAATCAAATGTGGCAATAAGGAAACGACATTAACTTTTTCGCATTGCTAATGAAAACCATTGGCTCAGCTTGCAATCCAATTCTTCTTGCAGAAATTGGTGTTTAATGACCAAAAATAAATAGATAAAGAAGTAAAAATCGTGGGATGCTACAGAACACAGTGAGTGGATGCCATGCTTCCACTTCATTCTGACCATCTGAGAATTTCCAAAACTGCCTGTCTGGTTTGATCCTGTACTTTAAACAAATCCCAACCCACCTGTGTCCTACCTGATTGGTATAACATGAGCAGCTGTTATCAATCACCAGGATTTAAGGTCAAGACAGAAGAGAAGAAATATTGGAGAAAGTACCTTCATTTTAAAAGATAAGTGAAATTATTAAATTTGCTTTTGTTTTAAAAAGAGAGATTTGTTTGACACACTACATGGACCATTATTATTATTATTATTATTATTATTATTATTATTTGTTCTAATTAGTTATACGTGACAACAGAATGCATTTTGACACATCATACATAAATGTCATTTCTCATTCTTCTGGTTGTACATGATGTAGAATCATGCCAGTTGTGTAGTCACCAATGTACATAGGGTAATAAGGTATGATTCATTATACTCTCCTTCCTATCCCCATACCCCTCCCCTGCCTTCACTCCCTTCTACCTAATCTAAAATAACTCTATTCTTCCCTAGAGCCCCCCCACCCATATTGTGAATTAGCATCTGCATATCAGAGAAAATATTGGCCTTTGGTTTTTGGGGATTGGCTTATTTCACTTAGCATGATATTGTCCAGCTCCATTCATTTACCAGCAAATGCCATCATTTCATTCTTTAAGGTTGAGTAATAATCCATCATAGGTATATATCCCACAATTTCTTTATCCGTTCATCTGTTGAAGGGCACCTAGGTTGGTTCCATAGTTTAGCTATTGTGAGTTGAGCAGCTATGAACATTGATGTGCTGCATCACTGTAGTGTGCTGGATTTTAATCCTTTGGGTATAGGCCAAGGCGTGGGATAGCTGGGCCATATGGACCTTTTTGCTGATCTCTGGTCTGCTCTGATTCTTCACTTCTGATTTTGTTTCCATTCTTTGGAAATCACTCAGAGTTTCCTTCTTCAGCTGCTGCTTCCTCAGGTCCTCACAAATACTTCCTCCACTTTTTCCGTATTGTCTCTCTGCCTACGTTTGCTTTCTTACCCTAATCTGACTCCTAGGTACTAACCCCTTCATATCGAGTTGCCCAATCCTTGTGACAAGAGGAATAGACAAAAATGGATCAGTAGTGTCAAAACAAAAATTTTCATTGGACAAAGTTAAACAGTCAAGGAAGATTTCACTCCAGGCTACTGCAATAGATAAGCGATATCAGAACAGGGTAAGCCCAACTCTGCTGAAACAGTGAGTGGGAACACTTTCAAGGGCCTGTGTGAGCACGTGGAAGAGGGCAAGAGAAGGCACAGCAGCAGGCAGTGATCGGAAGTGGGGAACCCCAGTTATCTGGAGTCTGCGAACACTCTGACCTGTGATGAATCCATCCACATTTGCTAGTGAGCACCCAGCAAAGTCAAGCTCCTGCCCTTTGCAGAGACTGAGAGGCAGGGCACTCTCCTCCCTGATGATTACACTGCAAAAGAAAGCTCCCAGCCCCTTGGAAAAGGCAGATCGTGGCAGAGCTGGCAAGAGGCCTGTAGAAAATTACCTATATCCCCACCGGGCAGGGGCAAATATACAATTACTGGTTTTCTAAAGAAAATGCTGTTAAAATAGAGATGAATACCTAATGTCAGGAAAAAGGATGCCTAAAGTATAGTCCAGCTGAGGGGAAGGAGACGGCATGCTGGCCAGCTGAGGAGTCCACAAGCAGGTCTTGCCACTGTCCACCAGGGCTCTGGGCGTGCCTTCGTTTCTCTTCTCCATCACTCCACACCCCATCTTCCTCAGTTACTCGTAGATGGCACACTCAAACAACTGTTCAATAATAAAATATGTCGGAGAATGTAGGACTGAATACAAAATAAATAGATTCTTCCTGGATAGCCTTCTGATAGGCTCATGATACGGAAGTGCTGTGTGAATCTTATAAAGAACATTGGAAAATGGGAGTTTCACATGACTTTAATAGAAGCCAACACATGGCTCATTTTTTGCAGTCACATTTGAAAATCGTCACTCTAGAGCATCTGGGTTTTCTGAAGTAAGTCCGGGGAAGTTCCATCATTTCTCTGTCAAGAGAAGGGGGAGGAAATGATGAAGGAAGTAAGACATATTTATTTGCCAAACGAAGAAGGCATTTGGTTACTTCACTTTTGCTTTTATTTGTCATGTTTTGTGTTCCTCATTCTACATAAGACACAAAATGCCAAAATTAAAGTATTTGCATAGCAAAATAAATATATCTCATTAGTGTTGCATTCTGTGCTTTGAAGCAGGAATTGGCCAATAATTGATTAATTATTAAGTGAAAACGTTTATAAACTTTCCTATGAATCTTCAGTCTTGGATTTCACCTAGATCAATTGAATCAAAATAAACTCCCATTTCTCTATCCAATGTTAGCCAAATAGCTGGAAAGTGGTTGTGTAATTTTAATCTCACTGAATGTATAGATAATGTCCATCACACCTTCACCTATTTACCTGCTATATGGATGAATTGAAATTACCTGTTTTCTTTTATTTTTTTAATGTGTTTAAGTAATTATAAAAGACTGTAGAATGTTCTTTGATACATCATATACAGTGGAGTATGTTTTCTCATTTTTCTGTCTATACATGTTGTAGAATCCCACTGGTTATAGAGTTATATATGTACATGGGGTAATAATGCTGATTCATTCTACTAACTTCCCATCCCCATATCCTCTCCCTGCCCTTCACTCACCTCTATCTAATCTAAAGTAACTCTATTCTTTCCTAGCCCTCCACAGTGTGAATTAGCATCTGCGTAACAGAGAAAACATTAAGCTTTTGGATTGGGGGATTAACTTATTTTGCTTAGCATGATAATCTCCAGCTCCATCCATTTACAAGTAAAGACCATCATTTCATTCTTCTTCAAGTCTAAGTAATATTCCATTGTATGTATATGTAACACATTTTTTTATCCATTCATCTGTCAAAGGGCACCTAGGTTGGTTCCATAGTTTAACTATTGTGAATTGAGCTGCTATAAACATTGATGTGGCTGCATCACTGTAATATGCTGATTTTAAGTCCTTTGGGTATAAATTGGGAAGTGGGATAGCTGGGTCAAATGGTGGTTCCATCCAAGTTTTCTGATGAATCTCCACACCACTTTCCACACTTGTTTCTAAAGAGCAGTTTTTTTACTTACCCTTTAAACCATATGGTGTGAACATTGAACTTAATACATGAAGCAGTGTCTGCAAAAGATTTGCAAAAGTGATTATCCTTTGCCACCAGGATGTGTCAAGTTAGGAGGGTGGATGTGGATCAAGAAATACAGCTGCAACAAACAACCCACCGGGAAGAAATTCATCAGTGAGGTCCAGTCGTCCTTTCCCTACTAGAGACATCTGGCAGCCAGCTGGGTGCAACCCTTCCTGCTTCCTCCACAGGTAGAACCAGCAGGTAAATGGAATGTCCAGAGGCGTGGATAGGGGAAAGGCAAACAAACAGTCAGCTACACCAGCAAAAAGATAATACGACAAAATAAAGTACAGGTGAAAATAACATCGCAGAAGCTCTGATAAGTCACTGGAGTGGCAACCCTCAGAAGGGAACAAGAACCTACATGGTGTGTGTTCGTATCAATTGGAACAGAATAACCATTTTACATAACCCAGCACCTGGGAAGAACTACCTGGGCCGGATGCAGCGACATCTACAGGTCTGCAGCCCATCTCGAGTTACTAGTGAGAGACTGAATGCTCCCCTCCTAAGAACAGGGCAAAAAAGGCAAGAGTGACCTTCACGACCCATCTTGTTCTTCTCACATTTGTAATAAGGCATGAGAAAAGAAATTAAATGTATGCAGATAGGAAAGGAAGACATGAAAGTCTCATTTTCAGGTGACATATTTGCTTATACAGAATTTTAATAAATCTCAGAAAATCCCTTCCATTTTTAATTACTTAATTAAGGAACCTGTAGGATATATAATTGATAAAAAAATTGCATTTCTATATGTTAACAAACATGCAAAAACTGAAATTTGACAAGCAGTATGAGTGCAATCAAGTGGATATTTAAGTTTACACTTAAAAGTAATTAGGATATGCATATAAGATATAGCAAAATAAAAAAGATATAGTGCTATTAAAAATAAAATAAAGGCTAAATAGACTGGGAGAAATGGCATATTTCATGTTTGAAACATTAAATGTACAAAGATATATGCTCCTCCCTACGTGTGTCTTCAGATTAAATGCATTAGAAAAAAAGAAAATTCCAGTAGGGCGCGTTATATGCATAAGCATGTTGTTCTAAGATGTGTAGGGAAGGGCACCTGCCTAGAAGAACTAGAGCAGACATTACAAAGAGCATGGAGTGGGAGGGAGCTCCACCCAGCACTGTGGGGAGAGACTGTGCAGCCAGGGATGCAGGCACATGCACAGATGGAATGAGCAAAGGAACCAGAGAAAGACCCCCAAACCTGCTCAAGCTATTGTTCTCAGATTTTTTTATTAGAGCATTGAGGTTACACATAATAGTTGGGGATTCATTGTGACACAATTATACAAGCATGGAATATGATTGCTCAAATTCAGTCCACAGTACTTCTTCTTTTCTTCCACTCCTTCTTCCTCATGTTCCTTTCCTTCTATTTTGCTGATTGTTCTCCATTTATTAATAGTTTTTTAAATTAGAGCATTATTCTTGTGCATAAAAGTGAAGTGCTTTGTGGTGGATTCATATGTGACCATATAGAGTGTAGTCAGATCCATCCCACGGTTCTTCCTTTCTCCTGTCCTTTCTCCTCACCCTCAGTCCCCTTCTTCTACTCCACTGGTTTCTCTTCTATTTTCATGGGATACCACCATTGCTTTTTCTTCTTTTTACTTATTTTGATCTAGCTTTCACATATGAAAACAGACATTTAACCCTTAGCTTTCTGGATTTCATCCATTTACCAGCAAATGCCATAATCTTATTTTTATTTACGGCCAAAGAAGACTCCATCATGTGTATATACCACATTTTTTTAATTCATTTGTCTGTTGACAGGCATCTAGGTTGACTCCAAAGTTCAGCTATTATGAATCGAGCTGCTATAAACAGTGATGTGGCTGTGTCACTGTAGTGTGCTGGTTTTACATCATTTGGTTATGTACTGAGGAATGTGATATCTCATGTGGTGGTCTCATTCCTAGTTTTTAGAAGAATCTCTATACTTGTTAATAAATGTCATGGGAGTCAGTAATTATGAAACAAAACATTATTATTAATGGATTAAGATGTCTCTCAGAGTAAACACTTCAGCTCTATTTTTATGCTTTAATGTACTGAGAACTTCTTAAACAAGAATAAGCGTATGGATGGATTTTGTTCTAATAGCATCTCTCAATCTTTAAACTTCTAGCTAGTTATATGCCACAAATCAAATAGCACAGTCTCACCATTTTAAATCACTTAACTGCCAACTTGATTCAAGTCAATTTATTTGTTGAAATAGCGTAGATTGAAATCTGCTTGTCTTGCTAAATAGTTATCATTATAGTCAGTACCTTGTCAGATTTAACACTATCATTATCAATAATTAATGTCTTCCATTAATGAACTCAGATTTTATGCTTATTTTCAGATTAGGAAAATGCAGAGGAAATAATGTGCTAAGAATCCTGCAGCCAAGCCAGAGTGGTCAAGCTTGCCTATAATGCCAGTTCCTTGGGCAGCTGAGGTGGGAGGATTCTGAGTTCAAGGCCAGCCTGAGAAATGTAATGAGAGCCTGTCTCAAGAACAGACAAATAAATCATCAAGTCAGCAAGCTGCCAGATGATAGTGGCAAAAGTCTGGGTTCATAGGACAATATCTCAACCCACCCCATCTACTTTGGAGGTATCTACAGCACCAGGCAATGCACTCCTTACGTACCTGTATGGGTAAGAAGCAAGCTTCTGTGGGGAGTGAAGGAACAACTGGGAAATGGCAGGACTCCTGCACAGCCTTTAGTGGGCAGAGCAGTGTTAACAAAGAAAATAGGAAGATGTGGAATCAGTTCGGCTGAAAGCATTCAGGGCACCTCTTCCCATCCTTAGATGCACTACCCAGATAGAAGGCCTCTGACAGAGATGGCCATCATGCTGGAAGAGCAGCTGGCTGCCTGGTGTGCCTGCTGCAAAGTATATAGAGAGCTTGAGGCCAGACTGTGGCCGTCTGTGGTCCACACCACACTCTCTGGTGTGCTCACTCGTGCTTGTGTGCATGCTCGCCTTCAGCAACGTTAGCTCAGATGCTGGCCAGGCAGCAACCAGACCAGGGATCTTCATATTGAAGGTGAGCTGACATCACAAATGGAGATTTACAAAATCTAGCTCCTGGATCTGACTCTTACAGGTTTTTATTTATATATACATTTTAATTTTTATTAAGGACCTTTGTCTAGCCAGAAAGATCGACCCTGCATAAAAAGTTTACCAGTAAGAAATTAATAGTCCAACCAGGGCAAGGAGATGCTCACATGTTAGAGGAGGGGAGAGACCCTCCTTGAGCAGGAAGTTCATCCTGAGCTGTGAGGTCCATCAGAGTGAGGGGCCCCTGCAACAGTGAGCTATGCCTTTCTCAGGACTGACCCTCTGCTCCTTCCTGTTTCCCCACCCCTCCATCCTCAGGACCTCACATGTGATGCAGGGAGTGATGGCTTGGCACAGACAGAGCTATTTTAATAAAAAGTCCTCCATGTGCACTTTCATGATGCCAATGGCCTCTTTGTGCCATCGGTAGAACCCCAGCAGGATGTATCCTGCCCCGATTGCTTTAGCTGCAGTGACATTTACTGGGAACACACAGTTCATATTATAAAGTGCATTTCCTGTTTGGTCTTTCTTTGGCCTTAATCATCAGGTGCCTCATCCCAGTAAGTGGCAGTTTCAAAGAACAGTTTGCAGGTGGGCATTGAATGGCCATTAGTTTAGGGTCTGCTCATCAGGAGATGCTCTGATGGCGTTGACGTTTTTATTAGTCACTCATTGAGTGCACTCCTCTCGTGATCCTGGAGGAGGATCAGAGCTGAGAGTTAAGGAGCAAAGAAGTGACTGACACCTTTCCCTGCCTTGGAGAAAAGCCCAAAAAGCAAACATTCTGCCCTTTCCTTTTCGAATTCTAAGGCTAAAATCTGGGGACCAATTTCCCAATGTCACATACCCCACCAACAGCCAAACAACAGGATGGTTGACATGACTCTCATTGTTCTGTCTCTTTGCCACATGCTTGCATAATGGGCCATGCATGCATATTAATTAGCAACAAGATACCCAATGGCAGGTTTGTGTCATTTTGCCCACGTCTATTGGAAAAGCTGGTTGTTAGATTTCCTTCTCAAAATGATCACATCTTTCTATTGTTTCAAAGTCATGCACAACTTTTTAGATTTATGCAGGGCAGATTTTTATTATTTGCTTCATATGATGATCCCGTGAAAATCACATTCTAACTTCCTTCCCTAGGCTGGCCTCTACTTAGCTGAAGTTAAATTTTTCTTTGTTGTCCAGTAAATTTCCATGTCACAAGGTCACCATGTTTTGTCACAATATTGTTCTATTTACTAGATTCCTGTTTCCCGCTCATTCCCAATGGGAAAAACTAATGCTCTTCAGTCTCTCTCCAAAACTCTTTTCTGAAACTACAGAAGGGACCAGCCTCTACCTCTGTGACATGCTCATCTCCTTAATGTTGGGGACTCCATCCCATCACAACTTAACACTAATACTTCTACTTTTCACCAATGGTTCAAGGAAGAAAAATTCCCAATTTTCTCTGTTAATTTACTAGTTAATTATCAAACATATTTGAGACAATCTTCAAAATTTTTGTGTGTATAAAACATACACAAAATGTATAATGGTAAAAATGAAAGATGTTTGTTCTTGCTCAAACAGAAGTAGCCATGAGTGAGCAGGTCAGCAGCAGGTCTCAAATTCCTCTGATGGGCTCTGCCCTCTTCAGTGCAAGAGTTTCAAGGTCAGCCAGGGTCGTTTCCAGTAAAGCCAGCCCTTGAAGATATGTACACAGAGGAAACTGTGTAAAAGTTTTAGAAGTGAATCCAGTGAGTACTTAGACTTTCAAAATTAAAATGTGGTCATAAACCACGGTCGAATGCAAGGGAGTGTAGCTGTGTTGCCATAAGAATAAACACTTAAAAAAATAATCTGAAACTGGCAATTTCTGTTACAGTACAGACTCACATTCAGCAAATACTAATTTGCATGTTTCTTCCTGAACTGCACCACACTGGATCATACCTCCTAAAAAGAGATTGCCCAGAATGGCACGAGTTGCCATATGGAATCTCAAGCTGTCCTCTGCGCCAGGTCCAGGTGTGGCTTCCCCTGCTCTGGAACACTGTGTTCAACAGTGGTGAACCTTTCTCACTGCCCATGTGTAACACACAAGCACGCAACTGAGACATGCATACACCCTTACAGAATATTAGAATAGCAATAGGATAGACCCATCTTTTTAAAAGAATATTCCCATTAAGAAAAATTAAACCTACATATAAATACACCGAATTGTGTCAACAAATTTTGCTCTAGGAGTTTGATGGCTTCTGGTCTTGTCTTTAAGTCTTTGATCTATTCCAAGTGAATTTTGAATAAGGAATAAATGGTGTCCAGTTCCTTCCCTTCACATATGGATTTCCAGTTTCCCTAACACAATTGTTTGCAGAGACTTCCCTTTGCCCGTTGCGTGCCCCTAGCAGCCTGGTCAAAGTGTAGTTGACATGCATGTGCATATTTATTTCTGGTCTCTCTGTTGTTTCATTGGTCTGAATGTTTGCTTTTACGACAGTACCTTACTGTTTCTACTTACAACTTTATGGTATAGCTTGAAATCAAGGAGTGTGAAATTTTTATATTTGGTTTAAGGTGTTTTTCAATTTTTATATGGATGAGTTAAATGTGTGAAGCAAAATCCGAGGTCTAGTTGACCCTCCTTTCCCAAGGTGATCACCCTCCTGTTGCTTGTTCACAGGATTTTTCTCTGGAAGCACTCCATCTCTGTCCCATCCTCTCTTTGTAATCACCTCCTCCCATCTTTCCTAGTTCCTTCTTGCCATTCAGTTCTCTGAACTTAAATGTCACCTTCTGTGTGCATCTGATCCACGGTCATCTGGCATAAACTCTGTAAACCAACATCAAATGTACTTTAAAATGTATCATCTGCCAACCTTGGTGTTGCACATTTGTAATCCCAGAGGCCCAGGAGGCTGAGATAGGAGGATTGCAAGTTCAAAACCAGCCTCAGCAAAAGCAGGGTGCTAAGCAACTCAATGAGACCCTGTCACTAAATAAAATATGAAATAGGGCTGGGGAAGTGACTCAGTGGTTTAGTGCCCCTGAGTTCAATCCCCATTACCCGCCCCCAAAAATGTATCATCGTCAAACATTATGTCTTACACATATTTGCTTATACCTGTGTCTCTCCAGCTGAAGCACACTACAGGAGAACTGGCATTCTGTCTCATTCACTGCTTTTACATTTATCACCTGACATGGTACCTACTACGTGCTTGACACCCAGTCATATTTTCTTAATGAATAATTAATTATAATGAGTCATTTCTCTGCATTTGATCTCAGTGGCTCCATTGTGACTATGTGCCCACATACCTTTAAAGTGACCAGCAAATTCTGCAAAGTGTGCTAAGCTCTCAGATGCATTATAGAGGATTGGTGCAGGGAGCATTTTATTGCCAGTTATCCAAGGGTTATATTGCCAGCTGTCATTTACTATGAGTGACCACAGGACAATTATTTAATCTTTCCAATTCTCATTGAACACATTTATAAAATTGGACTAATTAAACAATAATATCCACATTGGAGTGTTACATGAAATCACTGTTATAATGCAGATAAAGTACTTTGTTGTCGATAAATAATTCATTGTATTGCTCTTTATATTTTAAATTTTAGTATCTCTTGGTTCTCAGGATCTTCGTGACTAAGAATATTGTTGACTGAATCTGAGAACAATAGGGATCCAGGCAGGGGGAGACATTATGCTGAGAACATCCCGTGTGCATTCGTCTTTCCTTGCAGGTCAGTGGTGACCCGTGAGGACGCTGTATCTTAATGATTCAGGAAGATATTCTTCCCCAGGAGCCTTCCAGATGTTCTCTACCTTTGGTGCTATAGGACTATGAATGGAGGGTGTTCTGTGTCATTAATTATGGGTTAAATAATCACTTCCTATTGAAGTAATAGACACTAATTGTGCTAATAAGTTCAAATTGGATGTGTGCTTAGTGAACCTCAGCATTTTTCGACTGGCATAGTTTCAAACCCCAATTTAGCTCTCAGAGAGGAAAAAAGCAACTAAGTTTGATTTGTTTGCTAGCATATTTTTCTTCTTTTTAATTTGGAAGTGGCCTTCAGTCCCTAGATCTAATTCTGGATCTTGGCTTATCCATTCACTACTCACTCTGATCTCAGGTTAGTTACGACTCCTCTTTGAGACTCTGTTTCCATTTCTATCAAATGGAGTTAAATAGTTAGAACAGCAACTCTTTCCATGAGCTCTCTCCCACATAGACATTCCTCTAAGCACTTACAGACATTTACTCATTTAGACCATGTAACAATGTCACTGTCACGTCATCACCCCCATTTCTTTTTTAAATTTTTATTTGTTCCTTTTATTTTCACGTGACAGTTGAATGCATTCTGGCATGTTATACACACATGGAGCATAACTTTTTCTAATTAGGATCCTAGTCTTGGGATTATACATGATGCGAGTTACTCTGGTTGTGTACTCAAATACAAAGCTAGGAAAGTTATGTCTGATTAATTCGACAGTCTTTTCTATAACCCTTCTTCCTCCCTTCCCTTCATTTTTATTCTTCCCCTCCCTGCCCTCCCTTATTATGGATTAGCATCACATATCAGAGAGAATATTCGGCTTTTGTTTTTTCTTCAGGATTGGTTTATTTCACTTAGTATGACATTCTCTAGTGCCAACATTTTACCAGCAAATGCCATAATTTCATTCTTCTTTATGGCTGGGTAATATTCCATTGTGTATATGTATCACAATTTCTTTATCCATTCATCTGTTGAAGGGCACCTAGGTTGGTTCCATAGTTTAGCTATTGTGACTTGATCTGATATAAACATTGACATGGCTGCATCACTGTAGTATGTTGATTTTAAGTCCTTTGGGTATTTTGGGTATAGACTGAGGAGTGGGATGATTGGATCAAATGTGGTTCCATTTCAAGTTTTCTAAGGAATCTCCATACTGCTTTCCACAGTGGTTGCACCAATTTGCAGTCCGACCAGCAATGTGTGAGAGTGCATTTCTCCCCACATCCTTGGCAACATTAACTGTTACTAGAATTCTTTACAGTCACCATTCTGACTGGAGTGAGATGGAATTTCATTGTAGTTTTAATTTGCATTTCTCTAATTGCTAGAGATGTTGAACATTTTTTCACTGTGCACAAAACTCACCTCAAAGTGGATCAAGGACCTAGGCATTAGACCAGAGACCCTGTGCCTACTTGAAGAAAAAGTAGGCCCAAATCTCCATCATGTCAGCTTAGGAACCAAATTCCTGAACAAACTCCTAAAGCACAAGAAATAAAATAAAAATCAATAAGTGGGATAGTATCAAACTAAAAAGCTTCTTCACTGCAAAGGAAACAGTCAAGAATGTGAAGTGAGAGCCTCCCGAACGGGAGAAGACCTTCACTGCCTGTGCCTCAGAGAGAGCATTAATCTCCAGGGCATATAAAGAACTCAGAAAACTTAACTCCAAAAAACAAAACGAATAACCCAGTCAATAAGTGGGCAAAGGAACTGAACAGACCCTTCCCAGAAGAAAAACATGAATGATCATCATCACGGTTTCTTAAGTGAGCAAACTGAATCACAAAGAATGAGCAATGTGTCCAAGATGGCCTAGTTGTAAAGGGTGAGCCAACATTCACACCAGGCTACCCAGCGCTGTCACCTCTGTGTCCAGCCAAGGTGACAGAGTGCCTACGAAATGAAGCAGCCTCTGAGGGAGGCTGGAATCCCCGAGTCGCTGGTGAAAGTCTGTTCTACCAACTTAGCTAAATGTCTTGTATGTAACTGTGAGGCTGTGAGAATTCAAAGGTAAAGGGACTTAAGTCAAAGTCATGCCTGGTTCAATATTCAAGCTTACTGAAGTTTTGTTTTCCTCACGTGTCCTTGCTCTATCAGTGAAGCGATGGACTAGAAAATCAGAGGACTGTATGAGAGACGTGTTTGATTCCAGCCTAAACATCTAAGCCACAGTGCAGTAACAGCTTCAGACAACTTCTCAGATATATCAAAGAGAATCACTTTGCCACTTGGGTGTTAGGTACTTATGAAAAGACATCAACCTCTTTGAAGTCCTCTCTTACCATGCTTTTTGGGTCGGGGAGCAGAAAGCTTATTTAATTCTGCTGTTATCATACCATGGAGATCAAGAGCATGCCATATCAGAATCTGGATGTGCACACTGAGTGATCCCAAGGTCCTTGCTGATAAAGACATTGCCAGCACCTCTTGCTTCACTGGAACCAGGACCATCTAAACCACAGGGCACGGGATCATTGTATCTGTGATGCTGGGTGGGCATCTGATGCTCAGCTTATACACCATGCCTATGATGCAAAAGTCACATCTCTGCTTATTAGTCCCTCCATCAATCCGTCATGAGGAATGACCCAGCACAGGCATGCGGTTTTACTTCTTACTTCTGAGATTCTTTGCTGTTTCATAACAGCTCCCAACTTTTCACCTCTTCTTCCCCTTAATGAAATGGAAATGTCCCAAATGCCTGCAATTGAGGGAAAAGGAGAAAGCACGCACCAAGAAAGGACCTGCTCTCCTGAGGAACAATGACTTAGCAGCAGGCCAAGATCAGATACCTCAGGAGTTACCTCAGAGAAGCCCACAGTGTGGGAACCCCAGCTGGGAGATGCTGAGGTTCACGAGGAAGGTACCACGGAGTGATTTTCATATGGTGTTTGCTCAGTTGCTCCAAACATCTGCATATGGGATTTACAAACATAGGAAAATGTAACACAAAACTGAATCCAACATTTTTTCTCTCTTCAAACACTCTTTTCCCTCCTCCATCTAGCTTCCTATATGGGCAGCTGGAGGCCATACATGTGATCTTCCCCAATGCCTGTGGATTCTACTCTTTAAACTGAAAATGTACTTTTCTCCACCTCTGCTACCACTTCTGTACTTTAGAATTTATCTTTCAAGCATAAGTTGTTGAGCAATATAAAAAATCATAAGTACATATGGAGCCTCAAGAAACCCCTGCCCTACCACACATTACCCCATGGCGGCTGGCAAAGAGCAAGCTGTATGGAACCAGGGAGATTCCCTTACAGAGGATCATCCTCCAGGGGCACCGTCCTTACAGCACTCAGCTGCTCCACACCAGGAGGTGGCTGCTTCTCCACAAACTAGATTGCTGAATCATTTGACAATCCTTTGGCTACCCAGCTGGGTATAAATGTGAATTAACCAGCAGGCACTGTGGTCCCCTCATGACCCATGCAACATGGGTATATTTTGAATGCAAAGATACGACCCTCTATGGTATTTACTTGTTTGTTATTTCAAAACCAATTATAATATTCAAGCTGAAATGCACATGCATGCCACTGTGTATCTTACCTGTCTACCTGTGGGTCTGTCTGCCTGTTTGTATGTGGTAGCGACTCCTCCAATTGAATCTGGGATGAAGCAGAGAGGGTGGACATAGTTTGTTTCAAATTCTCTTTTAGTCTGCTTGACCCATCTCTTCTCCAGGCCTACTCAGTTCTCCAAGCAAGACAGCAAGTGATATGTCTCAAGCATAGTCCTTCAGTGTGGCCTGTAGTGTTCTACACCTAGTACACATCAGTGCTGGCTGCTAAATACTTAAAATACCTAGCCCTTTAGGGCACACGGCCAGATTGTACTTCTAGATTGCTTGACTTTGGGCACAGCTTGTTTTCCCAATGTGTATTTCATTTAATCGTCTCCAGATTTCTCCTCTCCTGCGTTACGGGTTCTTCAGCACATTCGCTACCAAAGTTCTGTCAGGCTCCGCCCACTCTCATTTGAGTGACGGAAACATCATGTCTGTTTAGGAAGTCGTCATCCTCGCTGTCCATGGTGCTCCTATGCTCAAGGGTCTCCCTCACACTGAGTCAGTGAGCGCTGCACCGGCGCCTGGAGACCTGAGCTAGGGGCCCGGCAGGCTCTGATCGCAGCACTTTCATCCGCCGACCAATGTGCCAGTTTGTTGGATGCTTCTGATTAAGGACATCTTATTTAATGTAACACCAAGCTCACAGAGAACAGCACCGTATCTCAAGCTGGATGGAAGCTGATCTAAGACAAATGTTACTCCACAAGGTTCATAAGCTTCTTGTTCTTAGGAGCACCAGATGATGCTACATCACTATGCTTGAGGGACATTTTAAAAGTAAAATGACCAAAGCATAAAAACATGAAAGCCTGATGTTAAGCACAGCCAAAATGGTGACTGTTCCCATTGGGAGAGCTGAAACAGGAGGACAGGGCTTGGCCTTGTGTGACGTTTTTGGGAGCATGCACATGGGGTGACTCAGCCTTTGGTGGTGTTTCACAAAGTTCACGAATGACCACTGAAATACCATAATGATTTTAGGTTATAGATAAATGTTAGTAAGTAGGCATGTTAGCAAATATGGAATCCATAAATAATGAGGATTGATTACACTCAGATTTGTTTATTAAGTGCAAAACAACCTATCTTATTACAACTAGTTGAATCCCATTTAAATCTTACTACAACGGTACTGAGAGATAGGATAAAACAAGACAGGAGATTCATCAACTCGGCATGAGCCAGGCACAGAGATGCACAACTGTAACCCCAGTGGCTTGGGAGGCTGAGGCAGGAGGACACAATTTGAGGATAGCCTGGGCAACTTATCAAGACCCAGTCACAGAATACAATTTAAAAAGACCTGAGGATGTAGCTCATAGGTATAATACTCCTGGGTTCAATCCCTGGTTCTGGAAAAATATGTGCATAAAGATCCTATTCCAAATTTCAGGGGTCCATTCCTTCACCGGCACTGCACACCTTTTGCATTTTCATGCCGGATCATCTGTGTCAATGGAGCTCCTGTTCCATTTGTTCAGTTCACACATAATCTCCAACTTGCCAGCTCACCAGTGAGCAATCTGATGAAGTAGAAAGTCCCTAACCACATGAGCAAATACATCTTCAAGGCATTAATGAATTGGTGTTCGTTATCAGTGAAAATCCTAAGCAAAAATTTATAATGCAGCTTCATTGATCTTCTCACTATATTATCAATACACTTAAGGTCATTCTTTTTGGTTGTTCAGCCAGCAGTTTCCAAGGTCTACCTGATAGAGCCAAATATTAAAAGGTACTCTCAAAGTGGAGGCAGGCATAGAGAAGTATGTGATAGAGGATTCTCACTGGGGAATGGGACATACTACCTAGATGTTTCTCCTGGAGAGGGAGAGCATGCTCCAGTCCACTTCAAGTGCTTCTGTAAATTCTGTGCAAAATAAATTTATTTAACTTAATATTTTCCAAAGGAAAACTTCCATATATATTCACACACACACACACACACACAGGACCATCGAGATGGCCGTCATACACAGAGGCATTGCTCAAGCACCAGCCCATGACATGTCTTTTGGGAAATGTGGCCCACATGATAGATGGAGGACCTAAAATCAGAAAGATGGGGTGACTTGACTACTCATGGTTCCAAATTATTTATCAGCTGAACCAAGACCTGAATCCAGAATTTCTGAATAATAGCTCAGTGGGAATTTCTGTCACTTTAGGTTGTGGCTGTAGTAGATATCTCTTTTGTCACCTCCATACTTGTCTTGTAAGTGATTAGTACATTTCAATTAAGAGCACTTTCATGAGGGACCATAAGGGCACTGTATCCTTGGAGGTCGATTTTCAGGCATTAACCATCAAATGTGGAACAGACCATGGGACAAGCTCACACTAAATGTACCATATATTGATTTAACTGCTTAATACGTGTTATTTCTAATAATTTAAAAGTCGAGTCTGTGACATATGTGATTAGACTCAATTTACCAGCAAGAATACTAAGTTTCCAACAAGTTAAATAATCGCACCATTTCTTCCTGTAGGTAAGTTAGAGTCTGACTTTCAATCATGGGTCCATATAGAGATTCCATAGAATGAAAAGCAGAATCAACATGTTTTTTAGTTTTCTAAGAGTTGGGGAAGCTTCTGTGGAAAACGCAAAAGTAGAAATTTCATCAGAAGGTGCTGCTTTTCCCATCATTTTTCGTTTCTTGATTTTTCCCCTTTAATAAACTCCCCTTCCTAGGTCTCTTGTCTGTACCCCTGCTTACGGCTCATGAAACATTCCTTCTCAGTTCTTAGTGGACACATCAATATCATTTCCATTGTGAAGAAGTCTCCCGTGAGCATCTACCTGTCACTTCAGCTACCTACAGGTGGGCAGGGCTGGGAGCTCAGCTGCCCTGTGCAATCACAGGACTGCTGGGGAGGAAATGTAACATGACTCTTTAGGCTCTTTCGGAATCTACGAAACACCATCAGGTTGAGGCACCAGCCTCATCTTTTCACAATACCTGCAGCAGGGGGTTCTGAGCTCCCATGCCTAGATGGAAAGACGATGTTGCAAAGTGCGGCCAGTCATCTATGTGACTTACATCAGGACTCAAGGAAAGACCCCTACCCCTGAGTTGACTGCTTTGTGTCATAAACAATGTTTGTTTTAGTGTCTTGAGCTCTTGGGTTTTGCCAAGTATTTTAGGATTATGACTTGGTACTTTCCTTCATTTATTCTGTGCTTTGGTCACATGGGGCCACTTATGCATGCTGACACACACCGTTGGGTTTCCCGCCTTTGTGCCACTGCACATCGGGCTCCCACCCTGCCCCATCTGTTAGAACACATCCTAAGCCTTGTAGTCCTGTCACCTGCCTGCACTTGCAGTTCCAGCTTGCCAATGATGGACTCCATACCTGCTTTGAGTCCTGGTGAAACTATCAAGAGTGACCCATTTTCATAGCCCCGAGTATGTGGTTTGGCTGATGACCTCTGTAGTCCCCCTCTTACCTAGCTGTAGATACTGGCCTTTGTCCTTCAGGAGATGGTGAGCTCCTGGTAGGTCTTGAGTCACAATCCATTCATGCTTCTTTCCCCTGTGGCTAGTGTTGTGCTAGGTTTAATAGACATGTGCAAAATGAAAGAAAAGTACATTTCCCAAGCTTACCCAGGACAGCCTGGATCCATATTCCATGCTCTTTACAAATTACCACATTGGAAATGCAGGTGATTCCACAGAGACACTGGCTGCAAAGGTCCTTTTCCTTCAATAACCTTCACTGGAAAGACCCTCCCATTCTCACTCTCAAGTACCATTTCTCTCACCTGCCATACCATGGCACCCACCTTGCACACACTGGGGGCCCCCATCCCTCTCCTTAGCATTGCTTAGTTGGAAATGGCCTGGAAATGAAGCAGGCTGCTTTCATCACCCATGCACATGCCACTCTGAGAACTTTTTTTATTGTTTTCATTCTTTTTTATTTTTTTTTGCATTTGTTCTAATTAGTTATACAAGACAGTAGAATGCATGTATGTATTTTCATAAATCATACATAAATGGAGTATAACTTCTCATTTTTCTGTGCATATGGTAGGATCACATCAGTCATGAAGTCATGTGCACATGAGGTAAGACTTCTAATACTAATGATCGCTACGAGTGGCTGCATGCTTTCTATGCGTTGGGTGTGGGGCCAGGCAGCTGCTATTTATTATCCCCTTTAACCCACCCAACCTTTCTATGAGTAGATGATGTTATAATCAACATTAAGTTCAAGCAAACTGAGGCTTAAATGTTAATTTATCAGGTTTATAGTGCTAATAGATAAATCTTAGGTTTGAGATTCAAACAGGTTTCTGTCATTCCAGATCACATGGGTGCATCTTCTAAATGATGAGAATACTTACTTACTTTAGTCAGGATTTTTTTTTCTATTTCTACTTTTATTTATCTACAGCTGCATTTTTCCAGATGTGTTTTCTCCCAAAATCAAGAAGCCCTGCTTCTGCTGTCTTCTGAAGAAGCAACATCATGAATGTAAAGCACAGTGTCCCTTCCCTCTCTAGCTCACACCCTTGAAATGAGGCATCTGGATGCAGTTGGCAGTTATCAAATGGTGGGTGCTTCCCTTTCAGTTCTTGGCTCATTTCACAAAACCCACCAATATATCTTTCAATACGTTAAGCTAGAAACACGGCTGAAGAAACTGCTCACCGTGGGTGTCTGAGCCGCCTGGGAAGGGAAGTCCTAAATCGACTTACAGAGTGTGCTTCACGGCTTGCTCCATGAATGATGCTGGCCAACTGCGCAGAGCAATTCAACACGTTGTTCAAACAGGCATCCGTCAGCCTGGGACAACACACTTCGCTCTTCTCAGTGTCTGCGCATCATCTCCATTGATTTTGATGAAATAGGAAAGATAGAGATTACTTAGAGTGTTTTCCAGAAAAGAAAATCTAGGCTTAGGAAGTTAAATGAAGCAATGATAAGCTAATAAAGCACAGAAATGTGTCTTAAATCCAATGCCAGTTCTCTTTCCTTTTCTTTTACTTTGCCATGCACATGTACAAAACTCTAAATTAACAAAAGGGACACTATATTGTAATCAGCTTATATAGTAACCTGAAAAATTGAAATGCATCTGCCATTGATTGAAACATATAAGTTATGGGTTGTACCTTAACGTACTACAAACCAGCTCACACAGGGAAAGCCAGCAAAAAGGCGCTTCAACCAAGTAAGTCTGAAAAGCCAGAATGCAAATTGTTTTCAAGTTCAGAATTGTCTCACAGCAAACCCGAATTTCTCATACTTGTTAATCAGTACTCTACAAAAATAGGGATCCAGAGTCAAGTGCATTTTGTAAAATGAGGGTACTAAACTGTGTTCATGAGAATCCTAAATTGAATTAAAATATGAAAACCCATGATAATTTTTCATTTAAAAACTCATTTTTAAAATGTTTAGTTTTGTTAAAAATTGTAGGAGAAGCATTTAGGTGAGCTTATTGTTCCGTTTTGAGGCAGTTTGCTCTCTCTGGTGTACAGTCTCCTGAGACAGTGCATCAATAACTGAAGGACCCTTACCATCCATGAGTGGACCTCCATCTTCATATCCCATGGCTTCCCCTAGATTCCATCCAGGCTCTGAAGTCTGGCAACCCTGTGCTTTTGATGCTCAGTACTATTTATGACATGGCTGTCACCATTTAGTTGACCTTTCAAGGAAATGAAAAACTTGGTTGTTTCCAGGGTTTTGCCATTAGGGAAAAGGCTAAAATAGATATTTGCTATTATAATAGCAAATAGATGGGAGTTTTGATTTTTCCTGGGTGAAGGACCGTAAGTATAACCCTGCAGAGTCAGATGGTATTGAATGTTAGCTATTGGGGATTGCCAAATAGTTGCAGGGTGCTGGATTTTCCATTCTCACCAGTAGCGTATGAATGGTCTAGATTCTCTGTGCCCCTATCAGAATTTGATGATGTCATTTTTTATAAATTTAGCTATTATGATATGTGTGTGGTGATAGCTCACTATGGTTTTAATTTCCATGTTTCTGTGATGAATAATGGTGAATATTTTTCCTGTGCTCATTTGGCATCGGTGTGTATCTTTAGTGAAATGCTTATTCATACATTTTGCCCATTTTGTAGTTAGATGTTTTACTTTGCTTCTTTCAAAAATAATTAATTTTGAAAGATGATATTTTCTAGATATTGTTTATGGGACATGTAGTTTGCAAGTATTTATCTCCCAATCTCTAGATTGAATTTTCATTCTCTTAACTGAACTTTTGGTGATGTAAAGTTTTAATATTGTAATGTTTGACTTGTACATTTTTACTTTTGTGGATTATATTTTTGGCTAAAAACATCTATTTTGCCTTTGATCTGGAAGACATTTTACATTTGTTCCTTAAAGTTTTTTAATTTTATATTTTACATTTATGTGTGTGATTAGCTTTGACGTAATATTGTCTATTCTTGTTCGTTGTTTTTGTTTCCCATCAATGTCCACTGGACCAAGGCCATTTATTGAAATAGTTGTCATCTCTTTGTTAGATTTATTTTGCACTGAAAATCAGTTGGACACGTGTGTTGTTCTATCTATGAGCTCCTTCTTCTATTCCACTGATCTGCCCATCCATTCCCCTATCAGTGTGGTGAGTCTTGATTGCTCTAGCTCCTCTCCTTTATCTTGTATACTTCAGTTTTCCTGAATACACTTATTAGTTCTAGGCAATAGTGCCATTCAAAAATAGTCATTTCTTCCTTTGCAATCGATATGCCTTTTTTTTTTCTTTTTTTGTCTTCCTATGCTGGCTAAATTTTCAAATCTTAGAAATAATAGTGAGAGCTGAGATCTTTTCCTCATTCTTGACTTCCAAGGATTGGAAAGCCTTCCACTTTTCATCAGTAAGCATAATATAAAGTGTACATTTTTGTAGCTTCTTTAACTAATGTTGAGAACATTTTTCATTTCTATTTTTCTGTTGAATTTTGTTTTCTGTTTTTATTACACTATCTGGACTCATATAAGAATGTGCCTTTTCTATTAAACATGATAGAATAAATTTGATTATTGGACATGGAACTGACTTTACATGTGCAGAATAAACCTTCTGTGTTCCTGAAGATTTAATTCTGGTTACATGTTGCTGATCTCTGTCTGTGAATGGTTAGTGAAGTTTTCACACTTGAGTCCACGAGGAACTTTGGTCAGTAGTATTTTGCAGACCATCTGTCTTTGTCTAGTGTTGACATTAAAGCACAAACTCTGGATGTCAGTGGGGGAAAGGATTCCTTCTCTATTTCTGGAATATGTGGTACAGAATTGGTGTTTGGCTTTCTTTTCGTCTTTTCTTTTTTGTGTGTGTTTCTCTTTAAAATATTGTTCAAAGTCCTTTAATAGAATTGTCAGGTTCTGAATGGTTATTTTCAAGGAATTTTTTAAAATCACAATTTCAGTTTCGTTAATAGTTACAGGGATGCTCAATGCATATACTTCACATGAGATGAAGTGTGATTGTGTTTGCCAGGAAATGATCTCAATCCTCACAATTATGTGTATGAAGTTGTTCCCCACATTGTGTTAGGGGAACTTTTTAAAGTTTGCAAGGTCTGTAGTTGCAACCAAGTTTTAGTCCTAATCTTAGTCATTTCTATCTTTTTCTTTATGAATTGTATTTTTTTAACCAAAGCAGCTCTTTGTTTTATTAATTGTTTTCACTATTGTCTTTCTGTTCTCAATTTTTTTTCTCTTTTCTGTGCTTAATTTTATTGTTTCCTTGTTTCTGGTAATTTTGGGCTTATTTTGCTTTTCCTTTTCAACACTCTCATGTAAGAAGTTAGAACATGCTCTGGAATATTTTTCGTTTTAATATATGCATTTAATGCTATAAATCTTCTCACCACTGCTTCATGTGCACAATTTTCTGTATATTACATTTTAAGGTTCATTCATTTAAAAAAAATTTTTTTTAAATATTTTTACTTAAGACATTGTGTTTGATCCAAGATTTATTTAGAAAGTCTGCTTAGTTTTATTTAGAACTCAACAGAACTGGGAAGTGTGGGAGAGTTTATTGAAGCAACAAGCCAGCAATGGAAGAGTTAAACCGTGCTCCCTCACTGATGCAGTAACCAAGAGTCTTTTTTTATTGTTTGTTTTATTTAGCTATACATGACAGAAGAATGCATTTTGATTGATTGTACACAAAAGGGGTACAACTTTTCATTTCTGTGGTTGTGCATGATGTGGATTCACACCATTCATGTAATCATGCATGTACATAGGGTAATGATGTCTGTCTCATTCCACCATCTTTCCTTACCCCCATTCCTCCCCTCCCCTCTTTTCCCTCTACACAATCTAACGTTCCTCCATTCTTCCCTTACCCCCTCTCCCTACCAGTTATGCATCAGCATCCACTTATCAGAGAAAACATTTGGCCTTTGGTTTGCATGGGGATTGGCTTATTTCACCTGGCATGATATTCTCCAACTCCATCCATTTGCCTACTTTCAAGCAAGAGTCTTCAGAGCAGGGAAAGAGCCAAATCCCCATTCCATTTTCCCCAGGATAATGACATGACGGTCTATGGTCCAGGTTTTGCACAGATGTAGGGACACTGTTGAGAAAGACACAGACAAAAGGCTCCTGCTTCCTTATGGGATTTGAGGTGTCCTGGCTGGGGTGGGGGTTGGTATACTGGATGACAGGGAAAGGCCACAAGTGAAGAAGTGCTAGCCTCTGAGTGGGAGGGGAAGGGATCTTCAAGTTTTGCCCTTTCTCTTCCTATGGAGAGTTCCTGGCAGAGGCAGGTGCTTAAAGGGGACCTGGCCTAAGGATCCAGATGAAGAGACCCAGGAATAAGGCCCCTGAGCCAGGAATGCAAAACCCCCAGGTCTGATGTGGGAAGGCAGCTTTCCCTTCACACCTGCCAGGTAAAGCCTTTGCAGTTGCCTGTGGTTGGGCCCAAGCAATCAGATTGTTTTGTTTTGTTTTTTAATACCAGTGATTGAACTCAAGGTGCTTAACCACTGAGCAACATCCCCAGCCCTATTATTATTATTATTATTATTATTATTTTATTTTATTTTTGATACAGGGTCTCACTAAGTCGCATAGGGCCTTGGTAAGTTGCTGAGGCTGACCTTGAACTTGAGATCCTCCTATCTCAGGCTCCTCAGCCACTGGGATTACAGGCATAATGCGTCATGCCAAACAGTCCTTTTTCATCCTTTGTTCTTTTAAATCATGAGACAGACTGTTCAATTTCACTCTGACTTTTCAAGACCTACATTAGAAACCTGTTACCCTATTATGAGTCTGAATTGGTCAGATTTTGAGGATCTGAGACAATAACCAGGTAAATCTTAGGTTATAGGAGACCAGAGTCGTTATCATGAGGTTGCCTCAAGGACTGACGCTCACTATGAGTCCCAATATTTATCTGGCCAGGAAGAGATGTCCCATAACCCAACTGGGGCTACAGAGAGAGCCATAAACCATTTCCCTAAGTTTTTGTATGGATCCTGTTTTTTCTAGCGTAAGTATCAGTTTAGATATAGGATACCGTGGTCAGAAGCAAAAGCAGGCCTGAGGCCTTTCAGGGCTGAGACAGGGACACGATAGGGCATACCACCAAGAAGCTCAATCCCAGGGTGTGTGTGGTCCCTAGAAACAAAGCATTTGCAATATTAGGTTAGGCCCCAAATGACACACATTAGTAAAGCAGTAGGGGGCTTCTACTACATAAAGGGACCTCCCGCCCTAAGGCCCTTCCTCCAGTCTAGAATATTCTGATCAACTCTGCTGTCTTATCATCAGGTTTGTCAAGAGTGATCATAAGTGTTTGGAGATGTTCTCGTTCCTTCTGTTATTGATTTCTGATCTTATTCTCTTCTAGCTGAAGAATACAGACAGTATGATTTCAATTCACATTGCTATGTGTATGTCAATCCAATAGAATTGGTAAATTCACTGAGAACTTCTAACCTGAGCATAGGACAGACATGAATAATTCATAGACCCCCCCCAGAACTCACAGGAATAAACTACAAATAAACTAGTTCACAATGGTGCCAAATCACCTGTGTGAATATTAAGTGTACACGAGGATCACTAGGATAAAGTCAGGGCATGGACAGAGATAAGACGTGGAGACATTGCAAGAATAAGTCGAGGAGAGTCACATAGGGTAAACTTTCCTGGAGTCTTTTAAATAAAGCCTCTCTTCCTCATATGGCCAGCCCTGAAAGGACGTGAGCACAGCCCTGAAGAACTAATTTCATCACTGATGGTGCACTCTGAGATAAGTTGTTCCCATAGCAATAATTTATAATAACTGTCCAAGGGCTAATGGGCAAGGATGCAAAGGTGACTATGAAATCGGTGGTGACCTGAAAGACCTGCTGGATGCCTATGAACCAGACCATCTGTGGGGCAGGGGCTAGCTGAGAAGTGTACCATATTGGCAATTCTACAAGCTGAGACTCTGGGTTGGTTATATAAGACTCACTCTTTTTGTGACATCTCACTACACCCAATGGGTCTCCATCTCAGGTCCTGCAGCTTCTTTCCTGTGGAAGAGTTGCTTTTATTTGCCCTTTTAAGGAAGAAATGCCTTTATTGCATAGATAGCAGCTCTCTTATATCGTCACCAACCCAAGGAAACAGATTTGGGAAACCCGTGGTGATTTCATCCTTCTTTTGTTTCTGAGAATGAACACAATTACTGACCTCATTTAGAAACTCCATAGTCATGGTGTCTTGTTCTCTACAGTCCGATAGGATAGATTATTCTTTTCATTGGTAATTTTTAGTTATATGTGACAAGAGAATTCATTTTTACATAATATAAATGCATGGAATATAATTTGTTCTAATTCAATTCCCAGTACTTCCTCTTCTCTTCCTTTTCTCCAACCCTCTGTTCCCATTTCTCTACTCTACTGATTATTTGTGGTCAACCATAAAAATCCAGTTTACTCTGTGTTACCATAGAATTATAATGATGACAATAATGCAAAGAGCGAAGTGTTTTACTTTCCTGTTATAGAAGAGCATGTTCTTTGAGTCAGGAACTGATTGCATCTGTAAGGAATTCAATAGTAAGCAACAGGAATTGACTGACTGATTAAGTCAAAATTTTGATGTATTGAACTAATACCTAGAAGTCACAGAAGGGCTGGAGTATGCTGGAGTTCCAGGCTCAGAAATGAGCTGTGTATCCAAAGGATGTCAAGTGGCACAGACTTTGTTGAAGCTGGTGCCAGCACCACCACCACCTCTGCCACTCCTGGAGCTCAGGGCCATGGTCTGTCACCAATGCAGCTGATTGCTGCAGTCCCTGGCCATGCAGCTCGTCGTCACTGGGGAAACAGCCAAGAGCATCTGCACTGACTAGCTTGGAGTAGGAGTTGATTTCCCAACAACATGGTATCCAGGAAGACATTCTCCCACCTGGGAAGGGAACCTGCATTAGAACATCCAACATGCAGATAGCAACCCAGGGCACTGTTATCATTAGGGTCCTCCGTGCTTCAGAAGTGGAGGCTTGGTAACTCCAAATCTCTCTGAGAAATCAGAAGAATAGGGTCCAATGGAGGTACTTCTAAATACAGAGCCAAGATCTGTAGTTCCTTTGCTGTTCTCCTCCCTGACAGAGGCAGCTGACAGTAAAAACTGCTCTGTGAGAAATGCTGTCCAAGTAGAAAGAAATTTTACTCCTCACTAGGTTTTTCTAGATGCAATGACATCAATGCCATCTCATCATGGTTAGACATACAGGCACTGACGCTGCTGCCTGGGTTGAAATACTGACTCTGAAAATTGCCAGCTCTGTGATTTTAGACAAGTTATGCAATTCCAAGTTCTTAGATTTCCAGATTTAAAACATGGGGACAAATGATAGAATCCCCTTCACATGATTACTGAGGAGATTAAATAAGTTACTATGTATCAAGTTGTAAATGCAACATACACATGAGATATCACTAACACGGGATGAGAATTTGAAGCATTGGGATTTTAGCTTTTCCAGTGTCAGATACAAATAATAAAGTCAGAAGAAATATGTGGAGAAAAGATAGCCCTTTGAACCAGGAAAAGATAACCAGGAAATGCAAGGCAAAGGGTAGTCTTGATAAAAGCAGATGTGAAATGAATCTGTGTTCAGTCTCACCCCATGACCAGAAACTTCCCACTGACTGTAATTTCCAAGAGCCATCACTTTCCTCTAAAGTGAAATCAAACAAATAAAAAAGATAATTGATCCTCACTGGAATAATTTCACAAAGGTTAGTAGATCATTTTCTTTTGTGATTCTGGTGACTAAAAACACATGAATATACATGATTTAGCTTCAGCCCCCAACGGTGGCAAAAATGAAGCTGTTTCAAGATGAAAAATAAAAAAAAAAGATTAATTTTAAGGGGAATTGTACAGTTGTACTTTCTTCTGGATTTAGATACATGGAGTGTAGAAACATCGTATTAAGAACAAATGACTATATTAAGAAAGCAAAAGTAGATTTTGCCTGTAAAACATGGAGTTACCTTGGATGTGTAATATCCTACCATCCTCCTTGGGAAAAAAAGACCCTGATGCCCAGAGGGGTGGTACGGTATCATGAGGCAATTCTGGAAATCCAACCCCTGGTCTGTGCTCAACCACTGGTCAGAAGTGAGGGCTCTGACGGGTGGCTCTGCCTCCCTGGACATCAACGGCTTTGTCTGTCAAGGGACTGATGCATGGTGATCTCAAGGTCCCCACTGTGGAGTGCATGGTAAATGCTGGCGTGTATTTCTGAGGGGCTTCCTCATTTATCCAGTCCACCTTCTTTTCCTTTTCCAGTTCTCTCACCCCGACCTGGTAAATTGATCAAATTCTCAACAATCTAAAAGGATATGAAACTCTTCTGGCCAGGTGGTTGGACTAGGCCAATTACCGACATCCCTGGAAACATTCTGGCACTATGATAAGCAAACCATCTTTTCTTCTTCTATGAATATTTTTGGTAAGATGGATATTAGTAGTAGAACTTCCTGTGGACACCTTTGCCACCAATGTGGAAACACGTTGTCCTGGAATGAAGACGTGGCTCCAGATGAGTGGCCTCCACACCTGGACCAAGCCATGCCTGAAGGTATATGTGACCCCTTTCAGTTTCACGAGTTAGCATTTTTAGGTTACATTTGTTTCATCTACTCTCTCAAACTTTCAATCAAAAGTACTTTACCTCAAGGAGTTGAATCACAGAACAAGAATGAATGTCTTTGAGAGTTGAAATTTAGACTTCTGATAACCAGTAATGCACAGTGACCTAGGAGATCTTGGACAAATCATTCGCAGACAAAGAAATTTGGTTTCTATGTTTTCTAATTAACTTGCAATAGTTTTCTGAGCTATTTAAAAAGTGGTGATGCTACATATTAGATTTCCAGTATTTAAGTTTATAAATAATCTCCTCTATTGAGTGGTTGTTTCTTAGTGATGAAGTTGATTTTTCCTTTAACTCTTTATCTTTACAATTCTAGCATAGTGCTTATCAACTGGCAGCATATGTAGAAGAAATTAATATAATAAAAATCAACTTGCATTATTGGATTTTTCAGTTCTTTTCTCATAGGCTATAGTATACGATGACGTGGCAATGCCTACATTGAAATTATTTTAGCATTTTTCCCGTTGTTCTCTGGAGTATCCCACTGCCAGATAGCATGCTGATGGCTGCTCTCCATTGCAGCGCAGAATATTTCACATCAGTCTTGTTTTACTTGGCCAGAATTTATTGTCAGTGCAAAAAAAAAAAATTTAAAAATCACATAATAGCTCTCAATATCCCTTTTATCCTGAAAACTTCACACTAATCAGTCAATTAAGGTAACAAATTTCAATCACTCAGCCCTTCCTCCTGGTGAACAGTAGGAACAAGCCAAAGCTTAGTCAGGATTCTCAGACGATATCTTGTCAGATTCATGTGCTGCCATCCAAAGGGACAGTGCAGGTGAATGCAAGGTCAAAGACTTTCTTAGGTCAAGTTTGAGACCAGAGGACAAGTGCCTTCTGATCCTGAAATGGCAGTAGGAAAGTGTGAAGAGCACCTGCTCTGAGAGGCTTCCCAGTAGAGAGCACAGGGAGGAGGGTACGTCCTTGAGGAAAGCAAGGCCCTGGTGTCAAGGCCTGGGGTGGGCGGGGGACACTGCAGAGCAGGCCCAGGGACCACCAGCCCAGGGAGGCCTGCTCCTTCTCACAGTTTCCACCCAACTCCATGGTAGAGCCTAGCGCAGGGAAGTTCTGTTGCTTTTTGTGGTTACTTCTGAGACTCAAGTATTATCTCTCCCTGTCTTTTTGGTTCACTTGACCATCATAAACCAAGTTGCTGAGGCAGTCCGTGGACAGATTTCCATCTGTCTTGTTTCCAGGCAAGTATTCTGTGTCATCACCCTTTTCTAAAACAAACTAAAACAGCAGAATGTGGTTCTATTCTCTCTCTCTCTTTAATTAGATCATTATAGTTATACAAACTAATTGATTGGGCTTATCCAAACACAATCATACATGCATGGAATTCGATATCAGTTCACAGTCCCCCCTTTCTTTCTATTTCCCCATCCTCCTTCCTTGACTCCCCTAGACTTCCTTTCACTCATCCATTTATTTACATTTGTTTCCATTCCTCTTAGTAATATGTCAAAGTGAAATTCCCTGTGGTCTATTTGTATCTGCACATGAGGGTACTGGTAAAGAATCTATCCTGCATTGCCTCCCTTTCCCATCCCTCCCCTCTGCCTCTCAATCTCCTCCTACTACCCTACTGAGCTTCCCTGTATCTTTAGGATAACCTATCCTGCCCTCCAACTTTCCTTTTTTTTTTTCTCCAGCTTCCACATATGAGGTAAAATATTTGACCTTTTGAATTTCTGAGCCTGGCTCATTTCACTTGACATGATGTTCTCATTTCCATTCATTCACTGCAAATGCCATGATTTCATTCTTCTTTATGTCTGAGTAGAACTCCATTGTGTATATATACCACATTTTCCTTATCCATTTATCTATAAGTGGGTTTTCTGCTTGATTGTGTAATTTGGCTTCTGTGAATTGTGCCCCTGTAAACATTGAGGTGGCTGTATCTCTAGAGTATGCTGATTTCAGTTCTTTTGAAAAAGTCCTAATGAGTGGGACAGCTTATGGTGGTTCCATTCCTAGTTTTTGAGGAAACTCCATACTGATTTCCAGGGGGTTGTACTAATTTGCAGCCCCACAAATAATGTACTAGTGTACCTTTTTCCCACAATTATTGTCTGTGTTCTGTATCATTGCCATTCTGACTGGAGTGAGATGAAATCTTAGTGTCGTTTTGATTTGCGTTTCCGTGATTACTAGAGATGTTGAACATTTTTTCATATAGTTTTTGGCTATTTGTGTTTCTTCCTTTTGAGAAGTTTCTGTTAATTCTTTTGCCCATTTATTGATTAGGTTGTTTGTTGCTAATTTTTTCAATTTTTTTGGATAATAGTCCCCTATTAAAGGAGTAGCTAGTCAAGATTTTCTCCCATTCTCTAGGCTCTCTCTTCATGCTCTCAATCATTTCCTTTACTGGGAAGAAGCTTTTGAAGTTGATGGCATGCCACTTACTGATTCTTGGTCTTATTTCTCCTATTTTGAATATCATGTTCAGGAAGTCTGTGCCAGCATGACTGGCAGGATCATGGAGGATTGACCCTGTTTTCTTCTACCAGTTGCCAAGTTGCTGGTATAATTTCTAAGTCTTTGTTTCATTTTGATCTGAGTTTGTGCAGGGTGAGACAGAGGGATCTAGTTTTATTTTTCCACACATAGCTTCCAGTTCTCTAAGCACCATTTGTTTAAAAAGCTGTCTTTCCTCCAACATATATTTTGGCACCTTTGTCAAGTACGAAAATACTGTAAGTACAAGCATTTTTCTCCGTGTCTTCTATTGTGTTTCATTAGTCTTCATGTCTATTTTGATGCCAATACCATAATATTTCTTCTTACTGCATCTCTGGAGTATAATTTCAGATCAGGTATTGTGATGCCTCCAGCATCACTGTTCTCAGTATTGTTTTGGCTTTTGCTCTTCTGAGCCTCTTAGTCTTCCAAACAAACTTAAGAATTTTTTTTTAAAATAATTCTTTGAAGAATGGTATCCGTATTTTGAGGAAGAATGCAATGTATTGGTGCATTTTTTGGTAGCATGGCTATTTTGACAATATTAATTCTGTCGATTTTCACTGAAAAGCTTTTTTATCTCCTTGTTTAGATTTAATCCCTAAATTTTGGAGTTTTTTTTTTTTTGAGGTTATTGTGAATAGTATTATTTTCCTGATTTCTTCCTCAGCTGAACTACTGCTGGAATATAAGAAGGATATTAATTTATTTGTGTAAATTTTGTATCCTGCTACTTTGTTGAACTCATCTATAAGCTCCAGAGGTTTCCTGGTATAGGATCTACCATGAGCAAAAAGGGAGTTTGACTTCCTCTTTTTCTGTTTGTATCCCTTTCATTTCCTTCCCTTGTCTGATTGCTCTGGCTAGTGTTTGGAGAACCATATTGAAAAGGAGTGATGAGAGTGAACAACTTGTCTTGTTCCTGATTTTAGAGGAAATGCTTTCAGTGTTTCTCCATTCAGTACGATGTTGACTTAGGCCCTGTCATAAATAGGCTTTATGATCTTCCCATCCCCAGTTTCTCCAGTGTTCTTAGCAGAATGGGTGCTGGATATTTTCGGAAGCCTTTTCTGCATCTCTTGAGATAGTCATGTGATTCTTGCCCTTAATTCTGTTTAAGTGCTCAATTACATTTTTGATTTGCATGTGTAATCCCTAGGATGACCGCCT
Organism: Glaucomys volans; assembly: GCA_020662805.1. Taxonomy (NCBI): domain Eukaryota; kingdom Metazoa; phylum Chordata; class Mammalia; order Rodentia; family Sciuridae; genus Glaucomys; species Glaucomys volans. The sequence continues at coordinate 675,097 of JAJEJO010002812.1, read as the reverse complement.
TCTGATCATGGTTTGCCATCTTATTGAAGTGTTTCCAAATGTAGTTTGCTACTCCTTTATTAAGGTTCTTGCGTTTTTGTTCGTCGGGGCTGTAGGTCTATAGTTTTCTCTCCTCCATGCGTCTTTTTGGTCTTGGTATCAGGTGTCTACTGACTTCATAGAATGTACTTGGGATTGTTCCCTCCCTTTCAATTTCATGGAGTAATTAGAGAAAAGCTGGTGTTAGCACTGAAGTTTGGGAGAATTCAGCTGAGAATCCATCTGGTCTTGTCCTTCTCTTTGTTGGAAGGCCTTTAATTGCTGTTTTGATCTCATTGCTTGATATTAGTCAATATATTTGTACAATATATTTTCTATTCTGTACCTACCTGGTTCAATTTGGCAGGACATGTATGTCTAGAAATTTGTCAATGTCTCCTAGATTTCTGAGTTTATTGGAATATAAATTTTCAAAATAGTTTCTAATGATCCTCTGGATTTCAGAAGGATCTCTGTTATTTCATCTCATTCATGCTTCTCACTTCTTTTCCTTCTACCTTGCTCACACTTAAAAACTATTCCTAATCATGCCATTTTTCTTATGTATTAATTAAAAATAGAATAGAACTAAGTATACATATATGTGAATATATGTACATATTAACTTATCAACTGTTATGGTTTAGATACGAGGTGTCCCCCACAAGCTCATGTGTGAGACAATGTAAAATTTTTCAGAGGTAATGATTAGATTATGAGAGGTGTAGCCTACTCAGTGGTTGAATCCATTGATGTGGATTAACTGGGTGGATTAACTAGGCAGGTGAATGTGACTGGGGAAGGTGGGTCACTGAGGATGTAACTTTGGGATTTATACTTTGTGGCTGGTGCTTAGAGCCTCTGAAAACCTCTGAAACTGTGATCCCCATAGAAACTTTTCCTCCTTTAATTGTTCTTGTCAAATCTTTGGGTCACACCAACCAAAGCTGAAGAAAAATATCAACATATCCAATTAAAATTATATGTAAATAATAAAGTCAACAGTGTGAAAATGAATAATTTTCTTAATAAACATCAATTATAATAAAAACACAGGAAAAATGTATCCTACCATGGAGTATATGATCAAAAGCCCACCCTCTTGCTGAGCAGGCTGGGGCCGAGGAGAGAGGCTGGCAAAGGGGACACTAACTGCAAGGCCTGAGGCCCAAGTCCACCATGCAAACTTCAGCCCAGTCATCTGTGGAGCCACTGAGCTTCATGTCTGGAGGAGCTCAGAGCACCGCTGTGTCTCAGCCTCCTCATGAGTGCAGTGGGGAATGTAAACACCTCCTGGAGGTGGGCGAGGTGTGAGGGTGATGGGGCAATAACTGCATGTCAAACGGGATAGCCCTCCAGACCTCCGAGCCTGTGAGCATGGAGCTTGACATTAGCAGACAGAACGGATCTGCACTTAGAAAACATGCTGGGCCCAACTTGCAGACCAGTGGCTGAGTCCACTAGTTTACTCCCAGCATGCCTTGTGGGAAATTGCTTACCTATTTAATGTTTGAGGCCTCCTCTTAAAATGAAGGCAAGGGTGCAGGCCCTGCTGTCTGCTGTGTGAAGTCCGCTCTGCTTCCTGAAGAGGCATCCTGCAGGCTCCTTCTCTAGATGCTTACTCCTCAGGAATGGGGTTTCCTTGCATGCCTCAGATCTGGTACCATGAGGGCTTCATAACAGAGCTTTGTCCAGTTCACAGAAGGGTGTGCAAGGTAGTGTGAAAACAAAGAAAGAAAGACTCTGCTTGCAGGAAGCTGTGACTGTGGGTATTATTCAGGGATGGGATTTGAGCCAGTTCAACATAAGACAGATCTGCAGATTTCTCTTAGAGAGCCCTGCTTTGTGTGGCAATATTAAAGAAAATAGCTCTTGCTGAGTGAGCATCCAGAATGCTCCCTTTGTCCTTGCACTGTCTCTGCCCCTCAAAATCCTTACAATGGATTATGCTCATTTACATGGAAACAAAGCAATGCACAGAGAATAGACAATGTGTGCCCAGTCATGTGACCTTAAGGACCAGGGTCAGAATTCTATGTCAGCCTTGTCTCATTTCAAGGGTTGGGTCTGGTTCCCTCTGATGTGGTCTCCTGGGGAGAGAGAGGTGAGAGCAAGGGCTGACATATGACAGTCCAAGGTGTGGTCTCCTTCTCCGAATGGCAGTGAGGTGGTTAAGGGGCAGAATGGCTGCATGGCCATGTCCTCATGTCACCTGCAGTTTCACAAAGCTCTTCACTCTTTGCACGGTCATCTTCACCCTCTACTGCCAGGCTCCAGTTGAACTCGAGGAGGAACATGCAACATCTCCAGGCCCCGCTGCTGCTCTGCCCTGAGCACAAAGGAGCACACTTTTGACTCCAGAGGTGGCCTGCTTGTTCCCTCCTCTTTCCTGAGGTCAGACATGGGGGAGCAAGTCTCTGGAATGATTCCACCTTCCTTATAAACTGCTACGACCTTCCTTGGTATTCAAACAGTAGAGTATTCTGGAAAAGTCTGGGTGGAACTGCCTTGCACCTTAGATTCAAGGGAAACCTAACCACAGGTTTATCTTTGCTGTCAATCATGTCTGCTGTGCCCTCACCAAAAAGGACATGACACTTCTACGATAACAATCTTTCTTGTGTTTTGTAAGCAATGCATCATCTGTAGTTCTAAAAGCATTTTCTGTTGGTTAATTAAACAGTATGTGTTGCCACAGTTCTTGGCATCATCTCTAAGTCTTTGCTTTTACAAAGGGAAAAAAGTAGAGCATGAAGGGGCTCCCTTCAGAACATCAATCCTGAACATCGTCCCAGATTCCACAGCCATGACCGGAAAGGATAGTGAGGAGAGAGGATGTGTCACTGTGTTATTCTTATGGAGTAAAATGGCCATGAGCTAAGGTCCTGGGAGACACAGAATACTCCAGAAGTATAGGCAACCTTTTCCTTACATGGTTTCTTGATGGTGAAGGAGTTCATCATCTATATCCTCAACTAGCAAAGACACTTCAACTGAAAACTCTGACCATTTCCAGACCTACTCTTCTTTGTCCAGGCCATCATTATTCACACTGTGCTGTACACACTCCGAAAGGGCTGAATCCAACTTATTTTCTTTAATCCAAATAACAACCACAACTGTAGGCAATGTGGATTGGGTATTTATTTTGATTCAGGCACCATGATAAAACTTAATTACTTAATCTCATCTAATCTCCTCAAAAAACACTTCCAGTGAGAGACGATTTTACAGATGAGGAGGCTGAGGCTGAGCGCTAAGTGACTTTTTAAGTTTATGATTCCAATGGCTAATTAGAAATGGTCCATCTCCAGAGCCCATTCTCTCAATCTGATGTATATTATAGTCATTTTCATGCATACTTTCCAAAGGAATTCTCTGCACTGTTTCCATTTCATTGTCACAGCAATCTCATGTGGTGGCTGCTGATTGTGTTACTTCTAGGTTATAGTGGGGGATATGGACTCAGAGGATTTGAATGAATTCCTTTATGTCAACATACTTCAAAGTGGCGAATTCACTATTGAATCGCATTGCAGCTCTATCCTCTTCCTGGAAGATAATTTTATTTCCCCTCTGACCTGAAGTCCAACTTGGCTGAGGGAGTTGCTCTGGCTAAGGGATAGTGACAGGCAGCAGCCTGACCCCCCAGTGAACCTCACCACCATCATCTTCACCCCTCTCAGAGCATGGTGCCGGCACCATGGGCTAAGCCTTGAATGAGCACAGGAAGAGTGGAGCAGAGTCACAGTTGACCCGTGACAAACCTGCATTGTAAACAAGAAATAGATTTTGGGTGTTTATGTGCCTGAGATTTTTAGGCTGTTTGTGACCACGGTATCACCTGTTCTATCTTCAAGTCAGATGGAATCAGAGTCTATGTAATTAGCCACCTGATGAGTAACACCCTAAGTCTAATGTGGACATTGTTGAACCCTTGAGGCAGAACAAAACCCAGGAAACCTATTATTGTCTAGCTCAAATATGTAAGTGATGAGAAGGTTTACCTCAGCTCCCTGTTCCCTTCTGATTTAGTCAGTTTTTTCACTGCTGTACCAAAACACCTGACAAGAACAATTTTGGAGGAGGAAAAGCTATTTGGGGTTTCAGAAGTCTCATTCCATGGATGGCTGACTCCATGTCTTAGGACCCGAAATAAGGCAGGACATCATGGTGGAAGTATGTGGCAGAGGAAACATTTGGGGACATGGAACCAGGAAGCAGAGAGAGAGAGTTCTGTTCAAGGACAAAATATAAACCCCAAAGATATGCCAGCAAGGACTCACCTCCCCTAGCCACACCCTATCTGCCTATAGTCATCAAAAATTAATTTATCAGGATATTGATTCACTAATTGGATTAAGGCTCCCATAGCCAAATCATTTCATCTCTAAATTATCTTGCATTATTTCACCAGTGAACTTTGGGGGTCACCTAATATCCACACCATAATGGTAGGTGTGATTGGATGAACTGTTTAAAAGGAGAGAAGCAGGCATGAGAGATGGGGTGCAGGTGGGGCTTTGATGCACCTCTGCACACACTACGGGTTCTGTGCTGCGGAGCCCAGGTGGTTGCTGTACCTGAAAAAGAAATTCAGTGGTGTCAAGGAGGCTCGCACCAGGCCACTCCATCACTGAGCAATGCCAGGGGGCCATGCAGCTGGGACAGTGTCACAGATCATCTTTCAGAGGGACTCAGTGATAAAAACCAAAGTTGCAAGCTAAACAACCAGAATGTGGTAGCATGTCTTTGATGCCTTCCATGATGGAACCAGGGGAGCATGTCTGCCTGTCAGTCAGGCTATACTTGAGAGAAGATGACGTAGTGCATTTTGGTCCTTTTGTTCCCTCTGAACACACACTCACTTTGCACAAGCACGCACTCACACACACTCACCACAAGCACATGCTGCCCCTCCACACACACACACACACAGACAATCATGAAGGGCTCTCCTTTGTTGTCTGCCCACTATCATTTTTGTCATGATATTTTGATTTTAATGCAATAAAATGTACAGCAGAGCTTTGTCTATAAATTTTACAAAACAATAAATTATCAAAAAATGAGGTTGTACTGAAGGACCCAGCATATATTATTTGTCCAATAAAAACATAATCCCTTACTTATCATTCTCTGTTCTTGGACATGGAAATTAATTTAGGGAAATGGTTTCTGCTAAATACAATGTACCTTGATAGAACTTGTTTGCTACATATAATGTCCAATGGAAAGAAGTTTCCACACTTTCCCATATCCCATTTTCAGATAGATCTGGATCTTATCTTTCACATACTTTTTGTAAGTTTCTCCTGACTCTATGCAAAATCTTTTCTTTTGGTTTTCTCCACTTCCATAAGGAAAATATTTGGCTGTGTCCTTCTGATCACTCTCCACCAGAGGATCTGGAAGTCACTTTCCAATCTTTCCAGAAAAGGATTTAAATAACTTTCTCAGTCATCACATACATAATCAGAGAGCAAAGAATTTGCACACTGCTAAGGAGTTCTGACTTCCTGAGGTTCTGATCTTCCACTCTAATCTGCTAGATTTCCATGCTAACCTTTTTCAGAAGGTTACCAAGCAATCAACATGGTACTAGTACCTTGATAGAACACTGGGTTTCTAACCCACCACAGTGTCGACTCAGTGATAGAAACACTGAAATTTGAATATAATTCATATTTAATAAATTGCAAAGAGTATAGAAAAATATTTTGGAAAATCTGTAAGGAGTTCATTCTATTCTCTCTGTTTATGATGGCCTTTCCCTTGTTCTCTCTGTGTTTTGTACTCTTGAAACATTAATGTGCTTCATATCTTTTCTGATTGTACCCACTCCATGCTTTGTTAATGTATGACTTAATTCAAAAAATATCTATTAAGCACACTATTATGTGGGAGGCAGTGGAAGCTACAGTATGAGAAAAGTAGCTAAGGCGCTATTGGCAGGCCCTTCAGATCTGAAGTGAGAAACGATGAAGCAGGATAGAAATGAAGCTGGGTGGCTCTGTGATAGAAGCATTGAAGGAAGCCCTAGGAATAATGAGGACAACGGAAAACAGGCTGCCATCAGGATAGATGGGGAATGTTCTTCAGGCTTCAAGGCCATTGTAAGACTGGCTAGTCATATCCAGCTGTGCAGGCTGTGAGTTCCACCACAAGAGGCACCTTCCACACAGCTGTGATGGGAGCATCTTCCCTAAAGGAACACACTGCGTGGCCTTGCTCTGTGTGCACACGGTGGAGTGTTAGCTCTGTGCCCAGGTTTTCCTTCAGGAGCCTAGAGAAAAGCACAGGGAGGAGCCAGCATGTTTCTGAGCATGCTCAGTTCAAAGTCATAATCACATGTTCAAAAGGAAAAGCCAAGACGACGGCTTCTGCTCTTGCTTAGCTCAATATTACAATGAGCCAAGTTTATCCTAGGTATCTAAAGGAATGGTTCAGAGTGCTTGGTAACCTTCGCTGATTCCTGGTAAGTTTCTTCAAAGAGTTTCAGCTAAAACAGGAGAACCAGGTTTAGGGACCCATTGGCAGTTTTCTAAAAGGCCAGCAGCCTTCTCCACTGTAAGAATAGGAATCGGGTCTAAAAGGTGCCTGCATAGGTTAGTGACAAACACACTGAGGGTTCCATCTTGGTGGCAGTGAAATGAAGGGAGTGAACAGATTCTCAAGCCATGTAGGAGGCAAAATCATGAAAATTTCCCGACTGCATGTGAGAAACTGAGGGAAGGAGAGGCTACACTGCAGTTTCCCCAGCAAGGGAATCTAAGAGAAGGAGGACTGCGGGCTTCAGCTGTCCTGTATATGTCCAAGGAGACACATTAATAAGTGAGCAATACAGATGAGAAAATAGGATTTTAAGTGGAGACAGCCTTCAGGACTCATTATAATTTAAATGGCAATTAACACCTACCATTGAAGGAATCCCTCTGATTTAACTGTTAAGAGAGATAAATAAGACCTTCGGAAACACCATTATTTCAGAGATAAAAAAGGCAGAACCTCAGGAAGTTTCTGAGAGTAAACATCTAGGGAACCAGGTGTAAAGCCAGAAGAAAACCATACCCAATCCCACCTCCCAAAGATAGCAATGGAGACAGATTCCTAAGGAAGTAGCCGGTGATAGTCCACCTGTCAGTCACAAATTGGATGACGATCTAACATGACAACTCTATTTAATACAAGTGGGAGTGGCGCAGGACAGAGCCATTGTCTCATGTCTGCATCTCCTTCCCCACATGCACACAAACACTGGAAGAGAATCGCTAGGACGAAGCTCTGTGGCAAGGCGTCCATCTATGCATCCAGTGCATTCAACCAAGTCCAGCTCGTGGCTGCTGCTCAGCAAACATTTTATCAGGCATATGGGAAGCAAAGAAAAGTACTACCATGGAGAATGCTTTTCTAGGAACCTTGATTTCCAAGGCAGAGGCAGCCTGAATGTGTGATCTTTGCAATTAATTGTGAGACAATGTTAATTTTGAAAACGTATGGGGTGAGCTGAAAAGAGCAAAGTCTAAGTAAGAAATATATGTTCGGCCTAGCTTTGATGAGTTGGAAAATAAATTGAACAGGATAAAGCATTTTCAACCCTCTGCCAGAACATGCCAAAATCCATCTCTCTAAAGTAAGTCTTAATCACAGCCCAATTTCTCCTCAAAGTACATTACAGTGGTATGAGCCTCAGGGCTCCATTCAGCTAAGCAAGAGCAAACTCTGCCTGTCTCTTCCGAGTTCTTCCTCAATTATCTTCATTGTTGAGTCATTAGGGGAACAGATTGTACTTAAGCATGTTCTGGACATGTTCTCACCTGCCTGGAAACTAGAGGGAGTGAAGCCTTAGTGAACCAGAAGCCTGAGGTCATGGGAGTCATGTGGAAAAGCATCCCTGTCCCTAGGGTGTGGCACATGTCTCTGCCTTCCTCTCTCCCATCTTGCTATGTTGGAGGCATGACATGAGATTTGGGGAGGTCAAGAAAGGAGGCCTGCTGACATCATCAAGCTCCAGAGAATGAATCACTGTTTTGCTGCCTTCTGGTTTTCTTATTGCATAAAAAATATAAACCTTATCTATTTAACCATTATTGGGTTTTCATCACTCACAACCCAAAGAGTACAATTTTGAATTTGGGTTCATATCCTCTCCTTCCCACATGTGTTCCATGCATTTCAAGATCCAGTTAAAATATAAGTTTATTTCATCAAATATTTCCCTGCCTCAAAATGTCATAATCTCTCTGTCTCTCTCTCTCCCTCTCTCTCTCTCTCTGTCTCTCTCTGTCCCTCTCTCCCCCCTTTTGGCCATACTCTTCTCTACATATAACTATAAAATGCCTGTATAAATGTATACACTATTGCTTAACTGTTTATTGAAAGTAAAAGAATGACATTAATTTCTGTATCTTTAATAGCAAGGGTTAGCAGATATTTTATTTATGAAGGGCCAGAGATGAATAATTTAGGTCCGTAGGCCACATGATCTCTGTTGCAGCTACTCAATTCTGCCACCATAGCTTGAAAGGAAGAAATGTGTTAATGAGTGGGTGTGACCATGTTCCTACCAAGCTGTGTTTATGAAAAGCAGATGTCGGGCTGAATATGATCCTTGGGCCATAATTTGCTAACCCCTGTAATAGAGACCTATAAAATTTCCTTGAAAAATCTCAAAACAAATTTTTATTGAATGAATGAAAAATGAGCATGATTAGAGGGAAATAGGCAATTCCTTTCCTCTGCTCTCATCACGAATGTGTCACATTTTAAACCTGCAATAATTAAACATTGTGCAAAGGAAGGCAGTAATGTGAACCACAGCACTTCTTAAAGCATGGCGTGAGTCTGCAGTCTGCAAGATGGATTGAGGTTGTAGGAAACTTGAATTAAGTGGCATAAATGAAGAACTTAAATGAAAGTCTCTGTTCAGTGCTCATCTCCCTTCAACACTAAATAATTTTTCTGTTCCAAAAGAACATAAGACAAGCAGTAAATGAAAGAAGCTTTTAAGACAAGTATAGTGCCATTAATACACTTAGTATTTCTATTTAAAGATGTCCTTAAAAATATCAACCCTTGTCTAGTTTTCTTTTAAAACATCACTTATCTAATTCAAAATAATTAATCAACCTAGAAAAATCATAAATAAGTGGCATGCAAGCAAAGTAAAATATTGAAGAGGTGTAGGTGAGGGACTGAGTTAGGTGGATGATGTCAGATTGCTCTGGCATTAAAACAACTCATTTCTGATCCTGGACTTACCATTAATGAGCCCAGTGATGTTAGGAAAATCGTCTCTCTTACCTAAGGCTAAATTCTCTCGAATATGGAAAAAATAATTGAGAGGATCAACCTACATAATGCATATAGCAGTCCTTTCTAAACCACAAGAAAAATTTCAGTTATTAATGTCAACCCTCGCTTATTCTGAGCAGAAGTTCTCAGCAGATTTTTCTAAATCATTAATATTTCTTTGCAGCCAGTGCCTGAGAAAAACAATCAAGTGTTTTATTAAACATGAAGATATCAATATTCTATTTCAGAGTTAACGTACAGACATACTTGACTACCTATTAGTTTAAAGAAAAATGCAGGCATTAGGAACTCATTTTGGTTGTAAAATTGGTTATTTAACATATAACCACATTCTAATTTGCAACATGTTTATCACAATTTAGTGGCTTGTCGACAATTGCCTCCTTTTAGGAAATTTATTACTCAGTTTTACTCTAGCTGTATAATATTAGCAATAAATCCAAGAGCAATATTATGGCTTTTTTCGATTGATTAAACTGAAATCATGGATACAAATTAAATGTTAGTGATTACATTTCATTGCTGATCCGTAATGCATAATTTATGTAGAATACATTTAAAATGGCCAAAGTGTTCAGAACATCCAGAAAGAAGTAAATCCACACGATGTCCCAGAATATTATTTCCAGTTTACATTTTAGATAGCTTCTCTTTGAAATAAAAGGCTTTGGAAGCTAAATGAGCTCCTGAAGAAGAGCAAATCTGTTGCATTACGAGTGCCTGGCACACAGTATTCAACAGTCAGTCGGTCAAGGGTTTGCATTGTTTCTTATGCCATCAGAAATGCCGGTGTCTGAAAGCAGCACATGTTTATTTTCTTGCAGCTAAGGAAGTCAGCTGTCCCTGGTGAGTCTCTCTGGGCTAAAACTGAGGTACCACTGGAGTGACATTCTCTCTGGACACCCATGGTGCTACGACCCCTTCCTTGTAGTTCCCAACCTCTCAAGGCCCCTAGATAACCTGACTCCTTCCATCTTGAAACCACGTATCTTCCAATGTGAGACCTCCATTTCCATTGCTACCTTTCTTTCATCCTGGCCCTCTGTCTTCCTGTTATAAGGACTTTGTTGTGATAACATTGTGCCCACTCTGATACCACCTGCCTAGCTCAAAGTACTTAATCTAATCACATCTACGTAATATTTTTCCTTAGAAAGATAACACGTTTTTATAATCCAGTGATTGGGATGTGGACACCTGGTGGGGTATGGGCATTACTCTTCCTGTCTCACTTGCATTCCCTGTGTAGACAGCACCTAGCCCAGGAACAGGAAGTGAGGTACAGAGAGGTCAGCTGGGCACAGCTCAATGATGGCCTGATGGTGAACCTAGTCTGGCAGCTGACCCTCTGTGAGCCACTGGCCCTAGTCTGGCAGTTGACCCTTTGTGAGCCACTGAGCTGTGAGCTGCGACTCAGCTGTTTGTCAGGGAGGTGTTCACCTAAGTTAGGGTTCCAGGTAGTTGATGTAGAAAACTGGATTGTTGTTTCTTGTGTAAGCACTCAAATCTGGCAATATCTTTATTTAGCTCAAATTTGTTTTAACTTAACATTAGTGCAATGCATCTGACTCCCAAAACTGTATTGAAATATAAAATGAAATGTGTGTATTAAGTCATCAAAAACATCTGGGATGACTCCAAAAAATAAACAAAAAATACCCCCCCAAAACAATAAAATCAAAAAAGCTTGTTTTATTGAGCAGAATCCTGAGGCATAGTATTTTAATTCAATTTACCAGCGTAAACCAGACAAAAAAATAATTTAAAAAATCATCTTCTGACCCACTTTTATGACAATGTTTTTCAGATAATTATATCTAAACAAAAATGTTGATGTTAATTCAATGATTTTTCATGGCCTCATGACAATTTTGTAGTGACTCTTGGAGCTGGGAGAGGTACTGGATACGCTAGGATACCATGCATTTTATTACCTGGAACAGATGATAAGCTGTCAATTAAAAAAATCACATATGCGCTGACTTTTTATGGTTTAAGTATCAGGAAGTCCCCAAAAGTTCACCTTTGAGAAAAATGTAAGAAAGTTTACAGGTTAAATGATTGTATTATAAAAGCTTTAACCTAATTGATGTTTTAATCTACTGATATGGATTAACTGGGTGGTACTTGTAGGCAGGTAGGGTGTGGCAAGAAGAAGTGGATCACGGGGCTGTGCCTTTAGGGTTTATACCATGTCTCTGCTTCCTAACGGTCACATCCTGAGCTATTTTCCTCTGCCATGTCCTTACGCCAGGATGTGCATCATCTCAGACCCAGAGTCATGGAGCTGGCAAACCTCCATTGCTCAGTCCATTGTGGACTGAGACCTCTGAAACCAAGAACCACAAGTAAACTTTTCCACCTTTTCCACCTGAATCTTGCTCTCATCAGGTCTTTTGGCCACGGAGATGGAAAAGCTGAATAAACACGGCTGCATGTTCTGCAGGGTGTGATGCTGCCCTCCAGGATCAGCACCTGCACACAGCCAGCAGGCTGCCTGGGCTTCCCTGGCTCTGTGGCAGCAACTGTCACCGCCATGTTTCTGCTTCTCATACCACTGGACAAATGGAACCCCGTGGCTCTGTGTGATGGGACTAGGCAGGGTGAAAACTCAGATGCCTGATCAGGGAACCTTCTAGCATTCGAGTAACTACAGCAGGACCTGGAAGTACAAGTCCCCTAGTACCTCACAGGGCAAAGCTGGGGTCACAGGGGTTGGGGAGGCTGGTAGATAAATGTCTCCTGTTGTCCTAAGGAGTGCACATTCTAAGATTCATTGCACATGGTTTCTCAGTGGATCCCAGTAGTACTGAGCCCTAATTGAATAGGAAGAATGAAGTAAAAATTCCATCAAACACATGTAGTGTGTTCAAAATTCAGAAAGGGTAGGAAATTATCATGACATATGTGTTATGTAACCCATTTTGGTTACATAACCGAAATTGTAATTGTAATTAGGAAGCCTCAACTGGAAAACAAAAAGAAGGTTTAGTACAGAGTACAGAACGCCCTCCATTGATCGCATGGTCTAAACCAGCCATTGGGGTGGTTCCCTGCTTGTGACCCCAGCAGATGAACACAGCAGCTGTCTTTAACATATTGAGTACTTTCTGGACACACCATAGTTAAATTGTTATCCAGACAAAACATTCTCACTACCTCCCAAGAAACCAAAAATTCTTAAAGCACTAGTCCTTCAGGCTGAATAGAGCTCTGGGATTTCTCCTTCCAAACTGGATCTAGGTTCAGAGGTTGCTCCTTGAGGGTGGCTCCTCTGCAATTTCAATCTGTGGATTAAAGCGGTGTGTCACCTGCTGCTCTAGTGGGGCCCCCTCCTCCACCAAGCCATCTTAGTTAAGCTTCTCCGGAGACCCTCACTATAATTATTCTATCAGCAAAGATTTCTGTAAAAAAGCTCAGTGAGGTTAGAACTTCCTATTTCCTGTTGTTCAATCTTCAAGAGCTAAATTTAACAGCAGACTTGATCTACTCCTGCTTTTATGGTAAGATGTGTAAAACCTCTGACTGCTCTAAAAAATGGGACAAAATGTACCCCATTTGTGTACAAAAAAATGTGGAAAAATACTTTCATGTATAACTAAATATAAAAGATAGAAATAAAAAAGAAAAAAATTTTAAAAAGGAACAGAAAAATAAAGCACTTTCTAAGAACTCAAAAAAAAAAAAACTTTTATGTAGACTCCTGCAAAAATGTAATCCTACAAGCACCACCACCCCACTCCATATAAAATTCAAAGAACTTCTAGACTCAAGGTCCAGAGAACTTTTCAGGCAAGCGCCATACACTATGGACTGGCTGTAGCCGATATACCTGCTTCCTGAAAATTCCTCAGGTGTCCAGCCTCTTCTGTCCTCCATCACTAAACATGCAGACACACACACACACACACAGACACACACACACACACACACACACACACACACACACACGTTTGGTGGTGGGACAGGTATAGAAGACTGGAATGACCACCTTTCTTCAAATTAAGAACATAGAATTTGTTGGTCAGTGGTCCATAAGGATTCTGATCATTTCGATTTCAGCTGAACACATAGTTTTTTGGTTTTGTTTTGTTTTACAGCTGCTTACTTAGGAAAGGTCTCCTTGCAACTCTTATCTGTACTTTCTGGGCTCTGGGACTTACCTTCCAAGTTAAACCCCTTTTCTATAATAATTATCCTAGTTTTTTGAAGCTAAGTTGTTTTCTCAACCAGCTTCTTGCCCTTGGTTGGGAATCCAATGGTTTATTTTTATGTGTTACTTTTTCAAAAACTCTCTTTCACCCTTTTAATCTAAGCTGGTACAATTCCTTGAAAAAAAATCCAAGGCATCCTGATATATTCAAACTCTACTTCCTTCACCACACCAGTTCTTACACATCAAAACTCTGAACCACCTGTGAACCTACTGTCAGATGGCACTCTCCTGTTCATTAGAGGCTGTCGTTTGGTTGGGCAAGTATACAGATCACAAGATTCTTAAGTGCTTCTGTTGAGGAATGCAGGTCCAAGAAGTAGCTCCTTCAATATCTCTGAGCTTTTACTAAATGGTTCACGGAGCACCCTTGATTTGAATGTCTGGAGGAAACCACGTGTCAGGTGAGGGGCAACACTCTGAACTGGATCCTGTTGTCTTCTGAGCTCTGGGCTATGGGGAGTGAGGCTATATCTTACTTTGAGAACCATTTGCTTCGTGAAAAGACTGTGGATGAATAATAGCTTTATTTTTCAAACCAGTTAAGTCCCGAATCATTTATGTTCCCTACAAATTCTAGTAAAAATCAAACAGGTTTTTGTGGACACACCTCTCTCTGATTTTTCCTTTTTGTGCATATCCAAAGGTGACCAGCTTACACTTGAACCATTCCAGTGAACATCTTACTAGCCAGTATGATAGTCCTTTGCCATATTACCTTTTTTAAAAGAACTACTTTTTAAATTTCAACAGATGGCAATTTTACTGAACTTTCTATCACTAAAACCCACAGTTAATCTTTTCTCCTCCCTCCAATGAGATTTTCGTTGCCTTCAAGCCCACCACAGCCCAGGACATTGACCAGATCCAGGGGCACTGCCACGTCTAACATGAAGGTAACATCTTTATACCAGGGATCAAGTTATGTTCCAATTGTCTAATGCTTTCCCATTTTAAAATCCTCAAAATTAGTGGCTTAATTTCATTCTTCTTTAAAGCTGAGTAATTTTCCATTGTATACACCTTAGATTAGGTAGAGGGGAGTGAAGAGAGAGGGCTATGGGGGAGGGAAAGTTAGTGAAGTGAAACGGACATTATGACCTCATGTACATGTATGACCTTATGACTGATTTGATCCTGCAATATGTACAATCAGAAAAATGAGAGATTACACTCCATTTATGTATGATCTATCAAAATGCATAAATGCATTCTACTGTCATGTATAACTAATTAGAAAAAATAAAAAATTAAATTAAAAAACTTACTGGCTTAAAATAAACTTTAACTTTACTTATGATATTATGGTTAAAGTGTTCAAAGTGACATGAGTCAATTGATGACCTCCATCTCACAGAGGGTCAGTTAGCCTCTCAGGCTGGAGGGGTTATGTTCAGTGTGGCTTTTTTGCCTGCTGATCCTCCTGCAGAATCTCTTCTCATGCTAACTTTCTCACATCATGGTAGCCTCAGGACAGACTTGTGTCTGATGCTGGTTTCCCCACAGTAAGTCATCCAAGAGTAAACTTCAAGGAGACTGGAAGCTTAAGCTCCTGGACTCTGGGATCCCTGGCCAGATGCTAGTTACATCACTTCCTTCTTAATGATTCAAAGCATGCATAAAGCCCACTTAGGCCCCAGGGAGAACAGCTCCCTACCCGTAAGAGGAAGAAAGTCCCAAATTATAATCCAGCATATTTACTCTGTCCCTTGTGACTTTGCATAAGTTGTTTAAACTCGGGACCTCAGTCTTCTCTCCTTCTAAATGTAGGTGGAATAGATTATTTCATCATATTGTTAAGGCTATGAGAATTATATGAGATATCAAGCACACAGTGCCCCAAACAGTAGTCTTGGCAGAGTAAAAAAATAAATATTATCTGCAATAACTATTATAATAGCATACAGAGCATTTGAATTCGCTTGTATTACCACATGAACAACTGATTTCGCCATATCTGTTAAAAATTTAGACACAGCTCTTTTCTGATATTTGCTGCTGACAAGAACATCCAATGTCAAAGAGACAAAAAGTCTATGCAGGTTGGGGGGCCACACATCTCAATTTCTTCAGGGATGTATGTGTAAGCTTGCAATTCACTTTGTTTCTTTTTCATTAATGTTATCGTGGTTTGTAAAGTCTCATCTGGGGTTTCCTAAGATATTGTTCATAGAGATGTGTTACATAGCTATGTCCCAAATTCCTAACCAGAGAAGGAAAGCAAATCAAAAGAAATGGATTTCAAAAGACATCAACAGATCTGCTGAATACCTTGACACTCAGGCACGTGCACACACACACACACACACACACACACACACCATAGATGTAGGAGACTAAGATCATAGATATCACCAGCAATGGCCTTTAAAACACATGTTCATAAAGACACTCTTCTGGGATGATGTTCTCCCTGGCTTTAAACGAGAGAAACTCAACTTTTTCAAACATCTGTCCTTCTTCTCATCCTCGGAACATGCTGGCCTCTGGACCCTGGTGGCACTCTTAGGATCCGTTGCTTGCAGAAGCAGGAGATGCTTTCTCTGCTCTCTGTAACCACAATTATAGGGGCAGATGTGACTTGATGAAACTGATACTGATTACATCATAGAAGAGGTGGGATCAAAATCTCAAGGTCTTAGTGAAGCTTTTGCTTGTTCTTTGTCCTTAATGCCATCATTCAAATAGTGTGATGTGTCAGCCAGTGCATCATGGGGAGGGACTAAAAGCCCACCGACTTTGCAGTGCTGTGTGGCCTTTAATAATCTAATCCACTCCTAAAAATAAAGTTAAAAGACTTTACTGAAAAAAAAAAATCTAACCCAGCCCCTCAATAGACATATTTAAACACTTTGTCTCTGTCTTGGTTTCTTTAGGGTTGTCTTTGTCTTAGGGCTGGTTTTGCTCCTTGAAATACATGGCCAGAAGCAAATAAGACCCTGTCGAGAGTCAACAGAGTAGAGTAAGATTTAGTCATGAGTTACACACAAGAGCGAGCAAGAGCACACAAATCCACCCTTAAGAACAGCAGTAATGATGCTCACACTTTAATGAGTTCTTACTATGTGGTGGGCTCTGTTCTGGCATTTAACTAATGAGACTTCATTTTTTCCTTCTTGAAAAACATGTGAAGTAATGGCTGTAATTATTCCCATTTCAAAAATAAGCAAAATGCTTCAGCAAAATAATACAATACTAGACCAAGACCAAGCAAAACGCTTCGGCTGTGAAGGAGCCCAGCTGACCAGCCCTGGATGAGCTCCTTTCAGAGCCAGGAGCTCATGGTGAAGGTCAAGTGAGACAGTGGCCTGGTGGGGATTGGGTCTCCTCCCAGGAGGGCACTGGCTGCGTGGAGGAGGTGCTCATCTGAGAGTGAGTGCTGGCCGGACAGAGGAACAA
Source organism: Glaucomys volans (assembly GCA_020662805.1). Classification (NCBI taxonomy): domain Eukaryota; kingdom Metazoa; phylum Chordata; class Mammalia; order Rodentia; family Sciuridae; genus Glaucomys; species Glaucomys volans. Next base: position 658,152 of record JAJEJO010002812.1, on the reverse strand, counting down.
GACAACTGGGCAGAGAACTTTCATTTAGAAAACTTGGTCAGTGTGCTCTGTGAGTAGCGTGTTAGCCTCCGAATGGCTGCCACGTGAAAGAGGGATGATTTGGGCGAGAGTAGGAGGCTTAAAATGTTAGCTGGCAGATTTCAGGTCAGTATGAGAAAGTCCTGTTTTCTAGAAACAGAATCATTAGAACCAGGCTCTCCAGAGGCTTTGCAAGGAGACAGAAGGATCTAGAGATTCACAAATTTCAAGAGATGGTTTACATGTTGCAGAAAACAGGTTTCTGTTGCTTTTGTCAACTTTATCGCTCTGTCTTCCTAATTAACATTGCGATTGTTACTATTTTTTTAAAAATTAGAACTATTTCACATCTAGAAGGGCTAAAACACCCATCAGTGCAGCGGTTTGAGTTTCTACTCTGATATAAATTCATGTTCTTATTTGCTCTCATTTACAGTTTCACATACATGTTTGAAGAGAATAGTTTTTGTAGAGGAAAGGAATTTATTGATGTACAACCAGTAAAATATTACTCAAGGTTGAGCACTGAGTACATGAACATGTGATTCTTCGCTTCTCTTTTCTCTCTCTTTCTCTTCTCCCCTCTTCTTTATTTATCTTTTACTACATTTTATTTATTCTCAAAAAATTGAATGGTTTCTTTATTCTAGACCACGGTATCTTCGAAGCATCATTGTCCATGACATTGGCACTACATAAAGTATAAAGGGGCTTTCCTTTCAGTAGCTTCAGGACTGATAAGCCATCAAGGTAAATCAATAATTCCTTTACGGAACCAGAATGGTGTGGAGAAAAGTCGGGGGACAGCACCTTCACAGTGCAAGAGTAACTTAGAGTAGTACAGTTGACTTTGGCCAACATTTTCATACTTCCTAATACTTAATAGAGCAAGATTTTTAGAGTTTATCAAAAACGTGATCCACAGAACAAATCAGTAAGTTGTACTTCATTAATATCAAAACTCATTCTAAAGATAATGATTAGTGAATAGACCAACACAACCCAGAGTTGGAGAAAATATTTATAAAGCAGATATGATAAATGAGTCATATCTAAAATATATAGCAATCTCTCAAGACCCAATAATAAGAAAACAGATGACCTGCTACAATGAGCTTATCTTGATTGTGTTTGTTAATAAATTAAGCTGTATGTAATGTAACAAGATTGTACAGAATTTAATATGTGCACATGCACACACATACACACACATGCACACCTACACAGGAGCACAAATCAAACTGTGAAAATTGAAACCAGATCAAATTTAAACCATTGATACCAATGAAGGGTATAAATTAAACCAGATCCATGGATGGTATCAATGTCAATACCCTGGTTTTGAAATTATATTGTAGTTTTTCAAGATGTCACTGTTAGAGGAAACTGCATGAAGAATACACAGGATCCTTCTATATTACTTCTTTCAACTGCACAAGAATTTACAATTAAATCAAAATACAACATTTATTAAAATAAACAGGAATTTGACACATAATCTGTATAGACATTTCACCAAGAAGAAATAGCATGCCAAATAACCTCCTGAAAGGATGCTCAACATGAAGTGCTGGTAAGAATATTGAAAAATGGAATCTATTTCAACAGTTTCTGGTGGGAATATAAGATGGCAAGTATAAATGTATACTTGCCATATGGTCTGGCCATTCCACTCCTAGGTTTGAACTCAAGATAAATGACAGCATATGCCCCTACAAAGAATTGTACATGAATATTCATAGTATTTGTATTTATAACAGCCCTGAGCTGGAAACAACCCAAATGCCCACCATTGGATGACTAAGCAAACTGATGCAGCCATACAATGAAACAGCACTCAGCAATAAAAATAAATGAACTAGTGATACATGCTAAAACCCAGATGAATCTTAAAACAACCATGCTGAGCAAAATCAGTGAGACCAAAACAAACTTTAAGAAGAGCATGTCTAGGGTAACTCCAAGTGTATACAATTTCAAAAAATGCAAACTAGTCTCTTGTGACAGGAAACAGGTCAGTTTAGGCCAGAGGAAGAACGGCAGGCAGGAAGGCAGGCATGGGGCATCAAAAATGAGGGATTGTAAAGGGATTGGATGGTGCATTTGAGGTGATAGTTATGTTTATTTTCCTGATTATAGCAATTTTGCAAGTAGATATAAATGTGCATTTTATGTAAAGTTCAATATATGCTGGCAATCCTGAATAAAGCTGTTGAAAATAAAGTGGAATGTAAATACATATATATACATACTTGATGCCCAAACCCTGGAACAAGAGCTTGGAGTGCTGACCTTCCCTCAGCATGGAGTTGCTTCTCCTGGACAGGGAGCTGTGGCTCCTGGTTTTTGAGAATTTGAAGAGAACCAGATGTGAGGAGGGATGCACTGGCAGAGTGGGCAGCTCTGCCGAGATGAAGTAAAGCTGGAGTACAACTGGTGATTTGTTATTTGCTCTCCTTTATCTGCAGATGGTGCGACCTATTTCTATGCTGGTTCCTATAGGTTAAGAGGCAGATATATTTGTACGTTTGGTGGTGAATTTCTTATTTTTAGTGTCTCAAAATAGGAAGTATGAACAAAGGATGGTGCCTGAGAGAGTATGCAGGAAGCGAGGACCAAATTTGGAAGTTATTGACTTAAGTCCAAAATGACCTGGGTAACATTGGACTGGGAAAGGATGTTTTTGGATAAGACTCCAAAGTACAAGAAACAAAAGCAAAAGAGAGTGAGGGATATCAAACTAAAAAGCTGCATAACAAAGGAAATAACCAATAGTAAGAAGATATACCCCACTGAAAGGGAGACAATACTCATAAACCATATATCTGATAAGAATTATCTGGAAAATTACATCAGAACTCAACTCAATAGCAAGAAAATGATTAATCTGAATTGGAGTAGACATTTCTTAAAAGAAGAGACACAAATGACCTGTAAGCATATTTTTAGGAATTGCTCAATATCCAAATCATCAGGGAAACACAAATCAAACCCACAATGATATGTCCCCTATTATGTGTCTATCTATCATAAAAAAGGTAAAAGATAAGCACTGGCAAGGAAGTGGAGAAAGGGGAACCCTTGTGCATTGTAGGTAGGAATGAGAGTTAGTACAACTATTACGAAAAATGGTGTGGAGATTCCTCAGAAAGTAAAAAACAAAACTACCATAGGATTCACCAATCACACTACTGGATGACAGTCAAAGGAAGTGAAATCAATGCATCAGTGATATCTGCACTCCCATGATCATTGCCACACGCTTCACAATAGACAACCACAGAAACAAACAAACTGTCCATCAACTACTGAATGAATGAAGAAAATGCAAGATAGACTTTACATATATGGAGAGAGAGAGAGAGAGACAGACAGACTAGGTAGATAGATACACTGATAGTTAAAGAGAGATATTCATGGAATACTAGTCATCCTTGAAAGGAATGTAATTCTGCCATTTGTGACCACATGGATGAACCTGGAAATCATTGGGTGAAAAATGCCACACATAGAAAACCTTGCATACTTTTACCCCCATGTGGAATCTAAAGGAGAAGATCTCACAGACGGTCAGGCTGAAATTGAAATGGTGGTCACCAGTGGCTCAGGAGGTTAGTGGGAAAAGCGATGGGAAGACATTGAGTGAGGGATATACCATGGCAGTTAGGAGTAGAAAAGCTCCCAAATAGACAGATCTATAGAAGCAGAGTAGGCAGGTGCTGGCCTGAGAGGTGGAGAAGAGAACATGGGTAGAAATAGGGGAAGATGCTGGTGCATATGGAGTAGCCTTCCTGTTGATAACAAGATGAAATTTGATGGTGGTGATGGTTGCACAACCCATTTACTGTATAAATGCAATAAATATTATAAATGAGTGAGTTATATGATATATGAATTATATCTCAGTTAATCTGTTGAAAAAAATTTTCTGGTTAAATATCTGTTCACATGCTGATGAGCGGGGCCTGTGTAAGTTGTGAACTGAAATTCAGAGACACTGTTTGCCACGTGTCTTCCCTGGTCTGCTTTAGCAGAAGCCATAGACAGGACGGCTCAAGAAACGGAATTTATTTCTCATAGTTCCGAAGGCAGGGAGGTTCATGTGAAGGCACTGCAGGTCAGGTGTCTGGCGAGGGTTGGCTTCCTGGATTGCAGATGGTCATCTTTATCTTACATGGTCAGAGCAGACAGAGAAAAGAAGCTGTCCAATCTCTTCTTCTAAGGACACTAATCCCATGGCTGAGAGATCCACTCTATGACTAACCACCTCTCAAGGGCTCCCCCTCCTGAGGCTATCGCACTGGGCATTGCTGTTTCAACATGTGGACTTTCAACAAGCATCCAGTCCTGGGCAGTGCTTCCCTCCAGGCGAGTTAGACACTCCAGAAGCTTGGCACATCTGGATTAAGTTGGTGCTCAGTTTGCAGGAAAGGAGCTGCCAGTGTGTGAAGGGAGAGCTAATAACACTGAACGGACTCTGCTGAATTCATTGGGTTCTGGAAAGCAGAGTGGAACTGCAAAGCTTGGTGAGCTTTGCTCAGACAGTACCCTCATCCTTTCAGTTCTCTCAAAGTCGCTCCAGGTGCTTCTGTGTTTCCCCCTCTCCCTCCCTCTCACCATCTCTGCCCCACATTACTTAGAGCTGAGAGGCTCAGTGTGCTCTCCGGGGTCTCAGCATTCGGATTCAATGGAGAACACTCCTACCCCCAGCACTCGTGGCTACCTCTCGGGGGACCTGCTTTGGACTACACTGCAGCTGCTGCACAGGGAGTGAGTGATGGTCTGCGGTTCTGGCAAGGCGGGGGTGTGTGAATGTGTGTTGGTGGAAGTGTCCTTTCTTTTTTCTTTATGTTTTTCTTTTTTTTTAAATTTTTTACAGTCTTCATTCTGATTCATTGTACACATATGGGGTACAAATTTTCATTTCTATGGTTGTGCGTGATGTACATTCATACCATTCTTGTTAATCATACATGTACATAGGGTAATGATGCCTGTCTCATTCCACCATTTTTAGTGTCCCTTCTTAATCGAAGAGCCTTCACATGAACAGTTCTCCTTTCTAATCACAACAACTCAGTAAAAAACTACAGTTGCAAGCAGTTTGTTCCAGGTTTTCAAGATTCAGGGCAGACTCCAATTTCAATAATTTACATTTTCCAGGTGTGCTGGGCATTTATTAGAGCAAAATCATTTTATCTCCTTTATAGAATTAATTTTCTAATACATTTATGATATAAATTAGGTGTGAGAAAGGAGTGATCATTATTCCTTGTCAAAATGAAAAAGGACTTTTAAAAATGCACGATTGTAAAGAAGTTAGAACCAGGCATTTGTTATCATGAACAATGGATGTCAGTAACTATTTATCTTAAGAGAGACATAATTATACTTCATTTTATCTTTGCTCCATTAACTGTGGTAGACATTGGCAATTCTAAGGTGGATAAGAGAATAATTCTCCTTTTCACAATAATATTAATTGTGAAAATGACTGCTATTTAACAATAAATAATAATAGCTCTTCTATTATGATAGCTATGATGAATGAAACTTGGGGTTATTATTATTGTCATTATTGCCTTTTTCTTAAGTATGCATTGGTAGGCAAGAGAAAGGACTCATGGTTTGAAGTTTGAGGAACACCAATGGAGATGAAGACGTGTCTATAAAGAGGAAACAAAGCATCACGTGAGCTCTCCGCCCCCAGACCTCATCTTCCCCTGTAAGTGACCCACAGACTGCTTCCTTCCCAGAAGCATGCAAGGCAAGACTGCCTTCTCCCCACTGTGTGGTCCAGCCACAGTACTAAGTGAAGCAGACCTGATAAACACCAGGGAATCACACAGTCCCATAAAGGGCTGGTGGAGGAGGAGTCTTAGAGTTGGGATGCCTCTGAGGGTTGTAATAGTCACAATGACATCTTAAAAGGGTCAACAGATAAATTCACTAACAATAGCAGAATGACATTTTTTTCTTAGATGGCAGCTGCGGGATACTTGGCTAAAATATATATTCACTGAGGTATGTCTGAAATATTGCATTAGTGGTTCAGTGTGATGCAGAGCTTAATTTCCAAATTTCTTTACTTTTCTCTAATATCCTTAGTGGATAATTCAAATAAAAATTATTCTCACTGGCATGTACCATTTAACTGTGATGATTTCATCATGGGCACACCAGAGCAGATACCTGAAGTGTCAGCTCAGCAGCCAGTTAGTGTCCCAGAGGCACCAGCTGGAGTGATCCCATGGGCATACTGGAAACAATAAGACCCCTTGACATGAGGGTACTTGAGAGTCCAGGCTGTGCTGAGTTCTCCATCACTGCACCTCTCCTGTGCTCCAGAACTTACATTTCACCTCCTACTCCTCTGTCTCACTCAAATTCATTCACTGCCTTTCAAATCAAGTTAAAACTGGCAGCATGGAAACATTTTTCCTTGGTATCATCTGCCCTTGGGTCTCCAGCGTATTTCACAGTGCTATTGATCTCCATGGTTGCTCATGTCCCTCTCACAGTGGCCCCTGGCTCAGTTCCCTGCTTGTTCTTAAACAGGCCAATTGCAGTGTGCCAGCTGCCCCTGGACTTCTGCCCCCATTCCTATTATATCTTGTTCTTTCCGAAGTATCCTTCAAGTCTTAGGTTCAATAAAACTTTTGTAGACCTTGGATTTATTGCTTAACCTTAACCAGCTATTTCCATCATTAATATTCTCGACAGCACTCTGTTTTAACATGTATCACAGTTTAAATCTCATCTATTACCCTGCAACCTCCGTAGTAGCAGAGACAATGTATGTTTTGCTTTCCTTTGAATATGCAATTTTTAGCAAAAATATCTACCACTTAGTATGTATTAAATAAGTATTTTTGAAAGATTAAAATAAGGTAGGCCTACAGACCAATTTTGTTTATGATCTTAGGTGTACAAAACTAAAAATGATATTGTCAAGTCATAGCTAGCTGTAAAATTTAAAAAAATCATCATAAAAAGAAAAGCACAAATGAATATGAATAATCCACCTCAAATTGAAATATCCTACAAATTATGTAAGTAGTGAGAGTGTAAGAAATTTATCTAGATACAATAGTTACTTACAAGATGTCATAGCAAAGAGGAGTAAACAGCAAAATGAAAAAGCCTTTGATTATTGTGATCAACAAACTATTCCCATTATATCTCAACATTGTCCTAGAAGGTCTAGGCAATATAATAAGATAAGAAAACAAGATTTGCAAATAAATGTTGTAGGGCTGAGGATTTAGCTCTGTGGTAGAGCATTTGCCTAGCATGCATATGTCTCTGAGTTTTATCCTCAGTACTACAAAATGGAAAAATAGAAATCAAGTGGACAGATAAATATTAAAAAGGAAGAGACAAACATCTTTCCTTACAGTTGAAATCATTGTATATGTAGAAAAATTAGTATCCTCAATAAAAATAATTCAAAACAAACAAGAATTTTTTGAGATAAACAGGCATAAATTAAAAAAATAATAATGCAGATTGTAATCATCATTATGTTAAGCTTATGTTATGCCCTGGTGAGCTCGGGGTGCATTTTCAGAGCTACAGGAGATGAGGTTAAATAAGTAGTCCTATGACTTTCTTTTATTGTATGCCAATTATCAGCCAAGCATATTGTGAATTGCTTAATAGCCATTAATTATTCAATTAGCATAACATTTTGACAGGAGTTATCTACCTTTTCAAGATACCAAGTGCTTGAAAATGTTTCAGCGAGGCACCCAGAATCCCCAAAGCTCCAAGGTAAGGAGCTGGGCAGCTGAGCTGTCTTCAATCAAGACTACTCTTTAGAGTGAAGCGAGACCCCATGGCCTGAGATTGAGAGGGAAACGTGCTGGCTCTTTGAGGCTGCCAGGTTCCCAGGGCTTCGTGTCATGTTCTCTCCTTAGCTGGGGGCCAGCGGGTTCCACTAGACTTGCGTCTCACCCTGCCGCCTCCCCTGGGGCCCCATTAATGCTTGACAGGGAAACACCAGTGCAGTGGGGAGGAGCCAGTCTGCAGAAGCGTGGCAAGTAACTAATGCACTGGCGACGAGTGTGGCCCATTAGCTCCACAGGCCACATCAACAGGCTGGCCAGCCAGTGAAAAGGGGCAGAGCTGAAAAATGGCAGCATAATTTGGGGGGTCTGTGAATTTGGGGCTATCTTTTGTTCCCTCTAGCTCTTTTGGCCCAGGGGATCCTGACTCCTCCTGGGGTCAGTGATTCTGCTGCTCTCAGCTGGTGGTTGCTGGACTGGGCCTGCTAGGCACTTCCAGGCTTTGACTGAGGTCAGATTCACACACAGGGCTCCATCCTTCTGGTGCCAGTGGCTCGTGGCTCTTCTCAAGGTAGCAAGGCCAAAGAGAAGAGACCAAGAGAAGCCATGGTGCCCAATGTTAATGAGAGTGAGTGAGCTGGGCTAGCAGGAATTCAACAGGAGAAGGTCCATATCCCACCGGGAGACAGGTGTGACCCCAGGGCAGAGGAAGGGATTTAAGAACTGGGAATGGCAACTGAGTCAAACCCTTTTGGTGGGTTCAGAGCAACACCGTGCAGTTCCAAAAGGGTCCCCTAGTCTGTCCCCCCCAAACTTAGACATGCATGTTCACCTAGGATACATCTCTGCACATCCATACACAATCCATATTATTATTTTGATTTTCTGTTTGGAGTTTCATTGATCTATTGATCAATTTGAATACATAGAAATCTAGGTTAGAAGGGAACTCTGTTTCACTGACTTAAGAGACCAAACAAAGAATGCTTCACTCATCATTAATACAAAGTAATTATAAAAATATATGACCTCATTTAAATTTTTACAAGTCATGGTAGCTACCAAAGGTGCAGAATCACTCATTGTTATATATGTAATTAGTAAGAGCAATAGAAGCAAAACATAAATCCTTCTCCTCGGAATTATCAGGAGACTTTAGAAGGCATGAGTGGCTGATCATACTATTCTGATTTATTCCATGACGTCACCATCTGGAGTCTGCACCTTAAAAAGCACTGTCCTAGGATGACCCCCTGTTTCCATGGCACATCTGGGGAAAAGTAGCCCAGGACCTTAGAGAGACAAGGCCAAGTTCCACAATCAGCATCAGAGACACACCTGAAGCACCATCCTTGTCCCAGAGCACAGTTGCCAGGGGCAGATTGCCTTCAACCATCAAAGGCACAAATTCCTGCTACTTAATGGGGCAAGATTTAGAAAGAAGAGGAGAAACAGGACAGGAGTGGGTGAGGGGGAGGGGACCTCAGTGGGCCAGGTTCTGCGTATGGTCACTGTTCATCCTGGAGTAGCTCCACTAATCTTCTGCTTTGTAAGTGAGAGGTAATGGACGGGCCTTGCAGAGATGATGTGGAGTTAGCAAGCTAATGTCCACACAGCTTGGGGCCGCAGAGGGAAGCACTTTGGAAAAGCAGCCCATTATGTGATCAGGAAGGCAGCAGATTGGAGGAGATTAAAGAAGGGAGAGGAGAAAGAGAGAGGAAGGTTAGAAAAAAATGGAGATGGAGAGCAGGGCCCCAGGAAATAAGGAGCTAGAAAGGAAGAAAACCCTTGTATAGAAGGGAGGGAGAGTGGAGTTAGAAACAGTGGGACCACATTCACACAGGATGAGAAAACAAAGACTTGCTCTGGACTCAGGAGATAAGACAATAGAGTGGCCAGAAGTAGGCAGGTCAAACCCAGCAGGGGGCGGAACAGCCAGCAGTGTGAGCAGCCTTCCCCAGGAAGGTCTCCCTCTAGTGAGGCTAGAGCAGCACACTTTGCTCTCTGGTCTCTGGTTTTGTCATTAGGAAGTTTGGAGGTGTCTTTCCACTCTGAGATTATGCGACATCAGGGTGCTAAAAATGCTGAGAAGGACAGAGAGGAGGACCTAGAAACAGCGGCTCAGAGGGATGAGAAAGGAAGCCAATTGTCAAACATGAGGTCACTTGGCCTTTTTAAGATTATGCACACGAATTCTAAACACCTTTTGTGCAGGAAAAAAGTAACACCTTCAGGCCCCTCAGGGAAAAAGACATTTCATCAATGCATTGTCAAAAAACTATACGTCTAATAAGACAGGCAAGATAATGGAAGCTCTTTCTCTCTCTCTCTCTCCTCTCTCTCCCATATAAAAATGTAGTAATCTGTCATTCTCAATGAATTTTAAATGTGCCTAAAACTAATTTATTCTTAATAAAAGTGTTTCAATATTATAAGAAACCAATGCACCAGGAACCTATGGAAACACAAACGAAGAAAGAAGAAAGAAAGAAATAAAGGAAGAAGAAAGAAAAGAATGAGGGAAGGAAAGAAGAAGAAAGGATGAAGGAAGAAATCAGGCGCCTCTCTTGAAGCTGCCTCTGCTCTCTCTGGAGCAGGGCCACAGGGATGGGGGTGTAGCACTGAGTCTAAGGAACTTCTCTTCCAAGGAGTGAGTTCAGGTAAAGGGAGAGGGAGAAGCTGACAGTGGCAGGGACCACAGCTCCCAGACCTGGCTGGAGTCTCTGTTCCCCTCCATGACCTGCAACTTTTAGCCCAGCTCTCATGCCTGTATGGAACTTCTACCACTTTTCTGTAGAAACCTCACAGTTATGGGGATGAAGTTCATCTTTTGCCCTGCATCCTGGTCTGTCCATCAGCTCCAGTGTGACTGGAGTCTCCCTGGGGTTCAAGTCCTTCTCTGAGCTCAGACCTGTGGGAACCTTGTCTCTGCTTCATCACCAACCAACATCTATCCCGTGTGTGTACACCTGCAGGACCATCAGCTCACACTGGCCACCCAGTGTCATCTACCTACATCAGCACAACTGCTCACTGCTTGAGAGTCTGGGTCATTGTATGTTAAACTTCTCAATCCCCTTCCCAATCCCAACTACCTGTTATGATTGCACTCTTGTCAATCTTTCTGTATTTTAACCAGCATGCCCCACCTGCCAAACCAACTGAATACCAGGCACTCACCCATTTCAGAGCCCTGGGAAACCATGGGCTGTGTGTCCAGTCATGGAAGTGTGCAGACTGCAGAGTCCAATGAGAGAGAGGTGGTCACTCAGGATGTAGTCAGCAAACAGCCTTTGGAATTGGAATGTTTGAACTGGGACCAGGAGAGCAAACAGCAGAGGGAGGCTTCATTGACTTGGGGACACTCAATACATCAGAAGGAGCTGAAACTTAGGGCAGTCTGTCTGTTAGAATTTACCCTAGAAGCCTGGAAAAGTGGTGGCCCATGATGAATGAAGTTGAAATTCCTAAACTTCCATAGTGAGTACTTCAGGAATGGTGGGGAACTGAGTATGCTCAAGTGGATATGCTGTATAGTGATAGAACCCCTGAAATGCCTGAATTTTTATTTTTCATGGGAAAGCCCAGAGGACCCACCAGAATGTGCTAGTGAGATAGGCAGGAGATAACTTGGAATCACAGTGGTGAGGAGACATAGTCACAGACCTGGGCTCACTGGTGGAAATGAGGATGATGGGACAATGGTGCAATTGAATCAAGGTGGAATCAATTAACCACCAGATGTTTGGGGTTGTAATTATGCTTATATCACTTGGGGAAAGTTGAAGTGGCAGCTAAGAGGACCTGGTCTGCTGAGAGTTAAAAAGATGATAATAAAACGTGGAAACCTGAGAAGCCAATAGTTAAAAGAGGTCATCAGGAAGCCAGGTACTGCTTATTATGTATGCTTCATTTTATAAAGAATAGAAAACCAAGAGGTTAACGGAAATTACACTGATCGAAACTGTTTAAGTCAACTTTCTGTCACTGTGACCAAAACACCTGACCAGAAAAGTTAAAAGACAAAAAGGTTATTTTGAACTCAAGGTTTCAGAGGTACAGTCTGTGGCCAGTCAATTCCATAGCTCTGGCCCTCAAGTGAAGAAAAACATCATGGTGGAAGAGTATGGCAGAAGAAAGCTGCTCACCTCAGGACAGCTGTGGAGGAGGTACTAAGGGCAAAATACAAACCCCAAAGTCACCCCTCCAGTGACCTGTTTTCTCTAGCCACACCTTACCTGCCTGAACTTATCACCCAGGCAGTTCTTTCAAATGATTAAGCCAACAAATGGATTAATCCACTAAATAGGTAATACCTCCCATAATCATGAGCTTTGGAGGGTCACTTCATAACCAAACCATGGCAATAAGCAAAGATCTATTTCCTGAATCATATACTTGAGCTGAGGCAGGGTACACACCTGGTGTCCCCTAAAGGAAGAAGTAACTGATTTCTCCTGGGGAATGACCTGCAAACAGCATGGAACATAAGTACCAAGGAGAGTCTCCCAATTCAATTACCTGAGAACATCTTCTCAGGCAGTTTTACACCAGATAAAATGAAGTGCCAGACATTTTTAAAGTAACAGATGTCAGTCTGAGTAGCTTCTGCTGTCCTCACTGGAATGGGTCACACAGGACCAGGTGGTAGATGGAGTGCTGGCTAAGGGCTATGTGGCATTGGAATCCCTGGACCCCCAGAGTCCTTCTCTTCCAGTCATTTCCTACCACCACGTTCATCACTAGGGATTTTGTGATTGATGATTGGAGTAAGCATTTCATTTGGCCTTCAACCTAGAAATAAAGCCATCAGAGTGCAGCAATGTTTATAAAAGCAAAAAGTGGAAGCAACACAAATGTCCATCAACTGATGAATAAACATAGTAGGGTATATCCCCAAAATGGAATGATGCTCAGCAATAAAAAAATAATAAAAGGTTAATCTAAACTGCAACATCACCAAATTTGGGAAACATTCTACTAAGGAAAACAAGGAAGTAGCAAAATACTACATGCATGATTCCATTTATATGAGATGTCCAAACCACAGAAATCTATAGAAACAGAAAATAGGTTGAGGCTGCCTAGTGTTGGAGGACTGGGAGAACTGAGAGTGACTTCGTGGTGTTTCTTTTGGATGTGGTGACATTTTTGAAACCGACCGCAGCAGTCATTGCAAACAAGTCATTTTATGAACATATTAAAAACAACTAGCAAAATAAAAATCTTAAATGTGCCATAAAAATTCTAGTGTTCAGTAATATTCTGCAAATAAGGGTCTGAAAATAAACAAAAACTTATCTTGAAAGATGATTGGGGATTTTATAAAAAATAATTTCCTGATGATAGTTTTTATAAAATTAAATCACTTCAATGGTCCTGGAATTTAGAAAGATGATTGTGAGTCTTCAGTTAAGATTGTAACAAAAATAATTTCATCCCCTAGGTCACTTCAGTGATAGTTTCCAGAAGATAATCAATGATTAACTTGTTATTCAGCTAAATGCACCTGCCATGGGGTGGAAAACTTCATGCAGAGAGGGTTGGAGGCTCTGGAGAAACTTCATTAGTGCAGATTCTTTATTCCCCTTGTGCACAGGGGGATCACAAGTTCTATGATGCAATGGGTTCTGTTTAAACTGCTTTTATGTCTCTAGTGGAGCTATGTAAACGCAAAAACTATACATAAAGTGCAGAATGGGGGAACATAAAAATGTATCAGATTGGAGAAGCCCAAATGGAATTCTATGGAACTGTCTTGCTCCCACACAAGACAGAAAATTAAAGATCATACCACATGGTACCCTGGGCACATCAGTGAGTCCTAAAACTATAGTAAGGATCCAGGTTGGTGATTGCTATCTTATCTCCATTTCACTCGCTGTTCTGCCTCTAAAGAAACTGGCTTAATTCTGAACAGTGAAGGTAGATTACAAGAAGAGAATTTAAGTGGCCACCCTTCTTTCAGCTGCTGTGCCAGGGTATTGGGAGGGCAGACTGAAGAACTCTCTGTAGATGGTACATGACCGACATGCTCTCTCTTCTTTCCTAATTAAGAGTGAGGATCAACAATAATTCACACTCATACAGGATGGATGATACTCATTTCCAGTTTTGCCCCAAGGTGAAGCTAACTGTCAGAACATAGTTGTACTTTCTGGATATTTCACAGAACGCCACATTGATCCATTGCATAAAGAAGTTGTACTTACATGACATCATGTAGAAGCAGGTGGCCTGAACACTTGCAGACCTGGGAAAAAATACCTCCTCCAAAGGTAGGAAATAGACCCTATGAAAACTGAAGCATTGGCTATTAAGGATAATTTAGAGGATCAGTGGTAAGGTCAATGATGAGTATTTCTTTCAAATTGAAAAAAAAAAAAGTTGCATTTTTTCATCTTAAACTCCAATGAAGAAAGCACCATGCTCCGTAGTCTCCTCCAGTTTCAACACAACACACTCTGAGTGTACTAAATGTGACTCTAGCCATTTCCACTGGTGGCATGAAAGCCTACCAGCTTTGAGTGGGACTTGGAACAGACATGGGCTGTGCAGCAGGTCCAGACTCTGATGGAAACAGTCCTGTTACTTGGCGTTTATAAAATATTTGACTCTCTGGTCTTAGAGTTGTCAGTGGCCCGGGAAAGAGGGAAAATAGATGCAATGTGAAGTATATGTCAAGACATATCAGGAAATCACACCAAGTCCTTAGGGTTCAGGAGGAAGCACACTTCACCTGCGATAGAGATCTGCCTCTGGGAGGACGTTAACTGGCTCCTGTGCTCTGGAAACCCTAGAATACGTGACAATAGTATATCTAATGACTGGCCATGAATCTGGAACTGTGTTAATTCATGAAGTTGGGGTGTCCCAGCAGTAATGAATGGTGATTTTAAAATGACTCACCTGGGCCAAGTGTTGGGAAGTCATGAGTAAACTTCATATGCAAGTATCCCAGAACCCCATGTTACCAACCATCCTTTTACCAGCACGCAGCTCTCAGATCACTTGGGAGGCAACTCATTTGGCTGGATAAAGAAAGAGGGGAGGTCTTAGTTTGGTGTATGACTGGAATGGTTCCCTGTGTGGATTTACAATGAAAATGGAGGGTCACCATGTTATCACCACACTCTGGGGTGGGTTTCAAAGTCTTTGAGGAAGGGGAAATATATGGATATAACTTTGTGTGTGCCCCTGTTTACCCACGTATTTCAATACGAGAAGTATCCCAGAGGAAAATTACACATGGACTCACGACAAGTGGTTGTAACCTATTTGTTGATCAGAGGCCTATAAGGGAAAACAGAACAGTGGACGAGTGAGTCACTGAGATCCAAGGTCGTGGCAGACACACGGACACACATGCATGTGGACTGCAAGTCTGAAGATCTTTGTGTCACTTGCTAATATCCAAAAGAAAGCATCTACACGAAGAGCCATCAGCAACCATCTTTACAAAATAACTCATCAGGTGATGTCAGTAAACTCCCGTTGTGAAGCACAGCGCTAACATGAGCTGCATGGAGAAGATGAGGCTTCCAAGTGGACACAGACACAGACTGAGGAGGAAACTGAAGAAATACACAAGCCAAGCAGCCTGAACTCACACTAAACAAGCTTCATCCTAGCACCTTTCAGGTCTGAATGTCCAAAGCGACAGCAACAGAGACCAAAGTGGAGCTTCAAATATGTCACAAGGTCTCCACAAGACCTCCTCACTTGGCAGCAATTCAAATCCTTCCAGTTGCTTCCTTCCTAGGAGTGCCCATGTTTCATTCTCCCAGGGACAGGCACCTATTTCAGGCATGGGTTACTTTGTGGGTTATCCTAGGCCTGGGGATCAGGTACTACATACATCTCCAGTTATAGGTATTTTTCCTTCCTGATGAAATTGCAAATGAAGCTCCAGCTCAGAGTCAGCTAAGGATGACATTTATTCATTGAAGCACAATAACCATGTGGCACTGTGTTCTCAGAGTAAAGAATATGTGGTCCTGGAACAGAGATATGGACAGTGTGTCTATGTACTACAATTCCCAAAGACCTCCACAGGGGCTGTCCTCTCCAATCCCACAACTCGGGAATCTATAGTGAGAGTTCCTTATTCCCAAAAGAATCTTCCTGGCATGGGATACACCAAAAGTCCCATTGGTCTATAAACCCAGCCTGCTGCTTGTGCTTCTGAAAGTTCTGGAGTCCAGGCACCAGTAAGAAAGTAGAATCCTCATCTTGGCCTGAATAATCCGACCTGGAAAGCATGAAGAAGCAGGATTGCTGCTGCCTGGGATGAACAGGAAGTGCACATTTGGCAGCCACGTAACGTGATCAGATAGCTCTCAGGCATCCCTTAGCCACAGTTGATAAGAAATAGATCTGTGCAACGCCCCCATGTCAGAATAGTATGGTTTTCAGGGGGTCGGATCCCTCAGGAATGAAAGTTAATTCATATCACCAGGTAAACCAGCACAGCCAGCTGAGGCAACGTTTGAGGACAAGGAAAATTCAGAATGGACTTTGAGGAAGGGAACAGGAAAGTGTCAGTAATGACCCCATGAGGGTGGCTGAGGTTTGTCCCAAGAGCATCATTCTTCTAAGTTTCCCTTAGGACATGAATTCCACTGGAATGCTAGAGAAGTCCTAGAAGTTGTGCGACTCTGATTTTCCAATATTATATTTATGAGCATAATCAATTTTCTGCAGTATTTTTTATTTGTTAATACAAATAACATGTATTGAGCATCTATTATTCATTAAACATTCTTCTAAAGGATCAGAAGATAACAACACATAGTCCATCCCAACAGGGATTTATTCTTCTAGCTTCTCTGTTTCAATGTCAGTGGTTCTATATTTCTTTTCTAGGATTTCTAATCAGTTATTGTTCAAGTCTTTCAACTCTTGATTACACTATGCCTATTTTATTCTGTTTTTTTCCCTTTGTTTGATGAATCACATATCTTAATTTCTGTGAGAATGCAAGCATATTCATGAAAATCATTTTGGTATCACTTGATTGTGTGAAGTTTTTTCTAAATAACTTAATTTCCTTGTGCATTTATCTCCTGCCTTTCTTATTTAATTTCCATCAACAAACATATTTTGAGTCAGTATATGATTTTTCTTCCCCTATTTCTGGTTCACTTCTCTGTATCAAATGTTTTATGGTTTATTCCCCATCCCAGGCCTCATTGGACTACTGAGTTTTATAATGACTCCGCTGCACCAATTTGCTCAGTCCCATGGCTGAGACCATGTGAGTTTCTGTGTTTTGTTTTGTTTTTCCATGTCCCAGCAGAAACACAGACTTCAGCAAGCCATAGCCACATCCGCTGTCCTTTTCCTCAGCTCTCTTCTCTGCCGATGCATGCACTGCTCCCATCCTGTCCAGGGGCAGGCTCCTGGCTCCCTCTGCCTCTCCGAAGACACAGAGCCCTCAGCCAGTTTATTACCACAGGTCTGTTTTCTGTGTACTCTGCTGAGATTTCACTTAATGTGTAGATGTATCTGGCTGTGTATATGTATATTTACTTTATAAAATTTCATTATTATTATGTCTTCTATTTTCTCTTAAGTTGATTTTATGCTACTTCAAAGCATGAAATTATGGTGACATTTGAATTTCAGGTTTCCATTACACTATTTTATCTATTACCAGTCACTGAGTTACTTAGTTCCTATGTATTTAGAATACTTGATTTTTCTATTTAGTGCTGAGAATGGAACACAGGTCCTCAGGCATATGAAGCAAGTGGTCTACATTTTTTTTTTTTTTTTTTTTTTTTTTTGCTGTACTGGGAATCGAACCCAGGGCCTTGTGCTTGAAAGGCAAGCACTCTATAAACTGAGCTATGTTCCCGACCGCAGAGCTCTACTTTTTTTGTTTGAACTCAGGGACACTTGGCCACTGAGCCACATCCCCAGCCCTATTTTGTATTTTTATTTAGAGACAGGGTCTCTCTGAGTTGCTTAGGCTGGCTTTGAACTCGCGATCCTCCTGACTCAGCCTCCCAAGTCGCTTGGATTACAGGTGTGCGCCACCACGCCCAGCTTCAGTGCTCTACTTTTGAGGTCCATCCCGAGCTTGATGATATGTTTTTTAAAAAGAAATTTGATAATATCGCAGCACCTGTGTGTGTATGTGCTTGTGTGTGTGTGTATCAAGCTTGCTATAACTCATGTAACCAAAATCACAAAAGAATGGAGTCCAGATCAATGAGTATGGCACATTTGCAGTCACTTTTTTCTTTGAGGTGCATGACAATTCAAAATTGGCAGCAAGGGAGGAATTGTTTCAGTGTATTGTGTACCCAGGAGGTGGAGGAATTAAGCATGAACACAACAATCTGTGGGTCTGGTAGAGGTTTGGAGCTGGGCTCCTTTGCAGAGGAGGTAAATGGTAAACATATTAGACTTCCAATAATAGTAAACCAGAACTAGACCAGACACTGTTTTGGTTTTTTTCTTAGTTTTACTTTTATTTGTGAATATTAATTATACCAAGTGGTGAGTTTCACTGAGGTCCATTGCACTCCCCATTACCTCCTCTCCCTCTCACCTTCTTCCTCCCACAGAACCCTTTCTTCTACTCCAGTGGTCTCTTAGGATGTCACAAAAGCTGACCAGTCCTCGGAAAGACTAAAGTCCAACTTTAAAACAGCTCCATTGCTGATGGTATTAGTATGCTGTTCTGATATCACCTGGGGAAAACACCATTAAACCATTAAAGTTAGGAATGATTGGTTCATTTATGTCTTCAAAAATACCCAGCATTCAGCTGAAGATCAGGCATGCCAGAGAACAGGAGAAAGGGCAGGCGGTAAGGGGAAGGCCGGCAAGGCTGAAGCCCATGCAGACTCTGCCAGAGAGGGTCTTAAAATGGCAGGGTGAATTAACTGAGTAACCACACAATGAGCCAGGGCACTTCTGAGAAGTACTACAAAAGAGAAGTGTAGATACAACAATAACAAAATGACTCAACATTGATGAAGGAAGCTCCCTACAAGAGCCTTGGGGTGGCATCTTCTAAGTACTGAATAAAAATAAGTGTCGAACTCAGATTCTGCACTGCAGAAAATACCCTGCCATCACAATGCTGAAATGGTGGTGTGTTCATGGGGAAAAAGAGACAGAGGGAGGGAGAGAGGAGAAAGAGCAGAGAAAAAAACAATGGAAAATACTGGAAATAACTAGGAATCATGGAGAAAAGAAGTAGGAAATCAAAATATGTAACAGCAGTGATACAAAATAAAAAGTGCTAAATATGATAAAAAGGTTGTATGGTGATTTCCCTATTTGGATCATGATAAAACACTAGTTCATATTTGATTAATTGATTTGAGTGAAAAAGTAGTGAATGCTTTTTTATCTCTAAGTTATTCATTTTAAAAAGTAAAATAACATAAAACTAATTAATTAGAGTTACAGGGATATGTAATTATAGAAATAATTTATCATAGGGAACACAGGGATCGAGTGACAAAACATCCAGATTTGATACATGAAAAACAAATACTGTGTCAAATTAAACCTAAATTTATCAGCAAGTGCATTACATATGATTTTATTGAAAACACACTGCAATCTCATTAAGAAATTTCATGTTAAAATAGCGGTGAGATAACTTTCCCATCCAGGAGAATGACTAAATTCTTCCCATCCAGGAGAATGACTGAAGTCAAAGACGCTAACACCATTGAATGCTGGGTAGGAGCAGAGCCCCAGAACTCTCCAGGATTGGTGTGGGAGGCAGAGACGATGCAGCTCTTCTGGAAGACAGCTTGGCACTTCCTTAGAAAACCAAACATCATCTGATCCTATGACCTAGCATCATGCTCTTGGTTTTTAACCCACATGGGTTGAAAATTTGTGTTCCCACAAAACCCTACACACAGAAGTAAAAATAACCTGTATTCACGATTATCCACACTTGGAAGCTACACAGGGGCCCTTGACTATGTGAATGGATGGATCAATAGAATGGGTTTTACCCACATGGGTTGAAAATTTGTGTTTGCACAAAACCTTACACCCAGAAGTTCAAATAACCTGTATTCACAAATCACTTGGAAGCAACACAGAGGCCCTTGAATATGTGAATGGATGGATCAATAGAATGTGGTGAAATCTATGAGGAAATATTATGTAGCACTAAAAAGAAATGAGCCATAAATGTACAAAATTATAGGAAGGAAACATGCATATTATTAGCTGAAAGATGCCAATTTAAAAACATATAAATATTGTTTTATTCCAACTTTATAAAAATTTTAAAAAGGGAAAATTATGGAGACAGTAAGCTCAGTGGCTACTAGATTAGGAAGACGGAGGGAGGAATGAGTGAGACTCATTGGCTTTAAGGGTGTTGAAATCATGCCATCGTGGTTGGATTTATGACATTGCACATTCATAAAAACCACAGAACCTACAGGACCTAACGGTGAGCCTTCATGAAACCTGTTGACTTTGGTGATATTTAAGTGTCAGTGCTGGGTCACCCACGGTAACAAATGCACTGTTCTGATGCAGGATGATGACCACAGATACTGTACAGAAGTGGGCAGTGTATGTGAAAATTCTCTGCATTGAAATTAAACTTGATTTACAAAAGTCCACTGAAAAAAAAATTCGACTACATACTTTGATTATAAGGCAAAGAGAATAATACTTGTTCAAACAAACAACAATAAACTTTAATTTGTTTAAAAGAGATATGCATTAATACAAATGTTCAGATAAAAGTACAATAGGAAAGGTTATATCATAAGAATTCTAATGAAAAGTAGACTCTTTTATCATCTAATATCAGAAAGATAAGGAGCATAAAATTAAATATAATTACCATTATAATTGCTATTAATGAGAAATATAATACAGTATTAATTTTTTTTAGTTCATAAGGACATAGCCTAACATTTATAACAGCACACACTGATGGAACTGTAAGAATAAACAAATATTAGTAATTGTAAATTTTCAACCATTTTTAATTATACAAAAATAATTTCTTAAAAGATGAGCATATAGACCAAAGAAAGGATTAACAGAATCTGCCATGTTGGAGTGTGTGTGTATGGAGAAGGGAAAGAGAAGATCAAGACCACAATGCTGTGGTCTGAACATCCCCATGAGCTTCCTACACTGGAACCTAATCTCTGGTGGGACAGGGAAGAGGAGGGAGTTCTGGAAAGTGATTTTCCATGAGGGTGTGGCCCAGGAGCACAACTGTTCACAACTGGTCCATGAGGCCCAGGAGCACAACTGTTCACCTACCATGTGAACATAGTGAGTTGCAGTCCATGAAGCTGGAAGTGGACCCCTCACCCACAGCTACCTGCTGTTGACTTAACTGGGACTTCCCAGTCACAGAACTGTGAGAAATAAATTTCTGTCACTTATGAATTCCTCACTCTAGAGTAGTTTCATTCTGTAGCATAAATGGACAAGGCAAATGACTAACAATGCATTTTTATTTTCAAGTGCATGCAATATAATATTTTAGAGAGTATGCATATTCTGGGTCATAGAGCAAGCCTCAAAGCATTCTAAATGACTGATATGATTTATATAACATGTTATTTGAATACTCAAGTTTTGTTTACAATTAACTGTCATAAATAATTAGAGAAATTTCCATGTTATTTATTTAAACTTTTCTTTTATAATTATTGTATTGATTAATGAAGATATTAAGTAGATATTGGAATATGTCATTAAGTTAATAAAAATAAAAACATGATATTTCAAGCTCTCTATGATGAAATATAATGTTTTCCTAAAGGAAGATATAATGCCCTAAATAGTTACACTAGGAAAAATATTCAAATGATGAAATTCAAATACTATTATGACAATATAATGGCAATATTAGCTAATGATTCAATGGAAAGTCAAACGAGTGAGTAATATTCAATTGTGCCTATCTACCACATTCTCTTTATCCATTCTTCTGTTGCTGGGCACTGAGTTTGGCTCCAGAGCTTTGCTATTGTGACTTGTGCTGTTATAAACATTGATGTGGCTGCATCCCTGTAGATTGCTGCTCTGAGATATTTTGGATGTGCAATTGTGGCATTTACTGGTAAATGAATGAATCTATAGAGTGTCATGCTAAACGTAATAAGGCTGACTCAGAAAGTCATGGTTAAATGTTTTCTTTCATATGCAGACACTAGAACAAAATAAGGGGGGAAAAGCTGGGGATGGGGGAATCTCATAAAAACAGAGAGGTAAGTGGAGAAGAGTAAGTGTAGTATGAGACAGAAGAGGGACAGGAAAAGGAATGGTGGCATGAATCTGATCAAACTTTCCTAGGCACGACATTTGTGAATATATCACAGTGACTTCCACCTTTATGTGTATCCATAAACCCTAATGTAAGAAAAACTGTAAATAAATAGAAGAAACACACACACACACACACACACACACACACAAAACACACACAGAGCTTTAAATCTTTACCATCCTCCCCAAAACATTATTCTAGTCCATGATGCTGTTAATAAAAAAAATATTTCCAAATACTCAGGGAAGAAGTAAATTCAATATCACACAAACCCTTTCAGAAAATCTGAGCACAACAAATTCATTTCATAATGCCATAATAATCTTGATACCAAAATATGACAAGGACAAAGCAAAATGGACGGTTCCATGTGAAGATCTTCTGTGACTACAGATTAAGACTCTTCAACAAAACAAATTTAGATACGCAAAAAGAGGTAGCAAATCATAAGCAAGATGTTTATTCCTGCAATTAAAGTTGGTTGCCTCTAGGGAATGAATCAAGGAACTGCACTTATAGAAAGAGAAATCTACACAGCCATAAAGAAGAATAAAATTATGGCATTTGTAGGTAAATGGATGATGTTGGAGACTGTTATGCTAAGTGAGATCATCCAATCCCCAAAATCCAAAGGCCAAATGGTCTCTCTGATAAATGAATGATGATGCATAATGCAGGGTGGAAGGGTGGCAAGAATGGAGGAAGGATGGATAGCATATAGGGAAGGGAGGGGTGGGGGCGGGTGGGGGGTAAGAATAATAACAGAAAGTGTGACAGATACCATTGCCCTGTGTACATGCATGAACGCACAGATGGTGTGACTCTACTTTGTGTCCAACCAGTGAAACAATAGCTGCACTCCATTTGTGTTCAATGAATCAATAAGTAAAAAAAAAAAAAAGAAAAAGAAAAAAAAAATATAAAAAAAATAAAAAGAGAAATCATTTGATCCTCTACACAGGAACACAAGGAATCTGTGTGAGAATTCAGTATGGTTCTTGTCGTTCCTTCCCACCAGAGAGCACTGACAGCTCCCGAGGAGTTAACAGGCTGTGGGGCCAAGGGGACTTACTGAAGCAGCAGCCCTGACGCCTCGATGACTCAGGTGTCAAGCACGCCAGAGCCTGTGTGCTCACTTGTGCGAGATGTGTGCATGAGTACGGGTGTCATCTGGACAGGCTGTCCAGTGCACCTACTATGCCATGGCATTTAAGGCTAGCATTTTCCACTGCCCTTTATCCAAATAGTGTCCAAGATCAGAATCTGGAACTTCCTTGTAAACCTTTATCCTATTTATTTTATTTATTTCCAAATATCAGAACATGCAGCTCATGCTTTCTAACTTGCAAATTAGATATTCTACCAGCCCCTCTTCTCAACAACCTTGCCCCACCAGAATGTAGTGGTGACTTTTAAGATTTCTGTAGATGGAGGACAAAATGATGGCAGTATTTGGAAAATGAATTACTGTCCTATTTAGCTATTTCTGCTCTTAGAGAATGGGCAATCTAGATTTGAATCACTTCATTATAATTGTGGGTGATTCCTTAGAGTCCTAGTGAGACTTTCTTATTTTACAGATGAGGAAATTGATGTTAGGTGATACTCTCAAGCAAGATTAATTAAGACTAGCTTGGGCATGCACTTGGAAAGCTTGGGTCCTTCTAGCACTGTGTTCCCAATGCGACGGACTGATCTCCATTCCTCACAGAATTGACAAAAGAGGTAATTATAAAATAAATCACACCAATAAAACCCCAAATTAAATTAAGTGCAAATTAAAATATATGAAAACATTCTAAGACTTCTCCTACTTGCTTTGTATTTAATAAATCCCTACTGAATGGTACACAAAATAAATGCTTTGAGTTAGAAAGCTGAAGGATTAAAGGGTGCTCCAGGAAGAAAACAAAGGAACAAAAAGCAAATTTGGATTGCACAAATCTGGATAGAATGGGCAGCATGTGAACTCTATTAGGAAAGTGTTTTAGGGCTGAGGAAGGCAGAGACGCTTGCTTGAATGAGATCCTCTTTTGACACATGGTTACTTATATCAGAGTAAAAATGACAGCATCGATGGAAAAAAATAAGAATGGAGAATGCTGGTTTATGAAAATATAACCTCTTTCACTCCTTCAGAATCCACCTACTGGCAAAAGGATGGGAAGCAGCACAAGAGAACGCAGGTTGGAATGCAAGAGGATGTAAAGTCCAGAGAGCATCATGGTGGCTGGAATTTGGTTCTGATGCTGTTGGTTGGCAGTGTGGAGGTCAGAGGCACCGAGGCCATCTGTGGAGGTCACCAGGAGACATGATGGTTACCATGTTGCTCACTCAGCCACCAGTTCTCTTCTGGGCAACAGCGGGATAGGATCTAACTAAAATTGATGAATAGAAAGTATATTTGGAAATTAGTGACCAGACATTTGGGTTTCTGGTTTCAGAAACTTCAGACATCACTTTCCTTCTGGTTTTCTAACTAGCAACTTTCAGGGTGGTGGCAGTTCTGTTATTCCAGATTTCTTGTGGTAATAGAGTAAGTAAAGACCTCCAATGACCCAAAATGGATAAGTTGCAATAGTGAAAGCTAAGATTTTGTTGTCATGAAGCATAGATTTATTTTTTTAAGTGCCTGTTAGCATGGTGTAACTCATCCTGCTTCCCAAAAGGTGCTTTAGAAATTGGATATGTGACTGTCCATGGATAAAGTTAGTCAGGGCTCTAGTATGAAGTGACCGGCATGGTCATGTGCCACTCAAACCCCATTTCAAGGAAGGACTTGTCATGACAACAGACTGTCTATCAGCTACTTCCAGAGATTCTCAGCAGCAGATAGCCCCTTTCACCCATGGATCCACTTTTCCTTGGACACCATAGCCACAGGCGACTGGGACAAACTAAAATCCTCAACATTTCAGGCCCAATCTGAACAACTCCAGAAACAAGTTTTCCTCCAGTGCCACCTGGGGGATGGCCCAAGCTGCTGTGTGACTCCAGTGAAGGAGAGCTGAACTACTCCCCTGCTTGAGCTCGCTCCCCTCTTCCCTCCACAGGTGTCATTACACAGCATAATACAAAATAAACGTGCTAGATGACTAACTCTGCTCCTCAGTGCAAAGCAGGAGAACTCGGTGTTGGGTCTGAGAGAGCAGGTGTATTGCAGGTGGGTCACTCAGCACCTGGCTGGCAATGGCAGCTCCATCGGCATCGTAGGGGACATGCGGTCAGGCACTGGGTACAGTGGTGGCCCAGTTGCTCAAACTTTCACCAGCAACAAATGGGGATATTTTATTTGCGGAAACAGTTGTATTACCTGATGACATATTTCACTGATTTCAGAAATACAAGGGTAGGAGTAGCCAGGAAAATAGAATCAAATGGCTGCCATGAGACCTCATGTACAGTGTAGGGGAAAACAAAACAAAAAGATAAAGGAAAGGTAAATCCATGTGTGAAAGCTGTATCAAGTGCAAAAGTCCCACCTTAAACAAGCCTTCACATTCTGCATTGGAAGTTTAGAGGAAGTTGAAAGCAGATATCAGAACTTAATTATCAGTTAACCTCCAAAAACTGTTATATTTCAATAACGATGTACCCAACAGGGATCTCCAAACACTTAATGGTTATAGGAAGATTCAATGAGGTAAACAGTCAAGAGAACAAGACTCAGGGCCACCAACCCCTCCTAAACAACAGCAAAGCCTCTTTCATGCATTTCAGTGCTATGTTAAATATCGGCTCTTTCTAAAGTGACATTGAAAAGAAATTGAATTTTCTGTTCTTCTGTGACAGTGCACAATCCATTGTGGTCCACACAAACCCTAAAACCTGAAAATAAATCATCAATCTGAATATTTTTCAAACATGCATGCACCCATAGTGGGTATTAGAACACACAGACCCACACACCTATCATGTATATTAGGACATACAGAATTTTAGATAACAATAATAGTATTTTCTAACGCCTTCTTTATCTGTATGCTAATTTTATTATTGTTAATTTTACCAAGATCATTTACCATATGATCTTAGAAATTACAAGGTACGTAAATAATAACAGTGTCTTTACAATAATATTTATGGGCATAAATATACTGTGAGGAAACAATAGATTTGAAATTCAAAGAATTTTAAAGTATGAATATTGAATTAAAACATAAAATGCCTGAAATCACTTGAGTTTTCTAGGATATGTTTCAAGTCCAAGTGACGGAGACATTTATGTACAGAAAGATTTATAGGGCGCCTGAACATCAGCTTTTTATGAAAAATGGTAATCATACTTTAAATTTGTATTGTATGACAAAAAAATCCCAGATTTTATTTTTATCCAACGTGATATTCACTTTATAAACTTTTCACAGGTTTTTAATTGTCTATAGCACTGAATAATATTTTTACATATTGATAGATATTTTAATTATCAAAGTCCAAAATAAAATTAACTGAATGGAATAAAACAAGGAAACTTAGAGAGGTCAATTTCAATGACTAAAGATGATGTTAAACACATTTGAATGGTCAGATGCCCACATAAGCAAGTTCTATTTTCCTCCCAAAATAGAAGTAACAGCTAATCTTTAGAATGATAACCAGAAAACCAGATAACTGAATCCTTGGGAAAAACAATGCCACTTTCAATACTTCAAATACACTAAATTCCTTAATGTTTATAAACTTTTGAAAACTCCTTTTAGAAAAGAAAACATTCAGACTATTAAAAAAAATGACAGATTAGCTATAATTTCAAAACTTCAGTTTAAGTCAAACATTAATGCTTTTTGCATGTGAATCAGAAGTCCCGATTTCCAGAAAGATGATCTGTCAGGTTCAATGTGCAAGAGCTTTCGTGTCCACTCCGTGAGCTGTGCCTTCCTGATTATATCCCTGGCCCAGTTAGTAGGTGTCCTACCAAGTTAGCAGTGTTGAGAGTAGACATTGCAGTGAAAGGAAGTTGACGTAAGCTTGGAAAACAGATTATAAGAGATACGTTCTGTTGAAGAAAGGTACAAGATAGAAATGTGTGCTGGGGGGACACAAATTTATCCCTAAATGCTGAAGAAATCCAGAAACCATGCTCAGTCATGACCATTAACTATCCTCATTGTATTCTCATCCACATTTCCTTTCCTAACCACTGCAATAGCATCCTAACTTTACCAGGATCTCCTCTTAATTCTCTTTAGCTCATTCTCAAATGGAGGCCAAGTGATATTTTTAAAATGCAAACATAGATGTGGCATTTGTCTCCTTAGATTTTTAAGGATCCGCTCTTTAAGGAAATGACCACAGTGGTCACTGTTGGCCTGTGACATCCTATCTAGTGCTGTGGACCTCCCCAGCCTGACCTGCTCCTAGAGCCCTGCTTGCATACTTTTCCACCAACTGACCTTCCTCTATCCCTTCACGCTGGACAGGCAATTTCCTCCACCATTCCTTCCCAAATGTACTACCTTTGTGTATCTTTGCATCTCAACTCAACTCTTTAAATTCTTCTGGGAGAACTTCCATGAGGCCTTCAGAGCAGATCATACCCCTGATACACATTGTTACCACTCTCTTTTTCTTTTCAGTTATCATAGATCATTCATTCTCTTGAAGTTTAGTTTACCTAACTAATGAAACTCCACCAATAAACCAGTATCCATGAAGGCAGGAAACTCACTGTTTTTGTTCTCTTTTTGATTTCTAAATTCAGCACAGCATATTAAAAAAAAACTAAGTGATTGATCCATTACACTATACAAATGATCAAATAAATGAAAAGAATTGATTCCTAGTGAATGAATACTATTGGATGCAAACCAGAACTGGCTCAAGGTTAGTCTGATTATGAACTTCTTCTCTGTTTCCAAGGATGGATCTCAAAGTAGAGACTCTTTAAATAAATGGCTAGATAAAGTTGGAAGGGGAACTCTTGACCTAAGGATCAATCCAGAGCCAGCACCATGTGCAATTCCAGGGAAGAACACTCAGCCCTCAGAGGCTATGCAAATGTTGGCCCCTGGGATGGAGGAGCCATAGTTAAAATTACCTGAGAACATGGCTTTGATTCTACATTAATGGGCAAAAACACTAGCAAAATTTTGTTTTTAAATTCTGGAGATGGGGTTTTTACAGACCC
Organism: Glaucomys volans; assembly: GCA_020662805.1. NCBI lineage: Eukaryota > Metazoa > Chordata > Mammalia > Rodentia > Sciuridae > Glaucomys > Glaucomys volans. Next base: position 629,933 of record JAJEJO010002812.1, on the reverse strand, counting down.
TATATTAATTGCCCAGAGGGGCTGGTGTCCAGGACCCAGTCTCATGCAACAAATAATGGAGATATATATATATAGTCTCACTTTGTTACCCAGACTAGTCTCAAACTCCTGGGCTCCAGTATTCCTCCTGCCTCAGCCTCCCAAGACTTTAACTCCAGGTGGGCACCACCACACACAGTAGAAAGCTTCCATTGCTACTTCCCTACTCCCTGGGCCACAGTTAGTAAGTACATAAAAGCCAGACTGGGTCAAAGAGAATATCAAGCTAAAGAAGAAGGCTTAAAGTTTACAGCGTATTCCAGTCCAGATGTGTGTAATGAAGCTGAAGCTGGTAGTAGAAAAATAATTCTACCTGTGTGATTATACTCAAACTTTGTCAGTTGGATGGATAGTTAAGATTCTCAGGCTACAATGAAATTAGGGGCATGTCGAAAAAGTCTTGTTATAAATTGTTATTTGGGGAGCCTCAACCCACAAATGGAGTCTCTTAGGTATGCAGAACAGCAGTGAGATGTGTCAGTATGTCAGCAACAGGACCATAGCTTAAGGTGCCAAAGGACCCATGTGGACCAAGGCATTCGCTTTTATCCGTCCCAGTAGCCATCGCTACAACACTAGAGGGACAGGACTCTATGCTTCTTCCCCTGCTCCCCATCATCGCCATCAGCTTACCTCAAACCTTTCAGTTACATGGACCAGAATGCAATTCCATTTTGTGTTTTGAGACTGTAGTGTTTCCCTGGTAAAGGACTCAAAGCAAGACAAGTTTGATTTGTAGGTTTGGGAGAACATTTCCATTCCCTTAGCTCCTGCCAGAATAATAGGTGTAGCAATTCCACATCTCAAAACACACTCCAAACCTAAGGGTCCTAGAAAGATTAGTGTAGGATTTAAGCCAATCTCGATTTAAATATCTCTCTCCTACCTTTCCTCCAAGGCAGGAAAAAAAAAGTAATAACCTGCTATCCAGAACAACTCTGAGGCCTGTGATAATTTCTGAGATGGTGATATCTTTTGGAGGAAAAAAATACAAAACTCTTGTCATAGCTTAAGAGTGATAAAGTCAAGAATAGTTATATTCATTTTCGTTCTCCCCCAGGGAGGAAAGAAAGGCATCCCATATGTGTAGGTGTTGGTTAGTGCAGAGTGATAAGGAGGACTTGGGCAGGATCCCCTGGAGTAGCTCTAGGTGTGACCTGCTTTGACGCTCCTAGTACCTGAAGCAGGTGCCATTCTATTTCTGTGCTACACATAAGAAACTTACCTGTGGTCACTAAGTGGAGGAACCAAGATTCAAAAGCCAGAGCTCATGTTCTTGGCCACTGTTCAAAATATGATCTCTCTCCTACCACCAGGGAATTTTATTGTTATGTCAAAACTGTTCTGTAAGTAAATATAGTGGAATGAATTTTAAGAGAAGTAACAGAGGGAGGTGAGGAACAGACAGATTTGGACACCAGCCCCAGCGGAAGAGACTCCTAAGGCCTGGACTCAAAAGGCTCCACTCTGAAGAAGCCCCACCCACATGGCACAGCTCGATTTCACATGTTATATGTATGCTGTTGGATATCAAGCTATACTGCACATTGTTAAAATATACCTACAATAGATCTAGTTAGAGAAGTCACCTGCAAATCTGGAGAATAGGAACCCTGGTGCATGCAGCTGGGAAAGGACATGGGCTGGATTTGGAGGAGGTTGCATTGGACTGTTGGAAAGGGTGAGATCATAAAGCATCAGCTTTGACAATGACTGAAAGACCACAAGTGGACTCTAAGAAAATAAATTAGAGGTCAAGCCTGGACACAGTAGTGCATGCCTATAATCCTAGTGGCTCAGCATGCTGAGGGCAGGAGATCACAAGTTCAAAACCAGCCTCAGCAATAGCAAGGTGCTAAGCAACACAGTGAGACCCTGTTTGTAAATAAAATACAAAATAGGGCTGGGGGTGTGGCTCAGTGGTCAAGTGTCCCTGAGTTCAATTCCTAGTACTCGCCCTGCTCTCTAAAAAATAGAGGTCAACTCCCGAGAACTTCTCAGGAACCATATAAAATTTTCTATATTTGTATTGATTTTCCTATTTTTCTATTAATTTGCAACTGGAAACTCCATTACCTTGAGGCAGTGGACTAGAAAGAGTTTGTCTTCCAAGAGATTGACACGAATGCAAAACAAGTTACCAATCCTTACGGCAGCATCTGGGGTCATATACAACTCACCAGCTGGAATGTGAATACCCCTCCAAAAGCACTGTCATGTTTCTTGACTCTCAGTTTAGTTCTAATTGGCACAGAGTTTAATTTATTGTGGTGCTATCACAATTTCAGCACTTTGATTCGTTTTATCACAACATTCTTGCCTTCATCCATTTACATAAAACAGTAACTTCCAATACCGTGGGTGTTGTGCAGAATTTCAGGGATATGAAAGAGAGTCGCCAGTTGTTTTATCTTTTGGTGCTTCTGCTCCCATTACTCCTTCTCCGAGGACTATTTCTCTTCTGTCGCAGACGGAAAACCGCTTATTTATCTTCCACCACTCAGTTTGAACGTCTCTACTTGATTATGTGATCGCGTCTTTCTAGTTCCCATAAGTTCCTGAGGGCAGCGATCTTTTCTGATCTATTCTCTGTTCTCAACATTGCAGAAACTATCTGAAGCCACTAGACACTTGTCATATAAATGTAACTTGAAATATAAATGTAAGTAAATTAATTAATCAATTAATGGAAAAGGGAAGTGCATGCTGTTTAGGTGGCTAGTTTCATGTGCTAATTGATAAGGCACCAAGAGATAAGCAAAGGTAACACCAAAGAAGGAGCATCTGCCTAAGAAAATTGAGCCATTAAGGAAAGCTTTTCAGGGAAGGAGGCTATGTTGACCATGGAATGTGGAAGAGACCTCAGAGACAATTGGAGAAATAAGAGCGAGGAAATACCTAAGCAGAAGAAGAACTTCTGAAGGTATGTTTTCACCATGTATTCAGTGTACTAGGACTTCAAAGACTGCCAGTCTGTTTTCCTGTTCAACTCCTTTACTCCCCCTCCAATCACCTGTCCCTGGGTAGATGAAGGATCATGACATGCATCAGGGGCCTCCGCTCTCTGCTGGATGGAGCATATGCCTAAGAGGCTCAGTAGAAAGAGGTCACAGAGATGACAGGTGATAGGCAGGTAGACCGAGAGATACAAGAGACAGCACAGGGATGGAGGACACATTTTTAAAATTCATATGCCATTTTACATTTAGAAGTCAGAAATTTAGAAAAGATGAAACTCTTGACCAGACCATAATTGGTAGATGATCACCCTGAAGTTTCTGGCTTTGTGTTACTTATAAAACAAAGAATTATACAAGACTATACAGATACTTTGTATTATATTCTTAGTATATTGTATTATGTATTCTAAATTATATGTGCATAATAATGTAGTATATAGATATATATGTATATAATAAAAAAAAATTTGCTATGCGAATGGCCTAACCCAAAGAATTTAAAATTTCACTCATCTCCCTACTACTTTGGAATCAGAAAAGAATAAATTAACCTTTAATAGAATGATTAGACCACTGAAAAAGAAAATAAAGAACGGTATTTAATAAGAACACCATGTGCTTATGATGAAGAGCAATCTCAAAATAGTAAGTACTGTTTTCATTGACGCAAAATTTATGATCTTGAAATGATCATCTTGAAGAAAAATGCTTCATGGGAATTTTCAGAAATATGAAGATAAACCAATAACACTAGATTAAAAAGATAATGTAACAGATTCTTTATCCATTCATCTACTGAAGGGCATCTAGTTTGGCTCCACAATCTAGCTATTGTGAATTGAGCAGCTATGAACATTGATGTGGCTGCATCACTGTAGTAATCTGATTTTAAGTCCTTTGGGTATAGGCCAAGGAGTGGGAGAGCTGGGTCAAACGGTGGATCCATTCCAAGTTTTCTAAGGAATCTCCACACTGCTTTCCAGAGTGGCTGCACCAACTTGCACTCCCCCCAGCAATGTATGAGTGTACCCTTTTCCCCACATCCTCGCCAACACGTGTTGTTGCCTGTATTGTGGTATATATACACAATGGGATATTACTCAGCCATAAAGAAGAATAAAACTATGACATTTGCAGGTAAATGGATGATGTTGGAGACAGTTATGCTAAGTGAGATTAGCCAATCCCAAAAATCCAAGGGCCAAATGGTCTCTCTGATAAGTGCATGATGATGCATAATGTGGGGTGGAAGGGTGGCAAGAATGGAGGAAGGATAGATAGTATAGAGGGAAGGGAGGGGTGGGGGGTAATAATAACAGAATGTGTGACAGACATCATTGCTCTGTGTACATGCATGAACACACAGATGGTGTGACTCTACTTTGTGTACAACCAGAGAAACAATAGCTGTACTCCATTTGTGTTCAATGAATCAAAATTAAATAAAAAATTAAAAAAAAATAATGTAACAGAAAAGATTCCACTATGTGCTTAGAGGGGTGAGCAAAAGGTCAAAGAAAGATGTTTCAGGGAATGTCCTGGAGAAGAACTAGCTGACTGCCCATCAGCCTCATCAGGAAATCTTTGCACTATCACATAACTTCCATCTGGAACTCAGAAGTGAAAGTGACTTGCATGGTCACCCCACCTCACCAGAGAACCGTCTTCTTTGCATTCATATAAACTCCTATGTGGTAATTTTATTTCTCTGGGAAAATAGTTGAAGAAAATGCAGAGGAAAAAGTTCTATTTTTTATTCACTGAATAAGATTATTAAAAATGATCAGGCTGTCAAGCTATAATGAGACCGTGCCTTGGCTCTGAATCACAATTCCGCCAAGCTATGGCTGGAACTTGAGCCCATTTATAGGAGTCAAAGTAGAACTATAATCCCCAGTCTACCCTGATTTGTGGAATTCATTTTATTTTTTGCTCTTAGCAAATTTATTCATAATAACCCCAAATGCAAAACCACTCAGATATCCATCAACAGCTAATGACTAAATCAACTGTTTGACATATAGATATAAATGGATATTATTGAAGTCACTGAGCTACTTGTCGTCTGAACGAGGATATTGTACAGGCTTATTTATTTTAGTTCTTGTCTTTTCTCCATAGCAGAAGATGAAATTTTCAAATTTAAGTACACTTTTCTCTAAACACAATCTTGAGTGTCACTGAGTTACAGGGGTCTAAAGGCTCTCTCTGGGATTTTTCCTCAAAGGAAAGTCCCTATGATTTTCTGTCTTCTTCCATATAAGACCTTGAATGTGGCCATAGATTTGGGTGCATTCATGTCTCAGGCTGAGAGAAGTAACAGTAGAGAAGCAGAGAAGATCTGAGCCTTCAGGTATCCTGGCATACCTGTGTTCTATTTTACTGTAAACACACACACACACACTCACTCACACACACACTCACACACTCACACACAGTCACACACACACATATAATACATATTCATTTCTCTTTATAAGATGATTTTTCTCAGGTATTTATTATAGTCAAGGACATAATATATTATTTTTCTCCCTTAGCCTGCTGGTTTATGAGTTACAGTACCTGTTGTTTTAATTTTTCTGTAAACACACACACACACACACACACACACACACAATACATATTCATTTCTCTTTATACATTGATTTTTCTCTTGTATTACTATAGTCAAGGACATAATATGATATTATTTTTCTCCTTTGGCCTGCTGGTTTTTGAGTTACAGCACCTGGTGTTTTAATTTCGAACCATAACTTTATACCTAAAATAAGTCCTGAAATCCCACTTAGGATATAGGGTATACTTACTTTTATATATCATTGAAGTCAGTTTGCTAATGTTTTATTGAGAATATTAAGTGTATCTACATGACAGATACACATGCTTTTTCTGTTATTACCTTGATATATTTTCATGCAATGTATATTTAGTGCAATTTTGCCTTCATAGAATGAGATAGGAAGTTGATTTAATCAGCTTTTCAATGCTATGTCCAAAATGGCAGACAAGACAACCTGGAGAAGGGAAAGTTTATTTTGGCTCATGGTCTTAGAGGTACATGGTGAGCCAACTCCATTGCTCTGGACCCAAGACGAGGCACGTGGAGTGACAGAAGGTGTGGTGGAGGAGCTCAGCTCCATTCTTGGCAGCCATTCAGGAAGCAGAGAGAGGGAGGGAAAGAGACTCAGGGAAGATGTGCCTTGCAGGGCATGCCCCAGGGACCCCCATCCTCCAGCCACACTCCGCCTGGCTGCTGTTACAACAAAGCTGGTCCTTTCAATCTGGAATGAACTAATTAGGTTATAGTACTCAAAACGTAATCATGTCATCTCTGAAAACATCTGCAGTAATAAGAGCTATAGGGGGACACCTCATATCCAAACCAGGATGGAAGTCATCCCTCTGTTTCTATTCTCTGGAAGGGCTTTGGGGAATTTTCATTCTTTCTTTCTTCAATGTTTGATATATTAATATTTCTTTGTGTCACCCACATTTTAAGAAATCCGACAAACTTCTTCCCATAGTGAAATATTGATGAACACACTGCAATTGTATTTGCAGGAAGGGACTTTCCACTGCCGTGACTCAGCATCCAAGTGCCTGATGGTTGCCTGGGGACTGTTCATTTCCGTGGATGGAGCTTTTGGGAAAATGAACCGGACGTGGAGTAGGAAACATGCAACATCTACCTGGGATTCACTGGGCACCTCTGTGTCTTTCTGTGGCTTGTTCTGATCTTTCTAGCCTCTGAAAGAAATGGTATCTGCTTCAATTCTTCCTTCCAGTGCATAATTGTACTCTTTGGGCCAATTCTAGAATGCTAAGCTAAGCTCCTAGTTCTACCATAGAGAGGGAAATCTGGGAGACATGCTTCTCAGTCTCAGACAAGTTGACATCCCACAGCTGAGCCTCTGTTGGTCTGCTTTTCATGCTGTGACTAAAATTCCTGATGATAACACCTTAGAAGAGGGAAGATTCATTTTGGTTCTTGGTTTTAGAGGATGCAATCGATGGTCAGGGGACTCCAGGGCAGAAACATCATGGTGGAAGGAGTGGCAGGGGGAAACTTCTCAGCTCATGATGGCCAGGAAGCAGAGAGAGGAAGGGTTGGATGTAACCCCAAGGCCCTGCCCCCAGTGACTGACTGCCTCCATGTACATTCCACCTGCTGGCCGTTACCACCTAGTGCTACATTCTAATGATAAATCCACCAAATGTATTCATTAGTCCCCTGATGAGATCAGCACCCACATGACGCAATTGTTTCGTAAAAGTCCCACCTCTGGACTTTGCTGTATTTGAAACCATACCTTCAACACACAAGCTTTGGGGGCAGACACTCTGGATCCAAACCATAACGCATCCCAGGAATTGAAATAACTGGCTTAGCATATCCTTTGTCAACATTCCACATTTCTCTTAGTTTATCCAGAATACTCTCTTTCCCTGAATGTATACATACCTACCATCCACTCACCTTGAAGAAGAAAGAAAGCCACCATTATGGGTCAAGACCAATACAGATTTCCAGATAGCATAATTGCCACTTAGGGTGGATAGTCTGTTTGATTTTTCTCTCTTAAATCACCTTGTCATATTTGTTTGCTGCACTTCACATCCACATATCTATTGTCATAAAATAAGCCTGTGTGCATGAACAGCAGAAGATGGTAAAAAGGGATAATTTCCAGTTAGTTTTGTGAAGCATAAGCATGAAAGGCTCTCACTCTAGGTTATGAGGGAAAACAAACTTCGCATCACCTTCTTGCAGGCCTTAGATTTGACTTTTGCTGCCCCTAACATACACACACCTTGTCTTTAATCATATTAATGACAACACCTTTAGTACAAAGATCAGGTTTTGAACTTGGGATAATTCCTACTTTGATATGAACTCATGTCTGTTTGGTCTATTGATAGTTGCTGGCCCATAGACAGAGAAAATACAGTCCTCAGACAGTACTTGGATTTCACCCGTATTTTATGTTGCACAAGGTGTGGCTGCACAGCCACACCTCAAGGTGAAAACTAGGAACGAGGACACTTTTTGAAGGAATGGAAGATGTGGGGGAGGACATGAGCACACCTCCTGCCGTGCCCAGGTCTGACCCCTCTGCTGTTACAGTGGTCAGGGTCATAAGGACCCCAAGATCCTGAGAGGTCGAACCTCAATTGGAAAGCCCCTGGGTACAGTCTTGGGGGGAGGCACACCGTTTTTCCACTCACTCTGCTCCCTGGGGTGGTGTGGCTCCTCTCTTGGGAAGGAAGGGCCCCACTGTTGGTGCAGGCCTGCCTGCGAGGGTTTGCAGAGAGACGTCCACAAGGTCTGTTCAGGCCTGGCCTGCTGCTCTGGCTTGGGGGAAGAGGAAGTTTCAGCCACGGAAGTGCTCAAGCAAGTCCAGAGCTACACACTTGCAACTAGTAGCTATTAGCAGCGTGCCTTTCTCACCCACCTTTCGCTTTTCCTTGCAAGATTGATTTGGGGAACCATTCCGGCATCTTGTCTGCTTCCCAAAATGCCATTAGTAGTTCTAGAACATCCCATAACAAAACTTCAGTGAAAACATGATTTTCCAAGGTTTTTTTTTTTTTTTTTTTTTGCATAAATTCTCTTTGTATAGGAACCTGAAACTGGTTATCTCCTCACAGGTATAAGTAGATAAGGTTTTCACTTTAGACATTAGAAACGTGTCTGAGAGAAAACAAATTTCCTCTTTTCTCACAGGGAAGAAATGGTGAAACAAGAATTTGAACAAGTCTTCCTGTCAATACAACCTAAGAACTTTCAATTTTTTTATTCTTTTATGGCACAATTTATTTGATGACTCAGGAACCTCTAATCCTTTTCCATATCCAGACAGAGTTCCAAAAATATTATTTGCAAAGTAGAACTCTTAATAAGGGATTTTAATATCATTATTGACTTTATCATTTCTTCTTATTTTTTTATGTATAGGAATGTGGAGTTAAAACAAATCCATTCTTTCAACTGAAATGTGGTAGAGCCAGGCACTGTGGTTCATGGTTATAATCCCAGCAACTCGGGAGGCTAAGGCATGAGGATCACAAGCTGGAGGACACTCTCAGCAATGTAGTGAGGCCCTAGGCAACTTAGTGAGGCACTAATTAACTTGGTGAAACTCTCTCAAAATCTAAGTAAATAATTAACTAAATAAAGAAATAAATGGGGCTGGGGTTGTAGTTCTGTGCCAAAATGCCCCTGGGTTCAATTCAGTCCAAAAAAAAAAAAAAAAAAGAACAAGAACTAGAAAGAAAAAAGAAATATGGTAGAAAAAAAAAAGCATCTCTATCTGATTGCTTTTGCTCTATTAGGAAACAGAAGTTGAGTACTCAGAGTTTTAGGAAATGCTCTTTAAACCTTATTTTTAAAGTATGGATGGAAATGTAATCCCCCTGTGTTTCTTTCAGAAACTGTTGGGCATTTCAGAGGTATTTCCTTACTGTGTTTAGAGCCCACACAAAAGCTCTAACCCCAAAGGCACGTGGGTGAAAGCAGTGCTTTGATTTGAACTATAATTGGTGGTGACGCTGCACCTTTCACCTGAGAATTCAAAACCAGCCTGCAGACGCTGCCTCCCTGCTCTGACATCCTGTGAGGCAGGGAGGACCTAAGAGAGGCATGGGAACACACAGGGAGAGGACAGCACTGGGGAGCTTTCTAAACAGACAGAGGCTCACTGTGTACCCCAACTTTGCATTCCGCTCCTGTCAAACGGGCCCTTGCTCTGCCTAGAAGGAGAAATAGTGAATGAAGTGTTCTTTCTCTAGCAGCTTTGTATTTAAAGGCTCTGTTTCCTGGCAGGCCAATTATTCTGTGAAATCATGCTAGGAGGAATATGAGGAGGGAAGGAAGGGAGAGGAAGAGCCCATTTTTTAGATAGGTGCCAACAGTTTCTTAGAAGGAAAGAAGCAGGTTAATAATGAGGGGATCCTTTGCAGTGATCTGAGCTCCTCAGATCCAATATTCAAGTAAAACCCAAGGACCCTCCTCCAGCTCTTCTTGGGAATGCTTCCTTCTGGTCTGCCATGAGCACCCTGTACCTTCCTCTCATTCTGCTGCAAACAGCTTTCCGAGTGATCTCCTTGCCCTGGGCACTCTCCTCTCCAACCCAATTTTCACCTGCAACTGAAGAGGTTTTGCTAAACATGCCTCTTTTCTACTTGAATTATTTAATTGACCCTTTAGAGAGCCAGCAGGGGACATGTATATTTGATTGAAATAAAGCCCCCACCCACTAAAGAGGCCTCAATATACATTTCTGTCTACATGGACTGCTACTTTAAACCTGCTTCAAAGATTGCCATCCAAGTAAACTCTTCCATCTTCTCAAGACCCCAAACACCAATTATCCCCACCCCCCACTCTCTGTGGTTTTCACAATGGTCTTCCCTGTTAAACTCTAATGTCCTGATGGCAATAACCCTCTTAGCTTTGTATCCATCCTTCTTGTGGATGTTGGTGCCTGGTACAGAATACAGCGGAATGAGTGTGTGGCTACACAGCTGAACTGATATGCAATTACTCAGTAAATCCCTGTAGACAGCTCTAGGGTCATAACTGAATGCCTAGTGTTGAGAATAGTCCTGAGGAGGATGTGGCTCCCCTGGGAGCAGCTTAAAGCCACCTTGGCAGGGAGCTGCCTGCAAGAGGCTGCAGCCTCCTCTGTCATCAGTAGGACCACACTAGGAGCCACGTTCAAGCTCCCTCACAGAGTTCTTACAAGGGGTGGAGACAGGTTTCCCAAGCAGTAACCTGCTAACTGCTACACTCCATATTGACTTCCGTTCTATTATGGGTTCATTTGCTTTGTCCCCTCCATGTCCTCATGTTGAAATTTGATTCCCATTATCATGTTGTTGCTAGAGAATAGGGAGTTTACTAGGAGACCAGGTTGTTGAAAGGGTTCAATGCCTTTCTCTAAGGGTGAGTCCCCATGCTTATGGGACTGGATTCCCATGACAGTGGCTACCCTGTGCTTTCTCCTCTGCATGTGTTCATCTGCCCTTCTGCTTGACAGCATGAGTAGAAACAGTGTGAGTCCCTCACCAGAAGCAGAGCCGATGCCAGCTGCTTCCTCTAGATACTGCTCAGCCTCTAGGAGCAAGAGCAAAAATCAGCCTCTCTTCTTCATCAACCACTCAGTCTTAGGTATTCTGGAATAGCAAGAGAAGATGGACTAAGATTCGTTCCTTTTGTTTCTCACTCCCTACTTCCCTTAGAAACTTCTAAGTTCCCCTATGTAGTAGCCACTTCTACTAAAAGTCACTTCTAGGAAAATGCACCCTGAGATAACTTGCCATTCTCAGCAGGTGTGTCCTCATCAAGGGTGAATCCACTGGCCTGACTTCCAGAATATTCTCACAGTGTTTGGTAAGAAGGTGCCATGTGCCATGTATGGGGAATCTGCTTTGAGTTTAAACCTCAAGGAGGTTGTGAGTCTTCTGATCTAGATGATTATTAGATGCTTCTCTTATTGCCATAATGGGCAGAATGGCATTCAGGAGATAACCCAATGATGCAAGAAGATAGAACCAGCCTAGAGCAGATGCACAGTTTAAAGAGTCAATGTAGGGTCAAGCAGAAGGCATTCCTGGACTGTGAAGGGACAGCAGGTAACTAGCACTTTGCAGAACAAAGTGGAGGGCAGTGAAAATTCAATACAGGTGAGTTGGCAAAGAATGTTATTCAGTTAACATCCAGAGTCAGTGTTCTGAGGAAGAGAAAAGCAATCAGCCCAGCAGAGTTCAAAGCAAGAACTGCGTGGCCCTGGGGGAAGCTCTGAAGGACATGGAAGCAGAATGCAATGGTAGACATTCCCCAGTATCTAATACCCTGTCTGACTCAAAGCTGCCTGCAAAAAATGTAAGAGGTGAAGGAAGTTCACATTGACCCAGGAAATAATCTGTCCTTGAAGCTAAAGCAACTCCTTCTTGTTTGTCAAATGCAAGCTATGAGGGACCTGCATCAGGATCACTACAGAATCTGTAATGTAGATTATGGAACGTTACCCAGAATCACTGAATCTGAACTTCTCAGCGGTGACCTTGATAAAATAATGACTTAATCATCACAGCAAATTAATAGCTAATATTTACTGAGTAATTATTTGCAATGCACTGTCTTCATTACTTTATATGTATTAATTACTTTTAAAAGCCATAAAATCTCCATGCAAATAGTAGCAACGTTGACCTCAGTTTGTCAATGCAGCTCTTGATGCAAAGAAAGATTTAAGGATTTTCCAGATTTATGTCACCAGTAGGAAAAATGCTGGGATTTGAATCTGAGATGTCAGGTTCCATGATCCACACTACATTCAAACTCCATATCCTCTCTCCCGTGCAATTATTCATCACAACACCTATCCTCATTATGGCTGAGTGTGGCCTCCCAAGTTGTGTTTTATTCAAGACACAACTGCTAAAAAAGCACATGTAGGGGGCATGAATTCTAAGAACCACAAATAGTTAATAACTCCATGTGGGATTTATTTATAGGGCATCAGAAACAAAAGTCGAGTAAGAGGCACAATGTAGAGTACATCAATAGCAGTGATCACAGTCACTGTGACCTATCTTCCTATTTATTATCATGGCCATAAAAGACACTTTTCTCTAATGCTGACCACTTCTTGTTTAATTTGTTCTTTTTAGTTGTACATGACAGTAGAGTATATGTTGACATGTTTATACAATCATGACGTATGTCTCCTCTAATTAGGATCCCAGTCTTGTGGGTATATGTGATGTGGAGATTTCACTGTGGTGTATTCATATACGTACATGGGAAAGTCATTTCAGATCCATTCCACTGTCTTTCCTATTCATATTACCCCTCCTTTCCCTTCATTCCCCTTTGTCTAATCCACTGAACTTCTATTCTCCCCCACCCTTTGCTGTGTGTTAGCAACCATGTTATCAGAGAGAACATTCAATGTTTGCTTTATGGAGATTGGCTTATTTCATTTAGTATGATAGTCTCCCCATCCATTCATTTACCAGCAAATGTCATAAAGCCATTGTGTATATATACCACATTGTCTTCATCCATTCATCTGTTGAAAGGCACTGATGTTAGTTCTATAGCTTAGCTATTGTGAATTGAGCTGCTCTAAACCTTGATGTGGCTGAGTTTATATAACACTGATATAACACTGAAGTACACTGATTTTAAGTCCATGAACACTTCTTGATCTCTTGTCCAGACTTGAAAATCACGTAAGGCAGTGTCATTATAATTCCCATGATACAAGAATAAAAACTGAGTCTAGTAAAATTAAGTAACCTTGGTTGTCTACCCAGATGCTGTGGGATTGGTCCATGACTCAAATTCACCTCTAATCTTTAGTTTGTTGCCCATAATAGAATGGAAGGTGTGAGTCAGTTGGCTAATGGAGAGAGATGGGAACATGGAGTCTCTTCAGTAACCTGGTTCATTGCTGTAGCAGAAAGGAAACGTGCTGATGGACTCTTAGGAGGTGTGCAAAGGGTCACATGGATCATCGTAGAGCTTCTGACCTCTCGATGGGGTCATCTGTAAAATCACTCCGTCTCTGCAGTATTTAGTTTACGAACCGTCCTGGAGCTGCAATGACTCATTAACTGTGTGACCAAATGTCTTCAAAGTTGAAAGGATTCCAATTTGCAGGTGTTATGCCTTGTCAAATTCAAGTTTGAATAAGTATTGGTATTAATTTAATAGTATTAATAATTATTAACTTATAAAAGTTAATACTTTAGCAAGTTAACTGTAATACTAATAGTTAAATTAAAGCTTAAAAAATCTTGTCATTCTCAGCCAAATTTATTCTTACAAAATATAGTGTTTAAAGACGGTAAACAAATTTTAAACTTTCACAAAAAGGCATAGGAAAACCCCACATATATCATGATAAAAAGCCCCAGTGTGCTTTCCTGCATGCATTTTTAAAATATAATTTTCCCTTCTCTCTTCTCCCATCACTCATACCTGAGCTCAAATATGCCTAAATCCCTCTGGTTCCCAGACTTACCATCAATGTTCATGATGCTGTATCTGTATCTACTATTTCCCTTTCCAGAAAGAGTTGCCCTCCTTCTCTGTTTAGTCAATCTCCACTCATCCTTCAACAACCTGCTCTTAGATTACCCCTGAAAGATGCCTCCACCCCACTTTCCTCTCTCCTGTTTCCTCTCATTCTCCACTGAGAGGCTCCACAAGGAATTTGAGTCAGCTTCCAGATCACAATGAGAGTGTTTCTGCAAGTCTGATGCGGTGTTCTCCCAGTCCCTATTAGTGCTCTGCTCACATAAGTACAATTGTGAGTCGGCACCTGTCACTCCCACCCTCCATGTGCTTTTAATCTCGTGCACTCCTAACTGAGCTCCAGTGCAAGCTGATTGATGGGTGGAAGGTTCTCGGGTCGTGATTATCTCACATGAACTGCATACTGATACTGCATTTCTTTCCCTGCCTCTCTAATAAAGCCATTTGAGCTATGGTAATGCAAAGTTAGAAGGAGCTGTCAGTTCCCCTCTTCATTGACAAGTATCAGGCCAGTGTGTGATTTCCTCAGAGGATATTGTCCAAATGTAACTAATATTCAACAAATTGCTCACAAGCAAACCTTGCCCTGCTTTCCATTATGAATTCTGTGATGCATTTTCAGGAGGCTCAGCCATCCTGAAAGATGTGGGCGCACATAAACCACCACGTGAACTCAGGCCTCACAGCTCATTCCAGAGAGGCACCCCAGTCTTTATCCACAGTCTCTGAATCTATAAGTGTGGCTTCGCTTTCCAGCACCTCTGCGGTCTCGTGCACCCCTCCTCTTCCCTTCAAAACTCCCAGAAAAGAATTACAAAGCATAGTTAACTCTTAGAATCAGGCTCCTAGTAGGTGAGGGTGGCAAATAAAAAGATATTAAAACTAGGTACAGCATGTGCCAGAGTCGGACCCGAGGCAGAGGCAGACAGGGGCAAAACTTCTGACTTTATTTCGAGCCAAAGAGTAGCACCATTTTGCAGCATTGGACTGCTGCCTGCGGACCTTTGTGCTTGTGAGATGCAAGGTCACCATCGCAAACATGCGTCACCACCAAGAGAGGAAATGTAGGAAGTGAAGCAGACGGCGGAGGACTTGCCAGGCCAATGTGGGTTCGTGATTAAATGAAGGTGTGTGTCCGTTTGATGGCACCCCCATTCATTTTTCAAAATCTTTTTATTTGTTCTAATTTGTTGTGCATGACAGTAGAATACATTTATACATTTGGATAGATGCCCCATTCATTTTTAAGCCCTACATGGACTAAACCAAGAACATCAATGGGCAGATGAATCTCCAGATCATTATTTTGCAACCAAAGATGGATTGACCCACCTGAAGTATATCATAAACTCTAAAGTAATAAAGAAAAGGTATCATATTTAAATGGTATAAAGTGATGATAATAAACCAAAGAAGTGTTTAAATAAATAAATGAACAAATTAAGATTCATGCTAGGTCAGCATAGGGAAATAGATAAAGCAATAAAATCAATAAGTGTTAGAAAAACTTCTGTAATTTTTCCTGCTGCCTTTTTTGCTGGAAATTATAGTTTTTTAATAACCAGGAGGGAAAATGAAAAATACATAAAATAGTGCTAAAGTATAAAAAATTATAAGACAGGAGGAAGGATAGATAGCACAGAGGGAAGGGAGGGGTGGGGTCGGGGTGGGGGTAATAATAACAGAATGTGTGACAGACATCATTGCCCTGTGTAAATGTATGAATGCACAGATGGGGTGACTCTACTTTGTGCACAACCAGAGAAACAATAGCTATACTCCATTTGTGTTCAATGTCTCAATTTTATATAAAAAAACAAAAATTAAAAAAATTAAAAAAATTAAAAAATTATAAGACAAGTCATCATAAATGTGTGTATATGTGTATGTGTGTGTGTGTATGTGTGTGCATATATATATAGTCATTGACTTTAATGCTGTATTTATGTATTTGAAAATGTAATTATATTTCCATTCCTTCAGAAGGAACCACTGTACTGAGGTCACTACCTCACTCTGTGTCCATCAACCCTTTTCCTCCTTGCTGCGTACTCATCGCGCCTGGTTTTGTGTTGTTGATCTTCCCAGGATGGCAGCCTGCCCCATGTGCTCTTTTACAATACCTCTGGCCTCGTGCTCCTGGTATTCAGCCACGCTCTTCATGGGCTCGTAGTGGATCCTTTTCTCTGGATGCTGCACCCCTGCAGTACTCGGAGCAGTGCAGTTCAATTCATCCTGTGCATGGCTACACAGCTCCTGGTGCATGTGTGTGGGAGCTTCTCTGGGGTCTCTTCTCCTGGGGATTGGGGCAGTGGCACTGTGCATCATGCAATCCTGCACAAGCTCTTGGTGCCACCTCTGACTCCAGCATTGGCACTGATGTACATTTTCTTGCAGTTGACCTGCTTTGTTTTGAGAAATGCTTCACCTTACGGAAGCATCACACATCTGTCCTTCCCTGCTTCTGTGTATTGCAGAAGAATCCTCTAGAGACAATGGCAAGAGGCTGCTCTCACTCACTATGCCATCCTGTCCTCGGCCCTTCCCTCAGTCCAGAGCACCCAGTTGCTATGCAGCACTCTGCCTACGTATGATGGTGAACTCTTTGGTGGTCACTGAAACACTCTGTGTTCTCACCAGTCCGTCAGTGGGTGCCACCCCGCCAAGGCATGACAGGCCAGAATCCCTGTCCTCCAGCTTTACCATAGTGACAATTGTGACCTAGTGTCTCAATGAGATTTCAAGGATCATTTCCTGGAAAACAACTAAGGTTGATCTCCTTTTCATGTGTTTGATTGCCATTGAGGGCACCTCCCTGCGAAGCATCTGTTTTAGCTGTTTATCTGCTCACTTACTTGACTTTCTATTGTAAATCTGAAGCTGCTCTTTACACATTTTTAAGTGCATGTGTTTTCAATTTTACACTCAACCAAACCACCTTCCTATAGTTTGCATCTGTATTTTCCTTCTCTTTATGTATTTTGATGAGCAAGAGTATTTCATTTATTTCCTTGGAAATTATAATATATTCCTTTGCTTTTAGAGTATTTTGAGTCTTGATTTAAAAGTTTCTATTTTCCTAACCTGGGGTCAAAATATAGTTTCTAAGGCACACAGAAAAATAGATTCTATATTACTTTCTCCAAGTTGAATAATTTTGTTCTTCACCTTTAGGCTGTTAATCCTCCTAGAATAAATCATTTTGCACCATGTGAAGTCAAGCTCTGATTTTATTTAATTTTAATGTGGAAATTCAACTTGCCCAGATCCATTCATACTATTGTTCTTTCTCCCACTAGTTTGATATAATGCCAGTTATTCCATGAATAAACCTTGCAAACAACCAGGGATATCTATGCCTTGCTTTTATTCTCTTCTGTGGATCTTTATTTCTATTTTATATCAAAGACTTAGTGTCTTAATCTGGATTTAAAGCAATATTTGTTGTCTTAAAAGGGAAATCTTTCATGGTTTTCATTTTTGACAAAAACATCTTTATTATTTATGAATATTAAATACATTATTTATATTTCTATAAAACTTTTCTGGACCTTTTGTCAATTTAAAAATCTGTTGAGATTTATTCACATTTTTAAAGTATGCATAAGATTTGATATGGAGAAATTGGTAGTTTAAAATGTTAAATTTTTAGAAATGCTATAATTTCTCCATGAATGAATGTCTTCTTTGATTTCTTGAATAATGTTTTATAAATTTTATGATAAACTATGCAAAACTTTTGTTAGATTTACTTCTAAATTTTGAATATGTTGATGGTATTTTAAAAGTCAGCATTTAAAAATAAAATTTAAAATATTTTTGATGAGAAGGATACATGTGATTAATTTTGTGTATTAATATTTCCCCAGGGGGTAGGCGATCTCTCATTAGCTGCAATTGTATAGCTATGGATATATTTTATTAAGTAATCAGAGCAGTTCTTAGGAATTAGATTTTTCCTTTACTTTGTTTTGAATATGTTGCACTTGTTTTTCTATGTATATAAAACTTGCCGGCACATCCAATGCAATGATAGTCAGTGGATATGGCATGAAGCATGTTTTTGCTTTTTCCTAATCTTAAAGGGATGCATAATGGAGTCAACATTTTAACATACTGTGTGCTTTTTATTTTTCTTTTTACGGTGCTGGGGATTGAACCCAGGGCCTTAGTGCTTACAGAGCAAGCATTCTACCAACTGAGCTATATCCCCAGTTCTATGTGCTTATTTTTGAAGATATATTCTTCAGGTTAAAGAAACCTCACTCTATTCCTGTGCTAACTAGAACTTTATATTATATTATATTGTATTATATTATATCATATTACATTATATTACTTTATATTATATCACTTTATATTTTATTATATTACTTTATATTATATTACTTTATATTATATTTTGCTTTGTTTTGTTTTTGGCAATCCATGCTATTAAATTTTATCAAATAATTGTACTATATTTATTGAGATAATCATGTAATTTTTCTCAGTTTGTGTGCGAATGTGGTATTGGAAAGATTCCTATCTATATACGAAAATACTAATTTCCTGTTGGCACACAGCTAACCTCCCCTTCTCTGTCTCTTTTTCAAGAACTCATGGGCAGATAGCTTATTGTGTTTTAACTAACAGTATGAGTAGAAATAAAGCATACTGTGTGCAACAGGCTCTAGAAATCACATGCTTTCTCCTGCATCAATTATTCTCATTTCTAGTAGGTGCGGATGCTAGCAGCCCTGGAGGAAGCCAAGGGAGCATGGGCTCACTTAGGTCAAGTTCAAAGATCAGATGGGGAAACAATTTCTAAAACGACAAGATAAAGATTTTGGAAAATTCACTCCTCAAACCTGGGAACTGAAGTGAAGCAAATTATATTCAATGCCCATTTGATTGTGTCAAAATGAACCCCAATATTTATAAAACTACAATACACTAATAAAAACATTAAAAAAAACAATGAGAACACTCTGAAACTCTAGCTGAGCAATTAGACAGAAGAAAGAAATTAAACGTGTACAAGAAGAACTCTATCACTATTTGCCGATGTCATTCTGTTTTTAGAAAATCCAAAAAATTCCACAAAAAAATTCTAGAAAAGTAGCAGTATATAAAGTCAATACTCATAAATCAGACACATTCCTATACATTAGTAATGAATGAACTGAAAGAGAAATAAAGAACACTACCCCATTCACAATTGCCTCAATAAAAACAAACAAACAAACAAACAAAAAACACTTGGAAATCAATCTAACAAAAGAAGTGAAAGACCTTTACAATGAAATCTATAGAACACTAAAAGAAGAAATTGAAGAAGACCTTAGAATATGGCAAAACCTCTCATGGTCCTGGATAGGCAGAATTAATATTGTCCAAATAGCCATACTATCAAAAGCATTATACAAATTTAATGCAATTCCTATTAAAATCCCAATGACATTTTTTCATATAACTAGAAAAAGCAATCATGAAATTCATTTGGAAAAATAAGAGACCCAGAATAGTCAAAGCAATTCTTTGCAAGAAAAGTGAAACAGGAGGCATCACAATACCAGACCTCAAATTATACTACAAAGCTATAGTAATAAAAACAGCATGGTATTGGCACCAAAACAGACATGTAGACCAATGGTACAGAACAGAAGACACAGAGAAAAACCCACATAAATATGGTTATCTCATACTAGACAAAGGTGCCGTAAACATGCATTGGAGAAAAGATAGCCTGTTCAACAAATGGTGCTGGGAAAAATGGAAAGCCATATGTAACAAAATGAAATTAAACCTTTACCTCTCACCCTGCATGAAACTCAACTCACTGTGAATCAAAGACTTGAGCACTAGAACAGAGACCCTGCAACTACTAGAAGAGAATGTAGGCCCAAATCTTTGCCATGTCGGCTAGACTAGGACTTCTTTAAGACCCCTGAAGCACAAGAAGTTAAATCAAAAATCAATAAAAGGGCTGGACTCAAGCTAAAAAGCTCTTTTCAGCAAAAGAAACAATCGATAATGTGAAGAGAGAGCCTTCAGATTGGGAAAAATCTTTACCACACACACCTCAGATAAAGCATTAATCTCCAAGATATATAAAGAATTCAAAAAACTTAAGACCAAAACCAAATAGCCCAATCAATAAATGGGCTAAGGAACTGAACAGACACTTCCCAGAAGATATACAATCAATTGACAAATATATGAAAAAATGTTCAAGATCTCTAGCAATTAGAGAAATGCAAATCAAAACTACTCTAGGATTCCATCTCACTCTAATCAGAATGACAATTGTCAAGAATACAAACCACAATAAAAGTTGGTGAGGATGTGGTGAAAAAGGTTCACTCATACATTGCTGGTGGGAATGCAAAATACTGCAATCACTATGGAAAACAGTATGGAGATGCCTCAGAAAACTTGGAATGGAACCACCATTTGATCCAGTTATCCTACTCTTCAGTTTATACACAAAGGATTTAAAATCAACACACTACAGTTACACAGCCACATCATTGTTTATAGCAGCTCAATTCACAACAGCTAAACTATGGAACCAACCTAGATGCTCTTCAACAGATGAATGGATAAAGAAAATGTGGGGTGTGTGTGTGTGTGTGTGTGTGTGTGTGTGTGTTATGTAAAGCTGAGTAATATTCCATACATACATATTCATATGTATTCATACATTCCATATGTCTGTATGGAAT
Organism: Glaucomys volans; assembly: GCA_020662805.1. Classification (NCBI taxonomy): domain Eukaryota; kingdom Metazoa; phylum Chordata; class Mammalia; order Rodentia; family Sciuridae; genus Glaucomys; species Glaucomys volans. The sequence continues at coordinate 609,177 of JAJEJO010002812.1, read as the reverse complement.
ATTACTCAGCTTTAAAGAAGAATGAAATTATGGCATTTTTGAGTTAGAGGATATCATGCTAAGTGAAATAAGCCAAACCCAAAAAACCAAAGGTTGAATGTTTTCTCTGATATGGGGATGCTAATTCACAATAATGGGAGTAGGGATAGGGAAGAATAGATTACTTTTTTATTTGATAGAGGGGAGTGAAGGGAGGGGAATAGGTAAGGGGGTAGGATGGATAATAGAGTGAAAAAGACATTATTACCTCATGTACATGTATGACTGCATGACTGATGTGATCCTGCAATATGTATAACCAGAAAAATGAGATATTATACTCCATTTATGTATGATCTATCAAAATGTATATAAACGCATTCTACTTCATGTACAACTAATTAGAACAAATAAAAAATTTCAAAAACTCACAAAATTAACTTTTCCAGAACTTGGAAAATTCAAAGGTTTGGAACAATCTGAGAAGCATCCAGTCAAGAAAATCCCCTGAACTCCAGTAATTACAGTGAACTTGGAGGCAGTAAGCTCACACTACCTGCCTCTCCCCAGCTCCACAGTAGTGGTGCCACAAGCAGAGCCTTGTTGGCTGTGAAAGGCAGAGCCAGGCCAGAGGATGGACCTGAAGGGCACCCAGAGTCTCATCTCGAGAGAAACTGGCCTGTTTGGTCAAATTAGCAACTCCCCAGGAAAATCTGTAACTTGAGGCTCGTCTTATTTGACCTGAACCAGACATGACTCACTGAAAATGCTGTTCCCAAGCTGTCAAAGACCCGTTGTTGAATCGTTCAGTATCCTCACAGGCAGAGGTAGTGAATATTTTAGCATGAAATAAGAAGTTGACCAAAATACTAAAAGTGAAAATCTTCTGAGGTTTCCAAGGAGGGTATGAAAAACTTTGGCATAGTACTGAAATCTAAGAGACAAGTTTGTGACCAGGGATGCACCTGTGCCTCGGGAAGACCCAGGGAAAGACCCATTTTCTCCCTTTGACCTTGACACAATGCTCAAGTAAAAGTGAAAACAGGATTGTAAACTGACTAAAGAACATCAAAGGCATATCTCCACAAACACAGTGCTTAGGCAAAGGGTGAGGATGGATGGGATATTAAGGATGTTAATGTCTAGTCATGAGGTGATCATGAAGAAGGCGGAGGAGACACCTCACAATATGCTGTTCCATTGACTGGTGTACTCTTTCCTTTCATTCCTTAATCTTTCATAGTTTTCTTTGTAGAGATCTTTCATTGACTTGGTTAGGTTTGTTCCTTGGGAATTTTGGCTGCTATTCTAAATGGATTGCTTTTTCAAGTTCTTTTAGTGATGTTTTGCTATTGACATATAGAAATGCTACTAATCTGTTATGCTAATTTTACACCCCACAGCTTACCTAATTTATTAGCTCACACAGTTTTCTACACACATGATCATGTCCTCTGTAAACAGAAAAATCTGACTTCCTCCTTTCCAATATGGATGCTCTTCATTTCTCCTTTCTGCCTTATTTCTCTGGCTACCATGTTTAGTACCATGCTGAATGTAAGGCAAGTGAACATCTCTGTCTTATCTTACAGGGAACGCTTTCAACTTTCCCCTGTTCAGTCTGATGTTAACCAGGCCTCTGTCGGACGTGGCTCTCATTGTGTTGAGGCACATTCCTTCCACACCTAATTTGTTGTGAGTTTTTATCATGAAGGATGTTAAATTTTATGAAGTAAAATGATCATGTATTTTTTTGTCCTACATTCCATCGAAGTGATATATTATCGATTTACCTGTGTTGAACCACCTACCTCTCCTGGATGAATCATACTTCACCCTGATGAATGATCTTTTCAAAGTATTAATGAATTATATTTTCTAAGACTTTGGGAATTTTGCATCTATGTTCATCAGAGATAGTAGTCTTCAGTTTTCCCTCTTGCTACATTGTTATCTGGTTTTGGTATTGGAGTAATGATGGCCTCAAGTAATGAGTTCAGAAGAATTTCTTCTCCGTACATGTTTTGGAATTTGAGAAAATTTTACTTCTTCTTGAAATATTTGGTCCAATATAACAGTGAATCCATCAGGCCCCAGGTTGTTTTGTTTTGTTTTCTTTTTGTTTTTGTTTTCATGGAAGATGTTATTATTGATTCATTTGCACTAATCATTGTTAGTCTACTCAGAGTTGCTCTTTTGGTTTATTTTCTCAGTTCATGAAAACAGGCAACACAAACCTGCAGAGTTGAGTTCTGATGATTTTGCAAGGCCCCCAGATGTGGTGAGGTTGTCAGTGGAGGGGAATCTGAAGGTAGTGTCTCTGCTGAATGACGAGCTATGCCAGGCCCATTGCTCTGTGCCCACTGATAATCACTGGATGCTGGAGAATGGGTGGCTTTCTCAGAGTGAGCTTCTTGACTGTGGAAGGAAGGAGAGCCATGGACGCCTACATCAAAGGGCAATACTGGCAGACCACCGCAAAAGCAGTCACAGTGAACATGATCTCTATCAGTTCCAGCATCTCTGGATCACTTTCATTTTAAATATTTATTCAATAATTGCATAGTTGAAAATGTTGAGCTCTTTCAAAATTACCCTATTTCTTTCTCTCTTTTTTTAAACTGAAATTCCTTTTGTTTAAATTAAATGTATGAACTTTTAAAGTGCATACAACATAACTAATATAATAACAATAATCTAATTAAAAATTATAACTAAGCTAATGATACAAGTGCAAGTCTTCATGGCTTTCTGAATCCCAGGCCTCTAAGATGCTTTATTTTGTTTCTTTGATTCAAGGCCATGTTTGTGGAATTCATTCTTGTTGTTTGTTGTATGGAACTATGAATTGGTGATGTTTGTATTCTGAATTCTTTTTTTTCACTAATTATACCACACTTTTCTAATCAGAAGCAATTATTTTCAGCTTTGTGATCATATCAATAACTATGCTATGAGCAATGTTCTCCAAGGCACATTTGCAATTTCTCCTGTGGGTTTTTAGGTCAGACCTGCAGTGGTACAGCCACAGGGTCGTGCACTTACATATTTAGCAAACAGGGCTATCCTTTCTAAAGTATTTGAATGAGAACTCCCTGTTATCATCAGTGTCTAGGCATTTGCACTATTGTTATTCCACATTAGCAATCGTTTTCATGGGTGAACTTATCATTCCTTCCTTTATTAGTTCATTTTACAGTTTCTGAGTTGATAGTGGTTTTTAATTATATTTCTCAGATTGTTAATGAAGTCCAGCACTTTCCCACAGGCTTGTCTTCCATTGTCATTTTCCCTTTGTGATGTGTACCTTTACCTAAAGGGCTGTCTATTGTTTCCTGATTGGTTCATACAAGTAAATCATACAATCTGCATAAGAGTTATTGCTGATCTTCCAGTTATCTTCTGATGGACAGAAGCTTTTCAATTGATGAAGGCAAGGTTGGCAGTCATTTCCACCATGGATCAGTAGCACAATTTGTGCTTTATGTATCAAGTCTACCCTTTCCTGAGGTCAGGGAGATATTTTCTTGAGGTCACACTGATAGCAAGTGGGTAAGCCAAGGGTGAATCAGAGTCTGAATAGCTCCAGAGAGTGTGACCTTCCCACACTGCCAGCAAGAGACTGGTTCATTCTGAAAACAAAGCAAAGCAGAACAAAGCAAAAACTCCCATCCAGCAAAACACACATACTGGAGATAGGGAGTGGGCATTGTTAGAGTGTGCAATGCACAGAGTGTGAATGAGCCGTTTGTCATTTCTTATTAATGAGTTGGACCCAGCCTTCGATGAACAAGGAGCAATAAACAAGCACATCAGAGCGGTGTGCTTAGCTGAGTGGAACAAATTCAGCAGCCTCGGGCACTGGGTAGTGTTCAGTAAATTATCTTTGCCCATGAACTAAATGGCACCCCTTAAAGAGTTCATTCACCTCACATGGATGAGCAGTTTGCATCAGATAACAGATTCTTCACCTCCACGATCCCGCCTGCTGCTATTATCTCAAAGATTTGTCACTGTCCTTTCACTAATGCTTCTGGATCAGCCTGGGGAATTGGATGGCTTTGCAAACATAGACAGCTTTTCCTCTGCCAATCTTCCAAACATGCATGTGCATATGGTGAGTTGCTTGACGGGGATAAGAAAGATAGCTTAGGAAAGTTGTGAGGGGTGGGAAGGACACTCATGTTCTCATCTCGTGAGGTGTACCACCATGCTGTGCTGCGACTTAGTTACTGCTCACAATTAATATATTAGCTGCAGCCTTTTCACTTGACAATGCTTTGTGTCTTGTGGAGCATATTTTATATCACTTTGTGCATCATGATGCTTTAGGTTGGAAGTAGTCTATTTTTACAAATCAAACCTACACATACAGACATACTTCTGACATATACACATGTACACCCTTTTGTTAACTTGCTTAATGTTCCATGAACAGATGAGAGACATATTTAACCCAATTTTAAATTGTGTAGAAACTGAGGTTTAGGAATATTAATCATGTTAGAATTTGCACAACTGGCAAATGGCAGGATTGGACTTAAACCCACATCGATCTTAAGTCCATGTTTTCAAACACCATATTATGAACCCTGGAAATTTATTCTTACTGGACTGAGACCAGAACTAGGTCAGATGAAAAAGGTTCAGGCAAAGGAACTCGGTTTGATGCTTGGGAAATACATTGCAGGTAATGAAATTCAGGAGTAAGAGCAAAATAAGGAAAATGCTAATAAACCCATTTTTAACAAATGAAAAATGGGACCCAATCAATAAGTCGAACTACTTATGGTTTGAGTTAAAATAAAGACAAATGGATACAGAAATATTTTTCTTGGCATAGCACCACTCTTGGTAAATCTTATAATGACAAATGTGTAAGGGTGTGTGTGTGTGTGTGTGTGTGTGTGTGTGTACAATAGCAATTTGTGGACAACTTTGGATTTTATCTTTGCCTACACATACATATATGAGAAGTGGGGTGGTAATTATAATCCCCAATTTACATGTGAGTAAACTGAGGTGGAATGACTCTAAGGTCACTTCGCAAGTGCAAAAAACTAATATAGTCAACCCAGGATTTAAAACCAGGTCCAGTTGGTACTGAATTCAGTGATTTCTTTCCTCTGTATCCCTTATCAGGGTGTTACGGTTTAGATACAAAGAGTCCCCCAAAAGCTCATCTGTGAAACAATGGGAGAATTTTCAGAGGTGAAATGATTAGATTAACCTAATCAGTGGGTTGAGCCACTGGTATGGATTAACTGGGTGTTGACTGTAGGCAGGTAGGGTGTGAATGGAGAAAGTAGGTCACAGGGACCTTTCTCGTGGGGTTTATATTTTGTCCCCTGTGAGTGGGGTCTCTCTGCTTCCTGGGTGTCATTTTATGAAGCTACTTTTCTCTGCTGTAGACTCTGCCATGATCTTCTGCCTCAGCTGGGGCCCAAAGCTATGAAGTCGGCCAACCATAGACTAAACCACTGAAACTATGAGACAAAATATACTTCTCCTCCTGTAACTTGCTCTCGCCAGGACTTTTATTCACAATGACAGAAAAGTTGATGAAACAGAAGGGGTGGCCACACTTACTAGCTATTTGTGAGACTCTCAGTGGAAGACCCCTGCATACCAGTGGATCTTAGAAGTGAGGCTGGGCAGAAAGGAGTCTTCTCTAGGCTCAGCCGTGGCACTGCAGTGCTGACTTTGAAGTTCCCTAACCAGCTTCAAACTGCTGAACGACAGCCAGCAACCATGTGAGTCCAGTGAGCTGGGATGGGCTGGGAGAGCAACACTTTCAAAGACCATGGTGAGATGCCCAGGCCAGCTCGGCCTGGACAGGGCTGCGTGGAACGTGAGCAGGCGGCAGTTAATCAAACAGCTTCCATGAGCCAGGAATTGCTGCAGTGACTGCATCTGTTCACATTTGTTGTTTTATTTTATTTATTTATTTCGTTTTGCAGTGCTGGGGATTGAACCCAGGGCCTTGTGCTTGCAAGGCAGGCACTCTACCAACTGAGCTATATCCCCAGCCCTGTTCACATTTTTAATTCTTATTGTTCACCTCTCAGTACACATGGTGAGGTAGGCATTTTTATCTCTGCTAACTCACCATCACTTGTACTGCAAGGCACAGAACCCAAGCCAGACACTTTATTGGGTATTGTTGTGGTTCGGATGTGAGGTGTCCCCCAAAAACTCACTTGTGAGACAATGCAAGAATGCTCAGAGGAGAAATGATTGGGTTGTGAGAGTCTTAACCCAATCAGTGAATTAACCCCCTGATAGGGATTAACTGAGTGGTGACCGAAGGCAGGTAAGGTGTGACTGGAGGAGGTGGGAAGTGGGGCATGGCTTTGGGGTAAATATTTGTGTCTGGTGAGTAAAGTTTTTCTCTCTGCTTCCTGATCATTATGTGAGAGGCTTCGCCCTGCCACACTATCCCGCTATGATGTTCAGCCTCACCTCAAGCCCCAAGGAATGGAGCTGTCCTTCTATGGACTAAGACCTCTGAAACCATGAGCCCTCAAATAAGCTTTTCCTCCTAAAATTGTTCTGGTCAGATCTTTTAGTCACAAGCAGCAAAAAAGCTGAGTAAAACAGGTGTGACATCAAAACCCTGCTTCTCTCTCATGATGCGACTCTGCTAATTCTCTGTGTGGTTTTCTGCAAATCATTGAGCCACCTCAGACCTCAAATGTTGTATCAGAGCATATAGAGCAAAATAGCTGCCCATTATAAACCTCTTTAGTGTCGCACTTCAACGTGGAGTGGAAAGAGGGTCACTTGTGCAAAATTGTTGCGCCTTAAGTAACAAAAGCAAACACACAGTCATATAACCTACTAAGTGCATCAAACTGTTGAACCCCTCCGGGTCCTGCTCTGCTGTGCATGCTTCCCATGGAGACTGGGGGAGGAGGCAGAGTGCAGGAGGGCAGCTAAAGCAAGAGCAGCTCTCCTGTAATATTCTCCCTTGGATTAAAGTAGCTTACTCTTGACCTTGCACTGCCTCGGAACTGTGGTAGTTGAAAGCCTATCCTTCTTTCACGGTCATCATGGAGAATCAGATGAGGTCTAGGTGTACTTAGGGAATGCCTGATTGCTTCCTCTGCACTCCGAGTGAGTTGGGCTGGAGGGTCATGTCTGCTATGGACTAGCAAATGGCGAGAGCTTCTCAGGGCGTTGCTCACAGTGAATCATGCTGGCACTCTCTGTCACCCCTGTGTTGTCTGCACTGATTGATACAGAAGGATTTATGAGTTGGGAAAAGATAACCAAAGATAAATGCCACAGCATCAGTAATGAGGCAGGAGAGGGAGAGAGACCAACAAACTGTAATGCCATCCCAGAGGCCTTGATCTGAGACGGCTCCTAGAAATGAAGGTCACACCATGGTCAGGGCAAAATAATGGCAATCTCTGAGTGAAAGTGTCACTTGGGTTTAACTAGGGAAGGAGGAAAGAAAACTGCAGACCAAGCTGACATCCCTCACAGTCCAATCTCTCTCCTCTAAGACGGCACTGATCCTTTCAGTTGTCAAGCTGATGTGGGGAAAGGGATGGACCCTTTGGAGGAAGTGTGGTGGCCACTTGTGATGAGTGGTGTTTGTGGAGATCTGCTCTGGGTGACATTGTTACACCATCTGGCCATGCTCCCACAAAGTGAGAAGGCATGACACACTCACAGAAAGCAAAGTGAACACCATGGCTTCAAGAGAGATTCAGATGAGAACAGAAAGAGAGAAGAGGTTTCCATTTTGAGTCTCCCTGCACATCTCTGACGGAGCCTGGTCCTCGGCATCATCTAACTCTCCATGTGCAACTCTCTGTGTGCTTGCATTACACTTGTGATGTTTCCTGCCTTGTCTGAGCCCCACAAACTTGCAGGTCTGCTTGTTCCACAGTGTGTACAAGCATGGTCCACAGCAAGTTGCAAAATGTTGCAAAAGGGGAAGAAAAAGGTTCACCACCTTGCAAGTTTGAAAAACTCTAGCAGGCTTGGGTTTTTCCTTGAGACTGGAGGAGACACAGGATCCAGGAGCACATGCCATGTTCCAGGGAGGAAGGGACAATATAACATTATGTTTGAGGTGCAGCTTTTTCATAAAAGACCAGAAATCAGTCCACTGAGAAAGGGCATGTGAAGAAGGGAGGGGTGGTAGAACACAGAGCTAAATAACTCAATAACTTGGTCAAGGCCAATCAAAGTGGATTGCAAAGGATATGGTACAATTTGGAGCCTGCATTTTCTCCCCAAGATTACCTGGATATGAGAATCATCCCAAAACAGTGCAGAAACTGTGAGGCAATACAAGGGCATGGAGCAGAGGGTGAGGAGGGCCTTTCCCAGTGAAAGTTGGCATGAGGGTCAGAGAGTGTGCAGTGTGAGACACAAAGACCCAGTTCCAAGAGGCATAAGCAGAGCTGAAGCAAAAGTCTAGAAAGGAAGTCAGCAGAGTCTAAAGAGCTAGGCATTTCAGAAAGGAAAGATATCAAACAGAAGGGGAGAGCATCCCAGATGCATGGGTGGGAAGGGAAATGTCACAAACCAGGCTTGTAGGGCCCATGGGGGTTGGACCACTGTTTATGTTTAGTCCAGCTGTTTAAAGGCAGAGACAGGAAGAACCCTACATCACTATTGGGAATACAGTCCCCAGGGCTATGGTTCTTTTCATCCACAGAATGAAAGTGATGATGCTACCCAATCTAGAACATAAGTGTCAAAAAAATTAATGGAGGTGAGCAATTCTGCTAAGAATCTTAAATGGTTTACACGAGGCATTTTACCCTGTGCCATGAGTAGGTGTCACACGTTTATTGAATCTGTTTCTCCAAATCATGGTGCTAGCTTTCCTTGCTAGTGTCCAGGAAAGTGGGCTCAGAGAGGAGATGGGTAGCTTGCCAAGGTCACACTGCCAGTAAATGGCAGAACCCTCTAAGAACTGCTTGTGTGGAATCTCATGGTCATGCTACATTTGTGGCCACTCCAATTCTGACCCATGGCACATTGAGGCAGAAGGAGCCCTGCAAAAGTGTGGTCCAGATGAAGGAATATTAGGGTTTAAAACCTGTAGCCACACAGGGTTAGTAAGACATCTGCACATGCCTGTGCTTTCTGGTTGACTTACCTCCTGCCTATTCTCCTTACAGTCTAAGGCTTCATTGCCAACGTGGATTTACTATACTTTCAAAAAACCTGGATGTCATAACAGGTTCTATTTCTTTTAATTGTGTGAAAGGCAACATGGAAAGGTTCAGTTTCTCTTTCATCATAATTCTCCTGTAATAGATACAAAGCAGAGTGGAACAGCTGCTGCTCATAATGATTCACATCTATTTTACCAACACCTTGATCTGAGAGAGTCAAAAATTTTGTAGGTGGTCCTTGATACCACTTCCCATACACACTGAAAGTACATGGACCTATGATTTACTGAACTATTGCTACTATTTCTTAAAACCGTGCAAGAAAAAAGTCAAGTTTTGATTACCACCCATAACTATGAACTTCAACTTGTTGTTATGCAGATATGATCAGGCATTAGCTTGTCCTCTGCCATTAGCACTGCCCGTGGTGGAACCTAATGCACATGCTTTCTGCTTTCATTTCCCCTTGCCTTAGCAGTGGCCTCTACAGAGCATGGATTTTGACACAAACACCAGGACATGGTCCGACATATGATAGCTCCTTTCCATGCATACAGTCTAATACAAATTCACACGAACACTCACCCATTACATGACTACAGAATCACCCACATACATGTAGTTGAAGACATGTGGCTCCTCATAAAAAGGTGCCTCTCTGTCTGTCTTTTCCTTGTCTTTCAATGTTCTTTCCCCCATTTTTCTCAATAGCTCCCTCATCCTCCAACCACTGTTCTTCTGGTCTTCTGCAAGATGCATACGTGCATGCATGTAGTTTTAGAAATCACATTCACTGAGAACCCACCACTGATCAGGGTTTTCGTGCACACTGAGGCTAAAAGTATAAATAAGTTTGGCAAGTTTCCACTCTTATGAAGTTTGCATTTCAGGGTCAGGAAATGGAAACAACAAAAATCAGTAAACAAATACTATTCTGTAGTACAAAGAATGAAAAGGGAATCATCATTTTCAGATTGCATTTTACAATATAGTTTTTTTAAACTATGTATTTTTTAGCACTTATTATCTCATATGTTTATTCCTAGGAATAAAATAGGCAGAAAACATAGACAGTAATAGGAGCATCTCAGAAAGGTCCAGAAATGGAGGAAGAGGAGGGTGCCAGGCATGTGAAGAGAGGAGTTCCTTTCAAGAGCTCAGACACATGGTGAGGAGGATGGTATTAAGGCACAGTGAGGGATTTGGGTAGGAGGAGAGTTAGACTCCAGATCATACTTTTGCATTTAGATCTACACTTTCTCCATCATCTTTTATTGAAGAGACCATCTTCCTCTTTTTTGTGTTGTTGACACCCTGTCAAACATCTGTTGAGCATAACAGAAACCTGGGTTTATTCCTGGCACTCCATTCTTTTCCACCAGCCTATACATCTGTTTTTATGCCTGTATCATATTGCTTTAATTACTACAACTTTGCAATGTATTTAGAAATAAGAAAGCATAATGTTTCCAGCTTTGCTCTTTCTCAGGATTGTTTCTACTATTCTTCATCTTTTGTGGTTTCACCATTCTTATAAAAATATTATTATCCCATTATTACTTCAGCATTATAGTTATAAATGGTATTAGTTTGATGGCTAAGTATTGAAGCTGTACTTCAGGAAGTATGATCACATTAACGATATTAAATTTTCCAATCCATGAACATGGGATATCTTCTTTATTAATTTTTTCTTTAATTTCTTTCATGAATGTTTTATAGTTTTCAGTATATTGTTTTCACTTCAGTTGTGTTCATACATATAAGGTTTCTTTTAAAGTTATTGTAAATATAATTATTTTCTCAATTTCTTTTTCAGATAGTGTTTTTGGTTATTATACAGAAACAATTGATCTTTGTATGTTGATTTTGTCTCCTGAAATTTTGCTTTTGTTGTTGGTTTGTTGTTGTGGTGGCAGTTTTTTGTGTGTATTCTTTAGTGTTTTCAATTTATAGGATCATGTCTTTGGAATCATGACTAATTCCAAACACATGCATTAAGTAAAATGGTCAAACTTGTAGAGGCAGAGAATAAAATAAATGGGGAGTCATTCAATGGCTATGAAGTTACAGTAAGATATAAGATGAATATATTCTAGAGAGTTGCTAAATAACAAAAAGCCTATAGTAAACAATACTGTATTTTGCTCTTAAAATTTTGTTAAGACTGCACTCCCATGTTAAGTGTTTTGCAATAGCAATAGTCAAATCAAAATAAAAATAAAACAAAGAGGCACAAGAAGCTTTTAGAGGAGATACATATGCCTATTGCCTTGATTGTTCTGAGGGTGTTATGACTACATGCATATGTCTAAACTCATTAAATTGTAAATATCAAATATATGCAATTTTTGTATCCCTATTGTACCTTAAAAAAAGAGCTGCTCTAAAGAAAACAAAATGAAGAAGAGGATGATAGATTAGTCAATAGAGCTGTTAAAGGGAGAGGTACTCTTGGCACCATGGACTGACATGTGATTAGCAGCTCAAGTGGAGAAAGTGAGCACAGTTCACTTTTTCATGAAGTTGATGTTGAAAACGAATAAGTTGAATAGTGGGATTTATGGACTGTCAATAAAAAGGGATGTTTTCAGTATTGTTACAATCTTATGTTGTAAGTCAAGGGAGTGTAACTGAAGGAGGGGCAGAAGTTGGATATAAAAGAAAGAGAAATCAAGCAAGATGAAAAGGAGCTAACAATGAAAAGTTCAGAATTTAAATAAGTGAAGTGATCCCTCTTCCTGAAGTTGGAAGATAAGAACTAAGGATTTGCATTGTTGTGCATGCATTCTAAAGACAAAGGGAAAGAAATGGAGGGAGAATAAGCAGTTGGCATTTCCTTTCTCTGAAAATGATTAGATAGTGAAGTGCATAAAACCTGGAGGCAGAGCTCTCAGATACGGATCACTTCTCTGTCACCTACTGTTTGTGTGACTAGAGTTTGATGCTGCATCTTTCTGCCTCCTGGTTCATCTCCAAACTGGAGATATCATGGCTCCTGGGACCTGTCTCATGGAACTGGTGTGGACCTGTGGTGAAGTCAGGGGTTATGGCAGTGCTTGGAGCACAGCAAACACATACTACTCCCTTTTATAACTTGCTCTCTATGACATACATATTATATATATTATCAATAGAAAATAAAAATCATACTCAGAAACTCATGATGAACCCTTAACTCCATGTTCACCATTTATTTTCAAATTCCAAACTAGGCATCTATAACTTGTCTCAGAGAAATATGTATTATAGGCACAAATTCTAAATTTAGCTCTGCTCTTGAGACCTCTGTCTTTGAAACCCACACAAGCTGTGCCTTTGGCATTGCTAAGGCACAACATTATTAAAAGGACATGGAGAGCAGATTCACAACACCCTTCTGGTTTGATTTTTGGCAACTTGTTATTTCATATGGTACAAATAATCATAAAATTAAATAGCACACACTTATGATTTTATAGCAATTGCTCACATCGCCTTTGCCAGGTTTCCCATATAATTTCACATATAATTAGCATGTAATCTTCAGGAATAAATAGCACTATTATTGGCCTGTAATCTGTAATAATATTTTCAGGAAAGGTATATACAAGTGTGAGCATTTGTATGAGTGAGTTTAAGCAGTCTGAACAATGCAACAATTTTACTTAAAAAAGAAAGGGGTTCTGTGGATCTCATGTGCAAACTAATTTCAGTGCTATTAAAGAATAAAGGAAATTAGATGAAATCTGTTTATTGAGTTACCATGTCTTCCTAGTATAAATGGCAATAACTATATTGACTAAATAACAGTAACCATTTAATACCCATGATGATTGAGCAAGGGTATTATAAGCACCAGATCTGCAACAACAACAGCAATAAAAATGGCTACTTGTCCTTTGGTATTCATATTCAACTTGGGAAACATCAATGACATCATTGTATGATCTAAGTACTATTATAAAACCTTTTCTCCAAATGAAGTGGTATGTTTGAAAATTACTGTTAATCTAAAATAATAGAAGTGATGAGTTTGAATTTGAACTCAAAAGTTTTCATAATAGAATCATATATTCTTGTGACACCACCCTTCTAAAATACTACTCTCATTGTTTGGAAAGAAAAGAATTAGGAAACCCTGGCCCAAGCAGCCAAGAAATGAGCCTCCAAAGTCTCAGGCCTAGTACACAGGAGTGGAAAGGAGCTTGCCAGATGAGCAAGCTGGAGAAGTGAAGGGGCAGCAAAGGGTGGACACTGAACCGTCTTTTCTTTAAGGGGCTTACCAGAAACACTAATAAAGGAAATACAGGAAGAAAACAATTTTTCTCATTTTATAAAAGAGACATCCTGCTGTCAATTAACCAAATCTGAGATATGAAAATCTACAGACAAAAAGGGTTAAGAAGGAATTATATATGCCTGAGTAGAACTAAGCTTCACTAAAAAAGCCAGACAAGGACATCAGGAGAGGATAATGTGATTAAGACTGAGACAACATTAGGTTAGTTCCAGGCCTGTCCAGCTCCCAGTAGGATTTGGTCAGAAAGATGTTTCTATCCCAGAAGCAGCATCTGTTTACTTAAACCCTGATTGGGAAGGAAGACATAATTTCCTCAGCTTTTTAGATGTTAACTTTTCACGTGCTTTGGATCATAATTGAAAGGGATCATTTATTTGTTTGCAATTTTCTGGTTGTCATGATTGCTTGTGACCTTAAAATATGAATCTTGTTTATTGGAATTTTAAATTTCAGCAAGAGCTCTAGCTGTGTAAGCCATGAGTGTAGTCAGCAAATAATAAATTTTAATAAAATGCACAAAAATGGAGTTTAGCACCAGGGACACCTGGTGTTCTTCGTGTTAGATCACATGAATGTGTCAAATATAAGAAAAATATAGATGTTTTCTCTCTGGGAGATGGCTGAAGCATGCCGGAATATGGATAAAATTTATCTACACAATCATTTAGTCAACAGACATTTTTGAGCACCTTCTATATGTTTAGGGATTAAAACTAATAGTGACACTACTATTACCTGTCCTAACCACTGATACTAAATTTCATATTTAGGGTAAGGCAGAAGCTTAAGGATGGATTGGCTCATGGGAGAGGGGCCACTAATAGATATCAAAAGGATTTTAAAAATGACAACTGAAGTTGAGGTACCATTGATGGGAATTTCTAAATAGAGCTCAGTGTAGGCAAATTGAAAATGGAGATGTTTCAGGGAAGGAATTTTATGACACAAAATCTAGGGAATCTGCAGGGAGCATTTCAATTGTGTGTGTGTGTGTGTGTGGGGAGAGTCAGCTGTCAATAGGCCCAGGGATTCAGATGTGCCAGGCAGTATGTGACAGCAAGGGACAGAATTTAACTCAGCCAACTCAAATTATTAAGTTGCCACTGACTGGAAGATTGCATTGAGGATTTATTTTAGTTTTAGCAGAATCAGGGAACTCCAGTGATGTCTCTCTCAGTTTTGATTTTTCTGTCCTCAATGGTGACTTTATTCTCAGGGAAACTTTCCCAGAGGAAAACCAGTCACCATGAACTCCAAGACTATTTTATTGGCCTCAGGGTTCCAGAATAAGGAGAGGAATTACCTTCCAGGAGTTTCAACAACATTTCTGGGCAGGTCTTCCATTGCCGCCATCTTGAATAAGGTGCCCAGAGCTTAAGCCATTATTGTAATCAGGAGGATGCAGTACCCAATGTTCAGGGATCGCCAAGTCCTCTACACCACGTGGACTTATCATGGAGGGACCATGGCTCAGGGAAGCACACTGGGAGCCTTCATCAGAAGAAGGAGACAGGGAAGCTGAGCAGGTGAATACACCCTCTCAGGGATCATCCAGCATTCCTCTCTCAGGTATGCGCACACAAGTGCCTACACACACATACATGACCACAATGACCACTTTCTCACAATCACTTAGCAAAAATGCTGAGACTCCAATAGTCAAGCTGTAAAAGATAAATGTAGGCAAAAGAAATGAAAAACCATAGTTGGATGTGGCAAGAAAAAATATTCAAAGGAATAAAAATTAGAGCAATAATGAGATACCATGTTTACACCTAACCTAAACATTTTTCTCTGAAATGAACAGCTGATAGAGTACAAATTATTGCCATTTCCTTTGGAGCATTTTATTCTTCAGCCAGATCGATAGACTTAAATATATATTTTTATATATTGATCCAGTAGTATTGAATTTTGAAAACTAACCTAAGGGAGTAATTCAGGAGAAGGAAAAAAATATATGAGGATTGTTTTCATGAAAACAATTAGGAGCATGTGAAAATCCACAGCAAAACAAACTTGCTATTTTAAAGCATAGAAGTGTCAAGTTTTCTCGAGCAAATTATTTGATCTCTCAGCCCTAATTTCCTAATTTGGAAAACAAGAAAAATGTTGTTTGTTTAATAGTTTTGTGGGTTTTTAGAGGAAGAACGAAATGATAATATGTGTAAACAGTGCAGTAAGTACAGTGTATGGCAAATGATAGCTTTATTAAAACTAGAATCATAATTAAAGTTAAATTTATACAGTTCCAAGAAGACGTCCCATTACCTAATGTTACATAAAAATAAATCAATAAAATCAAGCCAAATGAATAAAATATGTATGAAGTTTTTTATTATCACCATTGTATTAGAGAGCTGGTATAATTACTTTTTTTGTTTGTATTTTTGCTGTATTTTTCAAATTTTCTGTGGTCCTGTATTTCTTTTTTCTTTTCTTTTTGTTTCTGATTTATTGTATTGGGCATTGAACCCAGGGGTGCTTAACCTCTCAGCCACATCCACAGTCTGTTTTTATATTTTATTTAGAGACTGAGTCTCCCTAAACTGCTTAGGGTCTTGCTAAGTTGCTGAGCCTAGCTTTGGACTGGCACTCCTCCTTCTTCAGTCTCCAGAGCTGCTGGGTTACAAGTGTGCATCACCACACCTGGCTTCAGTCCTCTATTCCATGGGTGATTATAATTCTTAGAATAACTAATGTATGTCAAAACAGTTTAAAAAATGAGTAATGTCCACAAAGTAAGGAGGAGTGACAGTGAGTAATTCTATAATACAAGAAGGATGGTGACTGCCACACAGAATCATCAGCCCTGAGAAACACAAGTGTTTCAAACATGAATATGTATTTCAAGAGTATGGAGATCTGCCCCCAGAGGAGAGAGGTCTGCGGGCATTTTGGAGCTCCACTAGGTTCCAGAGTCTTTTGCAGGGCTGATAAATGATTACACATCTTTCTTTGGGCAAGGCCAGTTTGATGCCAGGCATTTAAGTCCAAGCCATAGCCAGATGACACTTGACAGGGTTATAAATCTAAGGAGGCTAGAGACCTCTTTAAACCAGTGTGAATGCAAGTTCAAGAATGAGAGGAAAGAAGAAAACCTGGGATGTATGGGTAGTGTCTCTTGCTACTATTTTTTTTTTCTTGGGCATGTACAGCTATGGAAAGAGAAATATGTCAGGTGATTAGGGGGGATAATCAGAGACCAAGGAAAGAGACTTGCATTCCAAATATTGAATTCTGACCCCTACTGGGATGACTAGCAAAGTGGTCTCAGGCCAAGTTTGATGACTTTGCACTTCAATATCCTCAGATGCAAAATGTAGCCAAAATATTTGCTATTCGGTGCTGTGACTAAAATATCTGACAAGAACAGCCTAGAGAAGAAAAGTTTATTTTGACTCAGGGTGTCAGTCCATGGTTGGCCAATTCCATTGCCTTGGGCCTAAGGGAAAGCAGAAGATCATGGCAGAAAATCATGGCAGAGGACAATGGCTCAGCTCATGGCAGCCAGGAGGTAGAGAGAGAGGAGCCAGGTAAATAATCTCCCCTGTGACCACCTTCATCCAGCTCTGCCCCCACCTGCCTTCAGGTGTCACCCACTCAAATTATTAGGCTACCTTATGGATCAAGTAACATAATCTGATCATTTCACAATTTCTCATTGTCACATTCCTGCATTGTCTCAAAGGTGAGCTTTCAGGAGCCATGACACCTTAGAGGTGTGGCTTTCTTGAAATAGATGATCGGTGCTGGAATGCTGGGCTGTCGTCAAGTGGTGCTTCCCAGAAGGGTATAAAGAAGTTAATAAATGTAACAGAACATTATCTCTACAAAGTAATTTTCAAATATCCTTCCTTTAGAGTGTGAATGTGTGTGCATGAGTGTGGGTGTTTATAGTTTTAAAATTCCACGAAAGTAATTCACAGTCCATAGCTCCATAGTTCTTCTCAAAATGTCCTTAAAACCCTTTTTTCCTTTGATACTTGAGACTTTCAACTCCAAGTCTTCACATGTGCCTCTCTTTTTTTAAATTTATTTAGTATTTACTTATTTTTTATTTTACAGATTTCATTTTGATTCATTGTACACATATGGGTACAAATTTTCATTTCTATGGTTGTGCATGATGTACATTCATATCATTCTTGTTAATCACACATGTACATAGGGTATGGATGTCTGTCTCAGCCCACCATTTTTCATACCCCTTCCCCCACCCCCTCTCATTTCCCTTTACATAATCTAAAGATCCTCAATTCTTCTCTCATCCCCCTTTTGACCCAGTTATCCCACTCCTTGGTTTATACCCAGAGGACTTAAAATCAGCATACTACAGTAACACAGCCACATCAATGTTTATAGCAGCTCAATTCACGATCGCTAGACTGTGGAACCAACCTAGATGCCTTTCAACAGGTGAATGGATATAGAAGATGTGGTGTATATACATGTGTCTCTTTTACTTTCCACTATTCTTTCATTTCTCATGATTTTCCCTTCCAAAAGTCCAAAATCAGTCTCAGTAAGCAGTACTCTCCTGAAATTATGATTCCGGAAATGGGTGAATGGAATATCTAGACTGGTATACACATGTAAGTGAAATGTGTTAATGACTGATGTTTAGTCGTGACTCAAATAAAGATTAACAATATTATTTTCTTGCCTTTGACTAGCCCAGCTAAAACCCTGGGTTACACTGTCCTTCTTGGATTAATTGGTTGATACACTATGATTTGAAAAGCTGAATTTAGTGATGATTAAATGAAATCGTATACAAAGTTCACAAATGGCATATGCTCAGAATTCCCTTGTGGGAAATTTACTTAAGAAGAAGCATAGGTAACACTTGAACTTGGAAACGATGGCCTGATGATAGTCAAAGCTCTTAATGAAATATTATCTCATGGCTTTGAGTAACTGAACATCCTTCCTCCCTTCTATTTTGTTTAATCCCTGTTTTGTTCAATAGGGAAAACAAGAATGAGTCACCTACCATGCAAACAAAACTATGCTAAACTCTAGGGAATATCGGACTGGAATCAACGCCGTTGCTCTGGAATTCCGGAATCATAGTTGGAACCTATGGGCAGTGAGATAATTTGAAGGTGACTGTGCCTCCTTGCTGCCCACTGTCTCTCTTTACCCACCTGCAGTGATTGCACGAGAGCCAGAGAATCACATTCTACACTCTCCACGATGCAGGCTCACGTCACTCAGACTAATGATCAACTTCCCAAGGACACAGATAAAACAAAGGCAGTCAGTCTTTTGTCTCCACGGCTCAGTCCCACATCTGAGAATTCAATCAACCAGAGCTCAAAACTATTGGGAAAAAAAAAAAAAATGTGTCCTGAATACATACAGACCTTTTCCCTAACCATTATCTCCTAAACAACAAAACATAACAACATCTGATAGCGGTTGCATGTGTTGGGCATACAGGTACACAGGCGATGATTTAATGTACAATGGAGAGTGTGCACAGGCTGCCTGGACACACTGCACAATTTTATCTAAGTCCTTGAGCATCCTGAGATTCTGCTATCTTGTGGGGAAGACAGGCCTGCAAGGAATCCTCTGCAGATACCAAGGGAAGACTGTACATTTTTTTTAACCAGTAAGCTTTAATGGGCCGTACCTGAGCAGTTGCCATCTGCAACTAAGGGCTTCCTTCAAGCATCTATAAGCTCCCAGACTCAGGGTGAAGGAATCCCTGAAACAGTTTACCAGAAACAGATTACCTGTGCTTGGGTCAAACAGTACATATTCTCAGTGCACACCGAAAAGTTGTGCTACCTTTCAATGCCTCAGTCTACTCTGAGGGCTCAGAGTTGGAAAGATTAAATGGACTACCATGTATAAGGTGGCTACACCTGTGATTCCCTTAACCCTTAACTATCAATGCTAGTGTTATTGCCATCTCACCAATAAAGCCTGCTGCTGTAACTTCACGGGCAGGCCCTCTTCCCAATTCCATTTTCCTTAAATTCTTGGGGTTGCAAACAGCTTCTCCCCTCCAACCCTCATCCCCTGGTACCTTAAATATGTCCAGTGACTCTGCCTTGTTTGTTACAGAGGCACACCTGCAGGCTATAAAGACTCCTTCTTGTGTATGGGCAAACACCTCAGCATTATGATATTGATAATAGTGGCAATCATACCGAACATGTGCTATGAACCAGGTGCTGTTATAGATGAATTAGGAGGTGGCTTGGGTCCCAGTACAGTTTTTAGGTGACTGAGGCCTTTATCCGCATTTTGTAGACAAGACTTACAGATAGGATTAAGTTCCACTAAAGCACACTGGACAGGTGAGCAGTAACTCCATCTTGGGTTTGTTTCTAAAATCCCATCACTCTCTGTGGAAGTTCACTAGTTCTTGGAGGTAGATCCTGAATCTCCACCCTGGACATCATGGAAATCTCCTAAGTGGGCTCTGCTTCCACTCAACCTTGGATTCTATGAACAAGTGACATTTTCTAAAAAACAATCTGACCCTGGTACACCCCAGATTAAACCCTTTAATGAGGATCTTTAACACATAAGGTCTAAACTCCAATATGTGACCTAATAAATCCTCCTATCTGGCCCTACACTGACTAACTACCATCACTTCCCTCGCTGCTCAATCACACCCTCCACTTACTGAGATTCATGGCACTTGCAGAACTTTCCCTAGTATTTTATCCCTCCATGTCCTCATCTATTTAGTCATCTTTGCTGTGTTTGTGCTGGACCACATTCTATCTAACCCGACTTTCTTTCCCACCTAGAAAATTCCTTCCCTGTCTCTGAGGCTCAAGCTCACCACCTGTGAAGGTTTGGTGACTTTCCTTTGAGGACTGAGCCCTTCTTTCTTAAGATCCCTGCTAGAGTTTCCCTCTTCTCTTATGAAAGCCAGACACCTTGGCCTGGTGGTGTCTTCCATATCTCTGGGTTGTTTAGTAGTTCCAGGATAGATATGGTGCTTTCCTTCTCTTGAGTTCTTACATACAGCAAATTCTTAATAAATATCACTAAAATGAATCATGTAGATATAGGAAAATGAGCTGGAACTGCCACTGCTGATCTCAGGAGCCATGCTGGACATGGCCCCATCAATAGCAGATGACTGAGAGCAGGAAGAAGCATACCATTCTTAAGGGTTTTAATTTTGTAATGAATAAGACAAAGTCAATTTAATAGGAAGGACATGAATCTTCTAAGGAGACAGTATGAAAAGTTCCTGTGCAGGCTAAATGAATTGTCCTACTAAAATTAAAATATTCGTAATGATGGAAAATTGTATCTCCCTTCCTAATTTTAGGAGGAAATTTGTTCCTGTGTTCTAAGCTGAGAAAAACAGTTCAGTTGCCATGAAATCAGGAGGAGCTTAAACAGAGGAAAACTCCATTTAACCGCCTCCTCAAAATGAGAAGAATATGCAAGTCCTGGGAAGGGACTGGACCAGATCTGCATTGCCTGGCAGAGAGCCACGGTAGGTCCTGAGGAAGAAAAACCAGCTTCCAGAAGCTAAGGGAAGGATGGGGCAGTGGAGGAAGCTCAGCAACGTGGTGACTTCCTAGGAGCTCACCTCCCAAATGTCTATAACCAAGGTGCAGGTTAAGTTAAAAAGTTACTGGACACTTCTTAAATAAATAAAATTGTTTCAACCTCACAGTTCACTTTTACCTGTGAAGGGAGACAAGGAAAGGGACAATTCTGTGGTCATCTGATAAATGTTATCTGGTAAATTATAAAGAAAGAGGTACATTTGGGCTGGTTCCAGTCTATGATAGAAAAATGGATTCTTTTATTCTTTTTTAAAAATTTTTTAATTGTTTCAACTAGTTATACAAGACAATAGAATGCACTTTGATACATCATATATAATAGAGTATAACTTCTCATTCTTTTGATTAAACATGATGTAGAATTCCATCAGTCCAATGGTTATATATATATACACATATATACACAGGGATATAATGCCTGATCCATTCTACTGTCCTTCCACCCTCCATACCCCCTCCCCTCCCTTTATTCTTGACTCATCATGCTAAGACAATCTTGAGAGGCACACCTGCAGGCTATGAGGACTCCTTCTTGTGTACGGGCATCTTCCCTCGGGATCACTCTCAGTATGAACAGTGGTGTCTTTGCGTTTGATTTTCTTTTACTGTATGGATAGGACCACAGACTTTACACATTGCATTGCAGTTGTGGAAACTATATATCTATCTATGGTAAGATAGGTAGATACCTGCATACAGACCTATGTGCAAATTCTTGCCATAGCCATCTAAAGCAGAGCAGAGAGGCCTTAGGGGAAAGCATTACAATCACAGTCATGCCAAGGACTGCCCTGCTAGGCTGATCCAACAAAGCAAACTGCCTTAGCTCTAGTACCAAGGCCTTGCTTCTCACCATCTGTGGAGGGAACTGCCAACCATGACCGTAAGAGCAGTCACATGCTCCCCGCTGCTGCTCACCTGTGAGAGCTTGCCAGCTCCCTTAGGCAACTTATGCAGAGTTCTCCATCTTGATAAAACCTCAAGCTCCTGCTCTGTCCTCCAGACACACCAGAGGCCACCCAGCCTCTACAAATGTGTCCTGGATTACAATCTTATTCTTTATTTCCAAATAAAAATGCCATTAGTGGATATCTTCTCTATATGTTCATTAGACTTTGACCATGATAAAAATTAGGTGATACAGATAAGAGTATCTTCCACTTATTAATGATCCCACAGGCCAACACTATGATAATTTTATCACCAAAATGCCTTCACTCTCTATAGGAGGCTGCAAACATAAATTTTAGTACTTAAATTTTATAGACTAATGGATTAGTTCAGAGCACATTACAACATATACGCAAGGATTGCTTTTTTTTAATAAAATACAGGAGTTGATACATGCACTGTAGTCTTTTAGGTTCCAAAGGCCAAACATTTCCTAAGTAGAGTATCCTTCTAATATTAGGGGCATCTAAATAGAAGAGCTTTCTCATATTAGGGTTTCCTCTGCTATTACTCAAAAAATACAAATATGTACATTTATAAAACATATTAACATCATATTAATATATCTGAATATGTTAATGTAACATTATCTATCATTAAACAGACTGAGTGTGCAGCTAGGTGGTAGACTGCTTTGTTTAGCATATGCAAGGCCCTGGGTTTCATCCCGAGCACTACAAAAAGATGAGAAAATGAAAAAGAAAAAGAAAGAAATTGGTTGGTGGATAGAAAGTAAAGCAAAAATAGGATTTAAAAGTAAACAAATAAATAAGGATAAATTTAAAATTTTGTATCCAGAAACCCACGCTTCTCACCAGATGGTTCCTAAGAATAAAAGGCCAAAAGAACTTGAGAGGATTTTCCACACGGTGAAGTAAGGTGTTCTAAAAAAATCTCTGCTCAGTGAGTGCAAATCAAATGCAAAAATAGACGTTTTTCATAAATCCCCTATGTAATCATATGCATTTCAAAAAGAAAACTGCATGGTTTTAAGTGGAAGGTTTGAGATGTACAGCCTAATCCGGTGCAGCCCTCACTAAGGCACGGCTTTGCTGGTGGAGCGCATACACTTCTCTGTCTTCACAAATGGCCTCCGGAGTCTTCCCTTCACTATCCTCTGATCCCAGACCCTAGTGCCCTGAAGTCAGGGGTGACAGGGACTTAGCAGCCCCAGGCCTAGGCTTGTGTCCAGCAGGCGGCTGGTGCTCACTGAAGCTGCAGATCCTACCTCTGCCAGTTAGTTGCCATATTTCCTGGAACAAGATACCTAATCACGTCACTGCTGTTTGCCTCAGTGGCCAGGTCTGAGTTTAAGTAGCAGCAACACTTGTACTTGAAATAATATAAAAATATATAGCTCAATGTTCAACTCTGTGTTGGGATTTAGGCATAGTTGGGGCTCAGAGGACATGCAGATTGGAATAACATGCTCTCCCTGATTTCTAGGCATGCATAATCTAGCAGGAAAGAAAGGAGATTTAAAATGATGAGAATGTGAAATCTGCTTCTGTCACTGACTATGTGATCTGAGAGTGTTACTTAAAATCTCCACACCACTTGGTCATGGGAAGTAGACAAAGACCACTATACTCATCAGAGAGAGGTTAGAGATATTGTGGGCCGTGAACTTTGCAAAATGAGTGGCATATTGGTGATATGAAAACAGTAGGCATCGTCATCAATATTAATTCAAATAGTATGAGCTGGCAGCACAATAATCCAAGAACTCATGTAGCAAATGCCACCTGTGGAACAGAAGTACATGTGCCGCTCTGATGGGTCAGTGCAGGAAGGGTGCATTTGTTTGGAGAGAGGAAGACATGAAAAATAGTGGGAGAAAATTCTGATTGGGAGAAAATTGATATATATAAAACGGTCCCATGATGATCTTAGGATTCAAATGAATCATGCTGATTTCATGTCAAAATACATGATCACACGTATTAACACACACTGGATCATGTGCTTTCTAATTCTAGAATAAGAGTTAATTTAAAGCGGACGCATGACTATGGGAACAATCTCAAGACTTTTCAAATAAGTGAATGATGTGTGCTTCCATGTATCTCCTTGCCTTGAAGTACACATTCTAAGAAGCTAAATCCAGGATAATTTACTGCAAAGAAAGTGCACGCGTCCATTGAATGTGTGAGTGAGTGACTGTGAATTTTCTGCCAGGCCTGTCAGACCTGGGGACATGGGCACCTACACAGTCTCTCTCCCCTAGCTAGGGATTCTTCTTTGACAGTGTACAAGGAGGGCATAGCACTGGACTTGTTCTTGGAGAGTGGCATGCCAAATCTCCCGTGTCTCTCTTGGTCCGCATCGTTAGGTTCAACTGCAGGAGCATGGCATGGACCCTGATGGCCTTCGAGCCTTGACAAGCTCTGCTTTTGCTTGCCCCTGGGCCTCACCCACTGCCTTCTCTGCTGTCCCTGAAATGTGCCACCCTATGTCTTCTTTCTTAACTTTTCACACATCATTTATTTGAGCTGGAGTATTCTGGCATATTTTCTTGCAGTTTTTACAGGGGAAATAAAGCATTCTTCCCCTTCTGTCTCCCTTATACTTTCTTCCTAGGGTCCTTTCCCAGCATGCCTTGTCTCCTCCTTCCAGGCTTTTCTTTCAGTGCACCATGAGCACCCAGCACAGGTTCTGCTCATGAAAGCCACAGAGAAGATCAATTGAATAGAATTGCCGGCGCAGCTCTGAACACGTGCATTTAAATGTATTCACTGACCTAAATGCATTTCTCCATCAAACTGTGCAATTGAAGGTAGGGAAAATGGGTTATTCAGTTTATAATCCATCCATAGTTTGCAGGTACCTGGAATTATTTATTTGCTAAATTCATAATAACTATTCTGTTCTAAATTATAGCTCTACTCTGAAGGTTCAGGTTTCCACTAATTCACTTCATGTCGCCACTGCTGTAATAGCTGCCACCAAACCACCTTGACACCACCCAACCATCCTCATCAGCCCACTGTTACCTGAAGGCAGAAGAACACGTGCTTTGCACTGCAGTAAATGAGGTGGAAATCCTGACCTGCCTGCCATTGGCTAGGCCATCCCAGGCAATTCCCCTATCTGTGAAGTAAGGCAGCCATGCCAGTCTCATGGGACTGAGATGCTCATTGCATTTGGGCTGAAAGATCAAGGGGTGAGTATATGGTATCTACCCCCATCTTCCTCTTGTTCAGTACATGCTCTGTGCTCCAGTGGATGTCCCAGGTCCCTCTCCAGCTGTATGACAGAACATTGGTGGTCACAGAGCCCTGCCCTAAGATGTGAAAGAGGAAATACGCGAAGGGCCCTGTCCAGGTCTGAGTTATGGGGAGCAGGCACTGCTCAGGGTTGGTAAGAAGAAGGACTTGTCCCCATCCTGCCTTCTGCTCAGGCTCAGGGAATGCAGACGATGTGTGTGGGGTGCTCAATAAAACGGGGCCTAAGTACTGTCTTTAGTTTGAGCGTCTTTCCTCCTCGTTGCAGAAGCAGGTGTGGCTAAACACACTTTCTTGATGTGCCATAGCAGTTCCAAGCCCTTCTCAGAGGTGGGGTGCAGCCAGGCAGTCAAACCGTGGAATTTCCTACCACTTCCTCTTTCTGATGTGCTTTCTGGGGGTGCATCAGAAGGCACTGAGTCTGCCACACACACACAGGGCTCAGGGAGCCTGAGCGTCACCACACACAGTAAGAGCCGAGTTTCCTCACACTTGTATGTAACAACGATGGGTATGACTTCTGAAACAATGCACTGAGCACTAACATCTTCTAAATGACAGGGACTTGAGTCCAGTGTCTCAAACGGAAACCCTCAAGCACAAGGATCTATAAGGAGATGGGGAGAAGGAAGAGAAGGCACATTTCTTTATGTGTAGCTCTTCTCTTTGCATATGCTTCCCCATTTAATCTTTCCAAACAACCATCACATCATGGTCTTGTCACATTCCAGGTGGGACACACAGCTGAGAGACCAAGCTGGTCTGGCTAAATCCTCTGCATTTTTCTCTTCACTAAAAGAAAAAAGCAATAAATGGTCCAATGACAGAGTCACAGTCTATGTGGTCAGGACTCTCACTGAGAGAACAATCCCAGCTAGGACAAGGACTAGCATTTTAACACTGGCCATAAAGCCCACCTCTAAGGCATTAATTTAAACATCTGCAAAATGGGTTTGTGTGAGAGATGGAAAGTGGTGTCCATTTTCATAATACAGTATTTAGCTTTCAACATAACATTGCTTGGGACATAGGAAAGGCAGCTGGCAGAGAGCAGAGTGGAAAGTTACAAGCAGGTCACACAGGAGTGTGAAGATTCACGACCCCTTCACCAACAGGAGATGAGGAAGAGGGGACCCAACTGACCAATAGATAAACTGTGTATGTGCCAAAAGACACTCAATGCAAGGGGACTTTCCCATCACAGGAGAACAAAGGGAAGTGGTGACAACAAAAGGTATATTTCTTTAAATAGCCTAAAAGGAGACAGCAAAACTGAGGTGAGAGTTCAGAAAGATTGTGCACCCACAGTGCTCAGCCCATGAGGAACCAGGGGAGGGATCCTGTGCTCCAGGGGATAAGACACTGGCTGTACCCAGTCTGTGGGGCCCTGACCACCAGGCACCGATTTTGCAAGACGAGTCATTAAGGGAAAACATCGTTGTTGGCTGCACCTTGTGTCTCTTAGTCCATTCTTTGGGTTTGGACAGGGGAGTGTGTTTCTCACTGTATGCAATCCAATCTTCCTCAAATTATTATTGGGATCGTAAAGTGAAATAATATACACAAAACAGTTTGATCTGCATATTGTCTTATAATTAGAAAAGGATCAATAAATATTGCTATTTTTAAAGATGGCTAACTGAGAACCTAAAGGTAGAGTCCCTAGAACACAGAGTGGTCTAAGGTTACCTTGTTTAGAGGCTGCTCAGCATTTCCCCGGAGTTTGTACACATTTCTATCATCCCCACAGCCTCACCAACACTCCACATTGATACACTTTTTAATTTCAGCCTTTGCAGAAAGAAAGGTGAAAGAGCATTTTGTTGGAGAGTCATCAAACATTTCCTTGGTGACTACAGATGTTCAGCTATTCTTTACACACATCTTGGTGATTCATTTATCTTTTTTGAATAGTGTTTGTTCCAACTTTTGTTCAATTTTTGTCAGTATTTTTATGATTCATTGTTAAGAGAGTTTCACATGTTCTTAATCTATATCCCTTTAGTTTGTACTTTCCTTTTCATGTTCTTTACAGTGATTTTTGATAAAAAAAAATGTTTTATACTGAATGAAGTTAAATTTCTGTATTTCAATGTTAGCAGGTTTTTTGTTGGTTTTGTTTTTATTCTAAGACGGCATGGCCTCCTTGAAGTTCACAAAAATATTCTTCAGCATTTTCATCTAGAGAAATTTGTTTCTAGCTTTGAAGTTTAAGTTGTGATGCATTCTGAATTGATTTTTGTGTACAGATTGAGACAGGATTTAAAATATTTACCCCAGATAATTGGAAATATATTTTCACAAAATAACTTGTGCAAGAATAGTGATAGCAGTACTTTTTTAAAATGGCTAATTCCTGATAGAAAATGTCCATCAACTCAGAAAGGAATGAATAAGCAATCCCTGGCATACATACAATGGAGTGCTACCCACCAATACAAAGGAATGAACTATGGACACATACAGGTACCTGCATGGGTCTGAAAAGCAGCATGTTGGATGAAAGAAACCAGGCAAAAAGAGAAACTCATGAATTATTCATTCATGTGAAGTTGAAGTTCTAGAAAACAAAAAATATTATGCTGAGGAACTAGAGTTAATTAGCTGAAAAAGGTCATGAGGAACTATTGTTCTGCTTTTGAGCAGTGATCAGGTGATTGCTTATAATTATTGATATCCATGAACAATACCATGATGATTAATTAAACCTCACCTGTAAAGTAAAAAACAAAGTAAAAAGTAGGTGGTTACTAGTTACTGTGGTTTTCTGCATCGGCCAGTCAGTGGATGAGAGGACTTTTGTTAAGATTCCTGATCTCAGAGTCTCCAACCTCCAGGCCACTAATTCCGATGAAGGCCCTCTGTACTCTGGCCATGTGCAGATCAACACGCCTGCCCTTTGGGCCTGGAGCCATGGACCTGCTGCCCAGGTCCTGCTCTGCAAGGATGCACATTCCTACAAATCAAGTGCCAGGGAACCGTCCTCCACTAGGCCCTCCACTCATAAACTCCCACTGCCCACTGCCCATTGCATGGTCCACAGAATGCAAGAATGAGCTTAGCTTATTCAGGATTAGGTCACTGACGACACTGAAGGTCAGAGAATTTGGATGTCTATGCCAGAGAAATAATATTCATAAGCATTAAAACTCAGGTCAGCATGGGTCCGAAATTATCTTGTTTCACTTCACCACCAACCAGGAGAAGAGGACGCTCGGAGCTGCCGTGCAATACTGGACAGTCCAGAGGGAGCCTCCAGTAGCACCTGTTGTTTAAGAAGAGGGCAAACACTCTGGGCCTTCAGACTTCTACATGCTTCAGTACTGAAAGTGAACCAGCTCCTCCCAATGAGTGCAAGGTTCATGAATTTATTACATATTCACTATACTCTTGTCTCTGTAAAAAGCAGGGATTGGGTATGTCCAATTTGTCTTTGAGCTCAATTTAGGTATTATTACTGTGTATTATTACTCAATAAGTAGTGGCTGATTCTTTTAACCAAACAGCTAAATGTGAAATATCTGAGGAAAAAAGGGTGAAAATTATATGGGAGAATTTCATTATTTAGCATCCATTTTGATTAAAGCAGAATTTCTTCTTGTCTAAATATATTCAAAATATAAAATAATGTCTTTATATTTTAAACACTTACAATTGTATTCTTAGAGATGAAAATATTTCCTCTTAATTTAGTTCAAGGATCTTACAATGCTTTGTCAACTTTCTAAATGGTTTCACTGTAGTTTACCCCAAAAAAAGTAAAAAATGAGGCAAGAAAATCAAACAAAAACCAAACAAAATTATTTCTGCATTATTCAACAGAAATTTTAAACATAACTGAAGACATTAGGAAAAACATAACAGTAAAAATCAATAAAACCAGACGTTACCTTGTTCACAAAAATATTTAAAATTTCCTTCAAACTTGTTATAGTTTCAAAACAAAAATATATTTTTCATGTTACTAGTGGTCTCCTAAGAGCAAAATTTTACATAACACAGTTTCATATTTCTCAAATAATTAAGGAAAACAGTTGTTCAAAAGAAAATAACTGTTACCAACACACTACCTCATAATAAATAAAATATTGTACTATAATAGAAAAATCTTGTAAATTACATTGAGAAGATATACTTTCTAAATTAAAGTTATTCAAAAAGATAGAAAACTAGCACAAAAGTACAGTGCATTAATATTAATTCCAAAACACATTATCTCTGCCTCACATGGATTTCAAATATGAATGAAGGATACTTCCTTTTCCATTGCTTTAGATCACCTGAAAAGTTTCATCATTGATGATCACTTGACATCTGCAAGCTGGCGTAGGTGACTGAGATAAAGAGATATTCTCCTTGCAATCACTGGGTTTTTAAATTCTACCATGACAGACAGCAGCTCTGAGATAACCATAATGACAAAAATGAAAATCAAAGAGAAACAAAGCCTTTTACTCCCAGTTATAGAGAATCAGATTGTATAAGATTAATATTCACAAAACAACTTAATGAACTTGGTAAACTTTTTAAAATGTAAGAGTTTGAAGCCACTTTAGATTAACCAAGCCTGTAGGACTTGAAGGGAAAGTCCTAGAAAGAAGGAAATGAGAGAGAGAGATGCTAATATATGAACTGTTTTCCACACAGGAAGTATTGTGGTCCACTGCCTAGCAGTAGATGAAAAGTTATGAAGCAGAGCAGAATTGGGTAAAAGGGTGGAAATTGAGATTACTCAGCAATTCATTAGGTCTACAAAGAAACACGTTGTAAGACAGGATCCTCCCAAAAGAGGGTCTTTTATGAATACATAGCCTCACACAAAGCTGCAGATGAGAAGAAGGCAAAATGGAAGTGACCTACTTCTCCTAAAATCTGAATCCCCCACTTCAGCACAGATGAATACCAAACTGGATGGAGGTGATCGGGTCATATTTAACTACTTGAGAAAGGGGAAAATAAATTCCAAGTGTAGGAATATAGCACCCTCCAGACTTCAAATAGTTTGTAAAGAATTCCATGATGCTGATTAAAAATTAAAATGTATCAGAGACAAAAATAAAGTGATCTAAAATCAAGATGGAAATAAATGACATCAGTAACAACACTTAGAAGAACCAAATATTGAAGTTACGAGACACAGCAAATAATGAATGTGATATTATGCTCAAGAGGCTAGATGATCTGGTGGACAATACCAACAGAAAAGAGGAATCGTAAAAAAACAGAGGCATACTAAAATTCTAGGATATAAAATAAAATAATCAAAATTAAGAACTCTATGCATGACATTAACAGAATAATGTGATTCTGGATAAGCTTAATGAACCAAAATATAGAAGAACATGTCAAAACTAAGATGTGGAGAGTAAAATGCCTGAAAATATAGAAGAAAATAAATCAGAAAACACAGGTGAGCTGGCCATTGTGGTGCACAACTATGATCTCAAAGACTTGGGAGGCTGAAGCAGGAGGGGTGCAAATTCAATACCAGCCTCAGCAAATTAGTGAAGCCCTAAGGACTTCATTAGACCATGTCTCAATAAAAACATAAAAAAGGAGCTGGGAATGTGGCTCAGTGGTTAAGTGTCCCTGGGTTCAAGCCCTGGTACCAATAAATAAATAAATAAATAAATAAATAAATAAATAAAAATTAGAAATTAAACAGAAAAGTAAGAGTTAAAAAAAAGAAAACACAGGTGCCTATCTGTCCTATCAAAAATGTTCATTCCTTAAAAAAAAGGGAGGAAAAAGAAGAGACATATCTGAAGATATGTTGTAGAGCTTTCAAAATCTGCTGAAAGTTATCAACACACAGATACTAAATATGTTAAAACATTCAAGCTAATTAAAACAAAGGAAATTGTAACAAGGAATTATTAAATAACAAAGTATTAAATTATTAAATACCAAAGGAAATTAGAATGTTTTTGAACAAGTCCTTTGGGTTGGTTGTTTCATTTTGTTTTAAATATATTCCTGCTTTCAAAGTTAAAATCATTCATTGGTACCTAAAATTAATCATTATTGAAATAAGTTAAATAAAACATGAAATCTGAGGATTTCACTGCATTCACAAATTAAAGAGCTCAGTACACAAAAGTTTGCATTTTCCTAACCTGTCCTTCTTTGAAATCAATGGAGTTCAATCAAAATTGTCAGCTATGAATGCAAAGGACCAAGCAAATGAATACAATTTTGAATAACAATAAAATTGCTAGGCACATATTACCTGATAACAGCTATAGAACTTAAGACATGTTAGCATTGGACTTATGATAGACACACAAATTAATGCCACAAAGAAAAGAATTTGGAAAAAAATATGTGGCATTTCAAGTTCACATGGGTAAAATGAACTATTTGGGGTAAAGATTATTTCTTTGAAGGATGCTGTATCATTTGTCATTTGTTACGGAAAGACTAAGAATCTTGGTGCATATTTGGTAGAATAAAATTACTCCAAATGGGTTTTAGATATAAAAATGGAAGAAAAATAGGGGAAAGTGAACAGAATACAATGTCTATCAATAGTAGATTGTATAAATAAACTTTTATACAATGTAATGTAAAAAAAGTACTGCAATGTAAATAAGGGAATTACTGCTACATTCATTAATATCAATGAATCTAACCAAAAATATGTTGTTAAATTTGTGGGGTGGTTACACAGGGGTATTTGCTTTGAAAAATACATGAATGTTTACATTTATGGTTTATATATTTCATCTAGATCTAGATATATAGATAGATATGTATATAGATAGCAATAGATATTTTTATATACATATGTTATATATTTGTAGAATATTTATTAGCAACATATAAGCTAAAGGTAATTATGGTGAACTTATGTTTGTGTTTCCTGTCTTCTCATACAGAGTACCCACCCCACTGTATTTCAAATGAGTTCCTTTCCCTGGTCAGACCAGAATAAATGGGGATCAGTTCTCTTTGCAGTTATGCTGTATGAAGACCAACATCAACTCCAGTTTTGCACAAATACAATTTTTTATATGTGTTCTCAATTTAAAAGACACTGGAAAGCACTCCCCTTACTGTGAGCTTGCTAAGGGAGAATCTAGCTTGTTCTGTTTACAGCACTTAGACCATCACTTGTCTAAAAGGGTTCACTAAATATAGCCATGATTTATTTAAATTAAGACAGAGATTAACTATTAGAAATTATAGTTTCTGTTGTGTATATATGAAATACATTAAGAATAAAATAATTTATTGTCTCAGAGACCTAGGAAGGCCAAGGTGAGAGCTGGCCTTCAAAATCCAGTTGTTAAAGCAACATCCAGCGATCCTTTTTCTCTCTGGGTCTCTGGTCTCTGTTTAGCTCAGATTGGTTTTGCTCTGGTGCAAATTATCTCCATATGGCAGACCAAATATTGTCTTCTGATAGTCGTCCTCCCATAGACAGTCTCCTCCCTAGGAAATGTTCTGATTGGACCAACTGTCTGTTTTGGAGCCAACCCTGTCGGAAGACAATTTGGACTCTGTCTGAACTGACTTGGTACAGTTCTGCAGCTGGGGATGTGGCAGGCACCATGATGTACTCCTTTGGAACCACAAAAGAAGAGATTGCAAGTATGCTTTTAGCTGAACATGAAAAACCATCATCTGTCTTCATCAGCACAGAAAGAAACCTGAGAAAATCACATCAAGAAGAAATATTTACTAAGGGCTTCTTTGTGGCATAGTACATGGTCTATTTTGAAGAATGATCCATGAGCTGCTGAGAAGAAAATATATTCACTTGATGATGGATGAAATACTCTATACATGTCTGTTAAGTCCATATCATTGATTGTATTATTTAGTTCTATAGTTTCTTTGTTCAGTTTTCGTTTGGAGGATCTATCCAGTAGTGAGAGTGGTGTGTTAAAGTCACCCAGTATTATTGTGTTTTGGTTCATTTGATTCTTAACATTGAGAAGAGTTTGTTTGATGTAGGTAGATGCTCCATTGTTTGGGGCATAAATATTTAAAATCCCTATGTCTTGCTGGTTCATGGTTCCCTGAATCAGTATGAAATATCCTCCTTTATCCCTTCTGACTAACTTAGGTTTAAAGTCCACTTTATCTGATAGGAGGATGGAGACTCCTGCTTCTTCTCCATGTGCATGGTAAGGATTTCCCCATTCTTTCACCTTTAATCTGAGGATGTCTTTTTTATGAGTCTCTTAAAGACAGCATATTGTTAGGTCTTCCTTTTTAATCCAATCTGCCAGTCTATGTCTTTCCATTAATGAGTTTAGGCCATTAACGTTCAGGGTTATTATTAGGATATGATTTGTATTCTTGGTCATTTTGGTTTATTTTTGGTTTTTACCTTGACTTGGTTTTTCCTTTGACTGGCCTTCCTTGAGGGTAATTCCTCCTGTTGCTGACTTACATATTGTTGTTTCTCACTTTCTCCTCATGAAATATTTTGTTGAGAATGGTCTGAGTGCAGGCTTTCTATTTGTGAATTCTTTCAGCTTTTGTTTGTCATGGAGGGATTTTATTTCACCGACAAATGACAATACCAGACCTTAAACTCTACTATAGAGCAATAGTAACAAAAACCACATGGTACTGGCACCAAAATAGACAGGCGGACCAATGGTACAGAATAGAGAACACAGAGACAAACCCACAAAAATACAGTTACCTCATACTAGACAAAGGAGCCAAAAACATACAATGGAGAAAAGACAGCCTGTTCAACAAATGGTGCTGGGAAAACTAGAAATCCATATGTAATAAAATTAAATTAAACCTCTGTCTCTCACCTGCACAAAACTCAACTCAAAATAGATGAAGGACTTAGGAATTAGACCAGAGACTCTGTACCTAATAGAAGAAAAGTTAGGCCTGAATCTTCATCATGTTGGCTTAGGATCAGAC
>JAJEJO010002812.1:560132-574747 GCA_020662805.1 Glaucomys volans | reverse complement strand
GTTGGTTTGGCTGTGGTGAAATAGGCACACTTTTCCATTGCTGGTAGAGTTGTGATCGGTGCAATTACTCTGGAAAGCAGTGTGGAGATTCCTCAGAAAAGTTGGAAAGGACCCACCTTCTGAGGCAGTTATCCCGCTCCTTGGTTTATACCCAGAGGACTTAAAATCAGCATACTACAGTAACATAGCCACATCAATGTTTATAGTGGCTCAATTCACAATAGCTAGACTTTGGAACCAACCTAGATGCCCTTCAACAGATGAATGGATAAAGAAGATACGGTATATATACACAATGGAATACAACTGAGCCATAAATAATAATAATATTATGGCATTTGCAGGTAAATGGATGGAATTGGAGAATATCATGCTAAGTGAAATAAGCCAATCCCCCAAAAAACAAAGGCCAAATGTTTTCTCTGATAAGTGGATGATGATATAGAATCTGGTTGGGGAGGAAGTGAGAGAGGAATGGAGGATCTTCAGATTATGTAGAGAGAAATGAGAGGGGGAAGGGGTGGGGGTATGAAAAATGGTGGAATGAGACAGACATCATTACCCTATGTACATGTGTGATTAACAAGAATGATATGAATGTTCATCATGTACAACCATAGAAATGAAAATTTGCACCCCGAATGTGTACAATGAATCAAAATGAAGTCTCTGAAAATAAAAAAATTAAAAATTAAAAAAAAAAATTTAAAAAAAGGAGAAATATTTAGTCATTGAAGGGTTGAGGGAGACTGTGGGAGGAAAAAGGAACATTACATCAGAGAAGTAAAATAGTACCTTGTGTATCCTTAAAGGAATTACTCCTTCAAGTTTTGCCACTGCTTTTCTTAAACTACCTACCAGCTGGTAGGTCTACCAGCTGGTGAAGGACTCCCAGTCAGGGCCCTCACAACTGGTGAAGGATTCCCTTTCCCTTTAACACTCACAACAAGCCATGGACATAAAATGCTTGGAAATATAATAATAAATGATATGCATTTTATCATATTCTGTAAACATAGTACCATTTGTGTTTACTTAGTGTTCTAAGGACCATTTCAAGAATTCATCATACAATCCTGTGAATAGTCTGCTCCTGCTGGAAAGATGGAAGGCACACCATGTTCTCTGCTGCTCATGTTAATACAACAGAGGCCTCTGAAGGCTAACCACAGGCAGATGTTAGAGCTCTGAAACTCAGCGACACAGGTGTGGCCATTAGGGAAGTGGAGCACTGTGGGATGATGCAGTGGAGAGCTCTCTGCAATGGGTTTTTACATCCAATGCTCCAGACTTGAAGTGGAGGAAGTAGCAACCCAGAAGTACCAAAGGCTCAGATGAGAAAGGCAGGAGGAAAACTTCCTGTCCCCTGCTAAATGGCCAGGGAAATATATTTGTTCCCCTCACATACCCACCAAGCCAGAGTGTGCAGCTTGGACTTCCACACCCCAAGCAAAAATGAACACAGCCTAAATCTTTAAACCTATACAAAAGGCAACCAAAAATGATCTATGGAGATAAACTCAAAATATAAAACTCATAAGAAGTGAAATCAGACAGAAAATACAAGAAGTGAAAAATCACTTCAATAAAGAGATGGAGATTCTAAAGAAATAGGAAAGCCTCAAAATGAAGGAAGCAATGAACCAAATTAAAAATTCAATGAAAAGCATCAACAACAGACTATACCACTTGGGAGACAGAGTTTCAGGCCTCACATACAAAGTATATAATCTTGAAAATAAAGTTGACTATAGAGATTAGATGTTAAGAGACCATAAGCAGAAATTTCTAGAAATATGGATTCACATGAAAGGGCCAAATTTAAGATTCATGGGGACAGATGAAGACTCTGAAATACAAGCTAAAGAAATGCATAATTTTTTCAATGAAATAATATCAGAAAATTTCCCATACCTTAAGAATCAAATATAGAATACATTCAGGACTCTGAGTATATAAAATTACAACAGACCCACATATTATTATGAAAATGTCTATCATATAGAAGAGAATTCTATACCCAGAAAAAGAATTCTATACCCAGAAAAATTAAGCTTCAAATTTGCAAATGAAATAAAAAACTTCCATGACAAATAAAAGATAAGCAAATTCACAACTAGAAAGCTGGCACTATAAAACATATGCCATAAAATATAGCATGAAGAAGAAATGGAGAATAAAAACCAAAACCAGCAGGAGAAACTACATTAAAAGAATATCAATCAAAGGAAAATCTAATTCAAATTAAAAATTAGATGTAAATCAAAATGTCATGAAATAAAAAGCATCTTTCAATAATAACACAGACTATAAATGATCTAAACTCATCAATCAAACGACATAGTCTTACAGATTAGATTAAAAAACAAGACTCCAAAATATGCTGTCTCCAAGAGACTCGTCTCATAGACAGACATCCACAGACTGAAGGTGAAAGGATGGGAACAATATATCATTCACATGGACCTTCTAAATAAGAAGGGTTTCTACTCTTGTATTAGAAAAAGTGGACTTTAAACCAAAGTTAATCAAAAGAGACAAAAAATGGACATTTCCTATTGTTTAAAGGAACTATAAAGCAGCAAGAAATAAAAGGCATGAATATTCATGCTTCAAATAATGGAGCAGCTACCTACATCAAACAAACCCTCTTAATATCAAAAACCAAATGGAAAAAAATAATGGACTATAATGCAATAATACTGGGTAACTTTATCACACCTGTCTCAACACTGGATAGATCCTCCAAGCAAAAACTAAATGAAGAAACCATAGAACTAAAAAATACATCCAATAATCTAGATTTAACAGACACATATAAAATATTTCATCCATAAATGACTGAATACACCTTCTTCAGAGCAGCATATGGAACATTTTCTAAAGTAGACCTTATTTTAGGCCGCAAAACAACTTCTTTCAAATGAAAAAAACAATAGAGAGAATACTCTGCATACAATCAGATCACAATAAAATAAAATTAGAAATGAGACAAAAAGTGGAATCTACTCCAACACCTAGAGAATAAATAATTCACAATTGAATGATGAATGAATAGTACAAGAAATCAGGAGTGAAATAAAATAAAATGCTTAGAAATAAATCAGAATAGTGACACAAAATATAAATATCTCCAGGATACCAGGAAGACAGTTATAAGTCCACACTGTTAGTGGGACTGAAAATTGGTACAACTCCTCTGGAAGGCAGTATGACAATTCCTTAAAATACTAGGAATGAAATAAATAACATTGACATCATTGAAATAAATAACATTGACATCATTGAAATAAATAACATTGACATCATCAATAAATAGCATTGACATCATTCATTTAAATAATAGATACCAATAAATAATCTAACATTTTATCTCAAGACTCTAGAACAAAGACAAATCAACACCAAAATCTGAAGAAGACAGGAAATAATCAAAATTAGAGCAAAGCACAATTAAATTGGCATTAAAAAAATAATTCAAAAAATCAATAACCCAAAAGTTGTTCCTTTGAAAGAACAAACAAAATCAATAAACCCTTATCCAGGCTAAAAAAAATCAGCTGTATGTGGTTCAAAGATCTAGGAATTAGGTTGGAAGCATTGCACACTCTAGAACAAAATGTAGACTCAATGCTTCAACATATTGTCCTTCAAATTGACTTCCTTAAGATGATTCCTAAAGCACAAAGAAATAACATTAAAAAAAATCAATAAATGGGATGGTATCAAACTAAAAACCTTCTTCACAGCAAAGGAAATGATCAAGAACTTGAAGAGAGAATGGAGTAAATCAGAAGACAGAATGGAGTAAGTCTTTGTCATCTGCATGTTAAGTATGGCATTCATTTCCAGGATTTAAAAAGAATTCGAAAATCTTAACACCAAAAAAAAAGAAATAACTCAATCAATAAATGGGCAAAGGAACTGAATAGACCCTTCTCAAAAGAAGAATAATACGAAAAAATGTTCAACATTTCCAGCAATTAAAGAAATACAAATCAAGACTACACGATGAGATTCCATCCATCTCCAGACAGAATGGCAATTACCAAGAATACAAGTAACAATAAATGTCGGTGAGGATGTGGGGAAAAAGGAATGCTCATACACTGTTAGTGGGACTGCAAATTGGCCCAACCCCTCTGGAAGGCAGTATTGCAATTCCTCAAAATACTAGGAATGAAACCAACATTTGACCCAGTTATCCCACTCCTTGGCATATATCCAAAAGATTTAAAATCACCGTACTCTATTGACGCAGCCACATCAATGGTTACAGCAGCACAATCACTGTAGCTAAGCTACGTAACCAAGCTAGGGGCCCTTCAACAGATCAATGGGTACAGGAATTGTGGCATATGTGCAGAATGAGAGAAATTCAGTAGATTAGACGAAGAGGAACAAGATGAAGTGAGGGGGATAGAAAGAGGAAAGACAGTAGAATAAATCTAACAAGATTTTCCTATGTACACATATGAAAATGGCTAAGAACATCCCATCACCATGCCCACCCACAAATATGGGGTCCTAATTAGAATAAGATATATCGCATGCTTGTATGATTCAATCAAAACAGACTCTACTGTTAGCACTAAGAACCAACATAAAACCCTTTTTAGAAAAACGGGTAGGGAAATATTTTAAAGATATAAACCTATACAAATTTTTGGCACCACAACCACGATCCATTAAAAAAATAAAAGTTTGCTTGTGAAAGTATTGTTTAAAAGAAGAAAATACAAGCTACAGGTTGGGAAAAAAGATTAACAAACCACACACTTGTAGAATCTCCTCTACAAACAACCCTCCAAAGTCAGCAGTGAACACATAACTAAATCAACAATCCTGTCAAAACCCAGGCAAACAGCATGAGCAATCAACCCCCTGAAGAAGACAGAGTAACATTAAATAAGTACATAAACCTTCAATCGTTAAGCAAATGCAAATTAAAATACCATTATTTATCACTACATTCTATACAAATATGAAATAAATAATCACAACATTAGACACCAGTGAGGACGTGGAGAATCTGTGTCATTCATCCATCACTGGTGGGAACGTGAAATGGTGCAGTCACTCTGGAAAACATTCTGAGATTGTCTTTAAAAGCTAATCATGCAACTGCCATACCCTCAGGGAACCACAAGTGGGGACGTGTATCCCAGATAAAAGAGATCTATATTCACACAATCATCTGAAGACAAATGTTCACAGTAATGTCCCAACAAAAAATTACCCATTCGGCTTTTGTGTTTTTTAGGATTGGCATATTTCACTTAGCATGATATTCTCCAATTCCATCCATTTATCTGCAAATGCCATAATATTATTATTCTTTATGGCTCAGTAGTATTCCACTGTGTATATATACCACAACTTCTTTATCCATTCATCTGTTGAAGGGCATCTAAATTGGTTCCACAGTCTAGCTATGGTGAATTGAGCTGCTATAAACATTGATGTGGCCGTGTTACTGTAGTATGCTAATTTTAAGTCCTTTGGTATAAACCAAGGAGTGGAATAACTGGGACAAAAGGCGGGTCCATTCTAAGTTTTCTGAAGAATTTCCACACTGCTCTCCAGAGTGGCTGCACCAATTTGCAACTCCACCAGCAATGTATGACGGAACCTTTTTCCCACAGCCAAGCCAGCATCTATGATTGTTTGTGTTCTTGATAATACCCATTCTAATTGGAGTAAGATGAAATCTTAGAGTTCTGATAAGTGGATGATGATATATAATCGGGACGGGGAGGTGGGGTAAGAGAAAATGGAGGAACTTTAGATTACAAAAAGGAAAATGAGAGGGGGAGGGGCGGGGATATGAAAAATGGTGGAATGAGACAGACATCATTACCCTATGTACATGTATGATTGCATGAATGGTATGAACCTACATCATGCACAACCACAGAAATGAAAAGTTGTACCCCATTTGTGTACAATGGATCAAAATGAAGTCTGTAAAAATTTTTTAAAAATTTAAAAATAATCCAGATGTCCTTCAACAAATGAATGATAAAAAAAAAGACCTTGCAACTTCAATACCACAGGATATTACTCAGTAATATAAAGGACCCGAGCACTAATATACACAATACCAAGTCAAATCTCCAGGAAATTATGCTAATAATTTAAAAGCATGAAGAAAGAAAAATAAAAGAAAAATAATCCCCGAATTTACACATTGTGTAGTTCTATTGTTAAAAAATGCACTTAAAATGAACAAATTGCAGAAACTAAGAACATGTCAGTACTGTCCAGAGGCTAAGGAGATGGGAAACAGGCTGCGGCTGTGGAACAGGAGTTAACTTTGGACTCAAAGAAAAGTGTCTCGACTGCAGCAATACCAACATCTTGGTTGTAGCATATAGTTGGCAAGATAATAGCACTGGGGAAAATTAGGTAAGAAGTTTCTACACTATTTCTCACAGTTCCATGTGAATATACAATTATCTCAACACACAATGCTTAATTAATATTATGCAGATAAATTATCTCTCCATGAAAATATGAGCTCCTGGAAGTGGAAGGAGAGAAGGCTGGCTTCCACCTGGGTTTTATATAGTGTTGCTGTGATAAATGGTGGCTGTGTTTATTCTATGAGAGACATGAACTTGTCCCAGGAGGTGGTATTGAAGCAAAAGTCAACAAAGTGTGTTTATGACATGTCATTCCTTTTAGTTTAAAAACTATTCTGAATTCTGAATCTCTATTAAAAGAAATGCTTTCTCATGAAGCATAATTAGATATACTATTGAAAATGTGAATTGTTTCAAATAATATAGAAGACACCAATTTATTAAGACATGAAAAATTTTCAATATTTAATTAAAAATTTTATTAATCAAATATAATTTTCTTTTCGTCTACTTTTTCTTCCAATGAAATAATTAATTAATAATTAATAATTAATTAATTAATAATTATTGATTTTTTGTTTGGTAATCCACAAATTAGAGAATTGAAGGTCGCTTACAACATGCAAAATCAAGAGTAAGTGTGGGCTGATATACATGAGGTTGACTTTAATCTTACTTTGTGATATTTGGCTCACAGGGACATATCTTTATTTGATTATTTTTGTATAAGCAAAATACTGTGGCTCAAAATTCAAAATGAAGAGGACTGTATGGAGCCTGATTGCCTCCCTTGGAGTCTCCACACTTTCCAGAGAGCCTCATGAGTTAGATTTGTTATTCGCCCTTTGAAATCGTGTTTTCTCTTATCCCTGGGGCCCTGGATTGCGATTGTAAAGTGTCTGTGTTTATGAAGTAGTTCTACATCTCCCTGATTTCTGTCACCTGGAGCCCTTCAATGGTCTTTTTATTTTTAATTTTCCTGCTAACGCTTTCGTCTCTGCAATATCCTTAGTGTATCAAATGGATGATCTCTAATCACCAACCGCACCGTGTCTCTCACATTCTGCTTGAAACACTCAGCAGTGATTTTGTCTTACAAGGAAATGTGACTTTAATCCTGAGAATGAGGCTCATTCTTGGGTTCCCTGGCTCTCGCCTTGCCTCAGGGCCGGGAGACCTGCACTGCTCTTCCCTCTGCCTGGAATGCTTGTCCCCTGATCTGCTCACATCTGGTTTCTTCTGACTTCAGAGCCCAGCCCAAGCACCACGTTTTCAGGAACTCCGTCGGAAGCCCTTTCTGTGCCGACCATCAGCACACCCTCCTCATGTGACACATGCTTCCCGTAGCTTTTCAGCACTGATGCCGTCGATTTCATATAGGCACTGTTTACTGGTATTTGTTGTTGTTCAGGAAGGATCCTGTCCCAAAATATATACTCAGTCAAGACTGGGCAAATGATTTATTTTGTCTTCTTGATCATTTTATTTTTACCACCTAAAATGGGATGAGAATATTAAAGATAATTAAAAATATATGAGTCGG
This sequence comes from Glaucomys volans, assembly GCA_020662805.1. Taxonomy (NCBI): domain Eukaryota; kingdom Metazoa; phylum Chordata; class Mammalia; order Rodentia; family Sciuridae; genus Glaucomys; species Glaucomys volans. Next base: position 566,839 of record JAJEJO010002812.1, on the reverse strand, counting down.
ATGCATGAATGCATCACTAGACAATCATTGCATAATTTAGAAGGTCACAGCTAGGTCACGGCTTATAGGACTTAGAGGAGTTATATAAACTCTGTGAGAGATTGTTTCATGTCTACACTGGGTGGAATATAACATTTCCCACAAACTCACAATATTAATTTTATGACATACTTTAAATTATAGGTCATACCAAAATGATAGTTCTTTCCTGCTTCCTAAGGGCTTCATAGCCGATTCTTAGAAATATGAGACTAAGAAGCAATGGAGGAAAGAAGAATAAAATTATGGCATTTGTAGGTAAATGGATGATGCTGGAGACTGTTATGCTAAGTGAGATTAGTCAATCCCAAAAATCCAAAGGCCGAATGGTCTCTCTGATAAATGAATGATGATGCATAATGTGGGGGGGGGGGTATGGGTGGCAAGAATGGAGGAAGGATAGATAGCATAGAGGGACGGGAGGAGTGGGGTTGGAGTGGGGGGGAAGAATAATAACAGAATGTGTGACAGACATCATTGCTCTGTGTACATGCATGACTGCACAGATGGTGTGACTCTACTTTGTGTACAACCAGTGAAACAATAGCTGCACTCCATTGTGTTCAATGAATCAATAAGTAAATAAGAAAAAGGTGGGGGGAGAGCAATGGAGGAGATGGAGGAGAAGGAGAAAGGGATGTGTGGGAGAGAAGGAGGAAAAAGGGAAGAGAGCAAATTCCCAAGCCTACAACTTGCAGATAAGCAGCCGACACAGCCAGTTCCTTGAGCATGTAAACGTCCTTCCATTTATTCAGCCACACAGTGCTAAACTAGAGGTCCTGCCAAAGTCATGTCAGAGTGTTCCAAACTATGACATATGAACTCTGATAAGTTCCAGGGGTTTTTAATCCAAAATGAGGCAGTTATTTGAGTGACAGGTCAGACCATTTTAAAAAGACAAAGGTGGAACTTTTGGAATCACAACACCCTGGCTGAATATTTCAGCACAGAGGACAGTTAGTCAGGATTCCACAGAGAGTCAAAGGACCCATGTCTGGAGGGAAGAGTTGAGCCACTTTAGAGGGTCTTGACTTAGCTTGGAATCTACCTGCACCGAGGGTTGGCTTTGGTTGCATTTGACAGAAAAATAAAATAAAAGTAAGATAGCAATACAGTAAATAGATGATGGTAACCTGTCAGACCAAAATGCAGCCTGTTGTCTCAGAGCCCAGACTCCAGGGTCTCTGAATGTCTTGGGGACCTCTCCATCAAATCTGCATACACCTGATTCCTCACCCACTAATGACCTTCTGGAGAAAACTCACTTTATACAGGCTGCTGCTAGGCCTGAGTTTAAAAATTTATCTTGAAATGTGAAGTGCTCAATAAATCAGGGGACTACCATGTACTTACCTCTATTTAATTATTGTGTGATTTCATAATAGACAAAGATGTCCTTTCATTCCTTTCTAAATATGATGTTTTCTCTTCCTCATGAGTTTCTCTGTCCGTTTCTCCCTTTTCTTATTTTCATGTTTCAAAAGTCATTTGGATAAAGAAAAAGAACAGACTTGGATTGAAAACAGCTCCTCAGTGCAGCTACTCCCTAAGTTTAGCAGGGAGCACTTGACCAATGTTGGAGTTTTGAGAAATATTTCTTAACCCCACCTGTGGCTGCTGCCATGCAGTGATCCCTTATGAACGTTCACATGTCTAACCACAAACAATTATTTTTCAGCAACGTGATGTTCCAAATAATAAGACCCTGGGGGCATGCCTTTGGGATATTTACTTGTCTTGGGTGAGTGGAACTCTCTCCCTCCCTCCCTCCCTCCCTCCCTCCCTCTCTCTCTCTCTCTCTTTCTACTCCCTGCTGCCATGTCCCCAGCTGCCTTCCTCTGCCACATTCTTGTGACGTGATGTTCTGTCTCACCTCAGGCCCCCAGGAATGAAGCCGGCTGTCTATGGACAGAGACCTCTGAAAACAAGAGCCCCCAAATAAACGTTTCCTTCTTTAACTCGTTCTTGTCAGGTCTTCTGGTCACAGCAGTGAGAAAGCTGACTAGAGCATTGTGTGCGACTAGATTTTCTTCACATTCTTAAATTGTCAAAAACTGTATAGCCCATTAAATTCAGAAGAAGATATGAAAATCAAGAGAGGCATTGTGATTTATCCAATTATTCAGGTACTAAAATTTTTGGCTTTTTTTTTATACTAGGGATTGAAACCAGGGGCACGAAACCACTGAGTCACAGCCCCAGCCATTGCATATATTTTATTTAGAGACAGGGTCTTCCTGAGGTGCCTAGGTCCTCTCTAAGTTGCTGAGGCTGGACTTGAACTCAGATCCTTCTGCCTCTGTACCCCAAGCTGCTGGAATTAGAAGCATGCGCTACCATATTGAGCCAGGTACTACAATCTAAAAATATTTAACTACGTGTCACACTTCTCAATAAACACTTGTGTTTTAGAAAAAATAAAAGCACAAAATAATATTCTTAAAAATATAAACATGTAAACATTTAACATGTTATTTATGTTAACCTGTAGTGTAATTAGTATGGTTATTTTAAATAATTATGAATATTAAAGTGTTTCTTAACTTTAATTTTTAATATGCTTATTATCAATTGATATAACCTATATAAGCATGAATATTATTGAACCTTCAATAAAATCCTGAGGTCAAAATATTTGAGGAATACCATTTTACTCTAGGGTATATTATTTCAATTTGAAAACTGTGAACATACCTTGTACTTATTACTACAAAAGTAACTGGATCAATGAAATGAGATTAAACTGGAATGGCATATATAAATAAATATCTATTGCTACTTTATTTTCTATTTTCATTCATTTTACACAAATGGGATACAGCTGTCATTTCTCGAATACACGAAGAAGAGTCACATCGTTTGTGTAATCAATCATACATGTACATAGGCCAATGATGTTTGTCTCATTCTATTATTTATCCTCACTCCCCAGACACCCCTCACCCCTCATTTCCCTCTACACAATCCATCCTTCCTCCATTCATCCCTTATCTTCCCCTCCCAAAATGTATCATTGTCCCCTTATCAGAGAAATCATTTGGCCTTTGGTTTTGGGGGACTGACTTATTTCACTTACCAAGATATTCTCCAATGCCATCCATTTACCTGAAAAATGCTTTAATTTTATTATTTTTATGACTGAACAATATTCCATTGTGGATATATACAATAGTTTCTTTCTTCATTCATCTATTGAAGGGCATCTAGGTTGGTTCCACAATCTAGCTATAGTGAATTGAGCTGCTATAAACATTGATGTGGCTGCATCACTGAGGCAATCTGATTTTAAGTCCTTTGGGTATAGGCCAAGGAGTGGGATAGCGGGGTCAAATGGTGGATCCATTCCAAGTTTTCTAAGAAATCTCCACACTGCTTTCCAGAGTGGCTGCACCAACTTGCACGCCCACCAACAATGTATGAGTGTGCCTTTTTCCCCACATCCTCACCAACACCTATTGTTGCTTGTATTCTTGATAATAGATGCTCTAATTGGATTGAGATGAAATCTAAGGGTCGTTTTAGTTTGCATTTCTCTTATTACTAGAGATGTTGAACATTTTTTCACACATCTGATGATTGCTTGTAGATCTTCTGTGAACTGTCTGCTCATTTCCTTAACCCATTTATTGATTGGGTTATTTGTATCCTTGGTGTAAAGTTTTTTGAGTTCTTTATAGATTTGGAGATTAGTGCTCTATCTGAAGTGTGTGGGGCAAAAATTTTCTCCCACTTTGCAGGCTCACTGTTCACATTGTTGATTGTTTCCTTTCCTGAGAAAAAGCTTTATAGTTTGAATCTATCCCAATTATTGATTCCTGCTTTTATTTCTTTTGCTTTTGGAGTCATGTTAAGGAAATCTGATCCTAAGCTGACATGATGAAGATGAACCTACTTTTTCTTCTATTAGGTGCAGGGTCTCAGGTCTAATTCCTAGGTCCTTGATCCATTTTTAGTTAAGTTTTGTTCAGGGTGAGAGGGGTTTAATTTCATTTTGTTTAATATGAATTTCCAGTTTCCCAGCACCACTTATTGATGAGACTATGTTTTCTCCATTGTATGTTTTTGGCATCTTTGTGTAGTATGAGAAAACTGTATCTACATGGGTTTGTCTCTGTGTCCTCTATTCTGTACCATTGGTCTACATGCCTATTTTGGTGCCAATACCATGCCAATTTTGTTACTATTGCTCCATAGTTTAGTTGAAGGTCTGGTATTGTGATACTCCCTGCTTCGCTCTTCCTGGTAAGGATTGCCTTTTCTATTCTGGGTCTCTTATTCTTCCAAATGAATTTCGTGATTGCTTTTCTCTTTTTCTACGAGGAATGTCATTGGGATTTTAATTGGAACTGCATTGAATTTCTATAGTGCCTTTGATAGTATGGCCATTTTGACCATATTAATTCTGCCTATCCATGAACATGGCAGGTCTTTCCATCTTCTAAGGTTTTCTTTAATTTCTTTCTGTAGTGTTCTGTAGTTCTCATTGTAGAGGTCTTTCACCTCTTTTGTTAGATTGATTCCCAAGAGTTGTTTTTTTTTCTTTTTTGAGGCTATTGTGAATGGGGTAGTTTTCCTAACGTCTCTTTCAGAGGGTTCATCACTTATTAATAGACATGCATTAGATTTATGAGTGGTGAGTTTATGTCCTGCCACTTTACTGAATTCATTTATGAGTTCTAGAAGTTTTCTGGTGAATTTTTCAGGTTCTCTAAATATAGTGTCATGTCATCAGCAAATATGAGAACAGAGCACACACATGACATTTGCTCCTTCTCCAAGATGTATATTTCTCAACATGAGAGAAAATAATAATTATGTCAAGATATTATAGCACATACTGTCTATAGCAATATAAGTTTATTTAATAGCTTTGCAAAATGTGATTCAATATATAAAAAGCTTTATAGCATTTATAGCTTTTGATTCAGTATTTTTGGATGTAAGAGTTCAGCCTCATCTAAATGTGATTTGAAAGTGAATCAAAACTGAAGCAAACCTGAAAGGATATAAATACAAAGATGTTTATGATAAAAGATTTGAATACAAAGATGTCTATCATATGTTCATTGAAGCAATGTATATATGCAATAATAGTATGCTACATATGCACAATGGTATAGTTTGCAACAAGAAAAATCGCATTTATGAGGTGTATATTGATTCACATAAAAACTTATATTAGGCAAAATTACAGTCATAACTGAGCAGTACTTACAGAGTAAAAGATAGCTTTAAATGATATCCCTATACATATCAGGAAGCCCAAAAGTTGTACAATAAATTACACATTAAACTCTAAATGTCAGAAGGAGATCAGTGATCAAATTTGAAGAAGAGGTGGCAAGAGAAAGGTGAAGGGCCTGGTGAATGGAGCTGAGGACAGAGCAGCAAGAACAAGGGCGATGCCAACAGAACCTGAGGACTCACCTTGATAATCACCCATCGAACCTGATGATGAAAGTGCTGAGTGTGAGTAGAGAGATATACCTGGCCCACTCTCTGCAGCCTTCAGGACTAGAGAAAGAGTTCATGAACTCTAAAACACTAAGGCCACACTTTGAAGAATTGATTGCATTGTATCACACGAATGGGTCTCTGTTTATGAGGAAATATCCCAAATAACAAATATCATAGGCGGGACAGATAACAAAAGGGTATTAGAAACTGGCAAAGTCTAAAATAAATAATATGTATATCATTATTTTTAAATTAACTGTATTATTAATTAAAGTCTAAAATAAATAATATAAAATAAATAATATATAATTTATTTTCTTTCATATTATTCATTTATATATTATTTTATTATAAAATAAATTACATATATGTACACACAAATATATATATTGGGTTTAACAAATTGTGGTCCATGGACAAATCTAGACTACTAATTATCATAGCAAGTGAAGTGGCAATGGTGGTGGGGGGCAGTCTCCGGCATCCACAGGTGGGATAGGGAAGGTCTCCAACAAAGAACCCAATCAATAAATGGGCCAAGGATCTGGACAGACACTTTATAGAAGAGGATGTACAGGAGATCAATAAATATATGAAAAAGTGTTCAGCATCTCCAGTAATTAGAGAAATGCAAATTAAAACAACGCTAAGATTTCATCTTACTCCGATTAGAATTAGGGTTAGGGTTAGGGTTAGAGTTAGGGTTAGGGTTATTATTAAGAACATAAGCAATAATAGATGTTGGTGTGGATGTGGGGAAAAAGATACACTCATACATTGCTGGTAGAGTTGCAAATTGGTACAGCCACTCTGGAAAACAGTGTGGAGATTCCCCAGAAAACTTGGAATGGACCCACCTTTTGACCCACTTATCCCACTCCTTGATTTATACCCAAAGAATTTAAAATTAGCATACTACAGTAACACAGCCATGTCACTGTTTATAGCAGCTCAATTCACAATAGCAAGACTGTGCCCTTCAGCAGATGAATGGATAAAGAAGCTGTGGTCTACATACACAATGGAATACTACTCAGCCATAAATAAGAAAAATATTATGGCATTTGAAGATAAATGGATGGAATTGGAGATTATCATGCTAAGTGAAATAAGTCAATCCCCAAAACACAAAGGCCAAATGTTTTCCCTGATAAATGGATGATGATATAGAATTGGATTATGGGGGTTGGGGGAGAGAGAAGAATGGAGGA
>JAJEJO010002812.1:526237-560032 GCA_020662805.1 Glaucomys volans | reverse complement strand
TGTACAATGAATCAAAATGCAGTCTGTAAAAATTAAAAAAAATAAAAAAATAAAGTTCAGAAAAAAAGTGGAGGGGACCATGTAAACCTGAGCTTTTGCAATTAAAAGAGCATGATGGCTAATTCCATGATTAAATGTAAGTGGCCATGGGGTTGCCAGATATTTGAAGAAACACTTTCTCAGAGTGTGCATGAGAGCACTTCTGGATGATATTAACGTTGGATCAGTGCACTGAGTAAGGCAGATTGTCCTTCCAACGTGGGTCAGCCTCATATGTCTCATTGAATGCTGGAGTAGAACAGAATGCTAAGTAAAAAGTCACTTCTGCCCAACCGTCATTCAGCTGGGACATAAATATTCTCCTGCCTTCAGACTCAGGCTTGCCTGGAACTTACACTGGAGTTAGATTAGTCAGCCATGGCGGGTGGGTAGAGGGAAAGGAGAAGGTCAGACAGTGGGCCCATGCACCTAGAAAAATCCAGGAGTCACAAAACAGGAACAGCAGGAACCCTATCTAAACAGGCAGGCGAGGAGCGTGAGGGCTGGAGCGCCCCAACTTCCTAAACTACAGAAAATCATCATTCTCTGAGGAAACGGTTACTCAAAATCTTAGGGAACTCAACCAAAAAGATGGGCATCACAGAGTGGGTTCTGGTATGTGAAGATCTCCCCCAGCTACAGCTAACTGGGCCCCCTCAAGGGACACTACTGTTCCCAGACAATGTCACCATCATCTCTTACAACCAAATTTCTGAAAGCCTCTCTCAGCACCAACACTGTGTCACAACTACCCAATCGTCCTGGCAATCAGGATATCAAACCCTCACGAAGGAAGCTTGCTGAGGGTTTTCCAGAGGGCAGTAAACCAAGTGAGGGGACAGGAAAGTTGAGGCAAGAGCAGGAGACTCGATTTCTTAAAATCGCCAACTCGGTAACCATCATAAATCGCCACCCATGCTCCCTCTGAGGCACCCTGTGCAGTCCCTACCTTGTTCGTCACCCTTGCTTCTCTCCCTCCCTCTATTAGAAGTCCTGCTTACGACTCTGCATTCTGATTAAAGGTTTCCAGTGGAGGCACAAGAACAAGCACCCGCAGCAACTGCAGTGCCTGCCAGGCTCATCCCCGCAAGTCCCCACCCCTGTAACAACACCACTGTGTCTTCTTGAACCACAACGAATGCCACTGGTTCTTGGGCCTTTGGATGTGAACTAGAACTTACACCACACCCATCCTTGGGTCCTTGGTCTCAGGCTTTTTAACTTAGACTGAAACCATACCAATGGGTCTCCTGAATCTCCAGCTTGCTGACAAAATATTTTAAACTTCTCAGCCTCCACAATCATATAATCCACTTGCTCACTGTATCTTAATAGTCACAAAAAAGTCTTAGTTCAATACCAATTCTGAAGTCTATTATTTTTTTTTTCAGTTAAAGTATTTGCAAGACATTTTGAGAGCCACATGAATTTGGGGGGAATGTGGTAGAACAGGATAGACTGAATGTCCTCAAAAAATGTATATGTTGAAGACCTAATCCCAATGTGATATTTTTTGGAAATGGAACCTGCTAAGGGTAATTAGGGTGAGATCGTTGGGTAGTAGTTAGTAATGAGCAGTGAAATGTGAACCAATAGCATTGAAGGGTCACAGAATTTCTTTGAATTGCCTTTAACAAGCAGTCAAGTAACTTGGAGAACAGGAGGTATCTGACCCTGAGAATAAACATGTCGAAACAAAGGGAGCCAATTAGGAAATACATCAAGGAAGGAAGATGGATGGGGCTAACTCCTGACACTGTCTGCTGAGGCCTTTGAAATGTTAGGTTCTCAATGATTTCAGAAGGGAAATTTGTTGAGTAGTAAGGAAGCACCAAGACGAAGCCTGCCCGTCATGGACCTCGGCGACCACATTAACACACTGACTTGCTGATGACGCCGTCTGAGTATGATGGGCACCATGACAGCTCTGGAGAGGACCATCTAGTGCCAAAACCTTCCCATTCAATATAATGGAGGAATTAAACACCCCGATTGGCAGAGACTGCAGAAGGTGGACCCCAGTTCTCCTGGCAAACATCAGTGGTAAATTCGGAAGGGACATTCTTCCATGGTCATTCTCTGCTCAGCCAGGACCCACTCTCCCTTTCTCAAGTGCTCTTTGCTTCAGCCTTACTTCACTTTCTCTTTATTTTCACTCATAACAAAGTTCTCCTGCTTGACTTTCCATGCCTGACTGTGAACTTTCTTTTGTTGGGACACAGAATGAAGGTTTGCAGCTTCAGCTCCCCACTCTCCTGTGATAAGATGTAAGTATGAGAGTGTGAACCTCGTAATGGGGGTGTCACTCCTGTAAGAGTCATCGGAGATCTTGCTGGCTTTCTCCTCTCACCTACACAGATAGTTTATGTAAACGTCTGACAAGAGGGTTGTTGGGAAAGCCCCTGGCACTTGGCTGGCAGCTGTGAATGTCCCGAGCGTGTCTGGGAAACCTGCACTCACACAGGCTGAGCAGGCATACCTGCAGGAAGGCGCTTTCCACTGTAGCAGGCCAGTGGAGCAGACCTCTTCCCCATAATTAGCATAACTGTTGCCAGGGAACCCTTAGGGGACCCAGATTGGATCCTAGCAAAGACACAATTAGATATTAGTGGAGATTCTGCAGCTTCCCTGGCGGAGAGAGACCATCTTCGGCTGCCTTAGTCCTCGGAGCTGAGCTCAGGTCTTCTGGCGGGGCCACGGTGCTGAGTCTCCTGGTTGCCTCTGCCCAGAAGCATTGATCATTCCCAACCTGGAGGTAGTGGGACAGCAGCTATCTTGGGTCACTGCTTGATCAAGCACCTCTCAAACATCAGGTGAGTTACTAGATATTAGTGGACACATGATTGGATGAGGTACAGTCCTTACTTTGCATACCTGGATGTTACATGATTGGACATGGTTACAAACCCTAATTAACATAAGGGCAAACAGGTAATGAATCTTAATTAGCTCTTTAAGGACAAAACATTTTCTAAATAAACGAGTCCGCAGACAGCTCGCAACTTGTCTGCTTCTCCCCCCCGACTCCTGGTGTCTGGCTCTGGCACTGCGCCGTTACCCCGAGTCTGAGTGAAGCTGAGGTGAACTTACTTCAGACGTCAACTCCAACCATCAGGAAGGAAAAGTCCCAGAATGAAACCTCCCTTGCTGGCACCTGGATCTTGGGCTTTCCAACCAGCATAAAGGTAATAACTAAATTATCTCATTTTTAAGCCACACCGACAATGGCATTTTGAAATATAATATGTTCTGGTTTAGATGTTAGGTGTATCTCAAAAGCTCCTGTGTGAGAAGATACAAGAACATTCAGAGGTGAAATGACTGGGTTATGAGAGTCTCAACCCAATCAGTGAATTAATCCCCTGATAGGGATTAACTGAGGAGTGACTATAGGCAGGTGTGGTGTGGCTGGAAGAGGAGGTCATTGGAGGCATGCCTTTGGGTTATATATGTTGTATCTGGTGAGTGGAATCTCTGCCTCCTGATCATGACGTAAGTCACTACTCTCTGCCACACTCTTCCACCGTGATGGTCTGCCTCACCTTGATCCCCAAAGAATGGAGCTCCAGGTCTATGGACTGAGACCTCTGAAACCATGAGCCCCTAAATAAACTTTTCATCCTGTAATTCTTCTTGTCAGATATTTTGGTGACAGCAGTGAAAAAGTTGATTAAAACATAATCTGAGCAGACTGATACATGGAATGACCATGAAACAAATATGTGCACTGGAAACTTGTTTCCTTCTCTAGAATGGAAAGGTAAAGTGGATTCCACTGTTGTTTAAAGCAAGTAAGTGGTTGGAAGGTGTGATCGAGGCTCTCCAAAAGTGGCTCTTCATTTCGTCATCTTCTAACTATAGCTGTTCGACAAGTGGGCAAAATTACTTCTCTTGTTTGTTTCTTTCTCAGAAAACCAAGGATTGTAATGAAATCTACTACATAGGGACATGGTGAGAGTTAATGAGACAGCAGAAATTATTATTTTACATTTTACAGATGAGGAAATTGACAAATATTATCTAAGAGGGAGGCACATACATTTAAATAATCTTGACTTTTATTTAATTTCTGGTACCTCTGCATGTTTCAGATGTTCTGATTTGCCCTCCAACTTCTGAACCACCTTCTCTTGCCTGTGACTGGCAGGGGGGCTGTGATGGTCTTAAAGGAGAGTCGATCCCCTTTAGTTCTCAGCAGGGAGTGTCTCACAGGTGCAAGTATCATTAAAATGCAAGAAAGAAATGTGAACATATAAAAATAAAAATAATGGAACTGCCTTTAATTTAGTTTGCCTGCTAATTAGCAAAATAATTAAAAACTTAGAGGCAAAGTTGACTGATCTATGGAATACTTTCTGTGCTCCCTCTCTTCCTGCGTGAAGAGGGCTGATTGACAGACTCTTCCTTTGTTTTGAAAGCTCTGTGCTCTTTTGGGCCCCGACAGAGACACTGCTTTTTTCTTTCTTTCTTTTTCTCCATGGCAAATAAACAGGGCTCAATGTCTCGCCCAGGAATTTCAGCAGTAATGCTTTCTGCTGGTTAAGTAATTTGCAATCCATAAAGACTTATGTATGCAAATCTAACTCCCACCACAGCTTTGTAAGATTGGCAGGGTATTTTTCCCCCATTTCACAGAAGAGGAAATTGCATTCTGTTGTAAATGGGTTGGGACCTAGTTGAGAGCGGAGGTCATATGCTATTTGTATGTGAATTCCCAGACAGATAACTCAATTAGTGAGTGCATGCAGAAGGCCACGGGGCTGTCAGGCTGGCCAAGGGCGGATGTGTGTGCAGGGGGTGACAGGCAGTATGGCTGCGTGCTGCCTCTGCTCAGCTCAGGGACCTCTAGTAATGGCCGACTGCCTGATGAGGCCTCTGTGGTGATTTGATATAGTTACTAGTAAGTGCATTAGTTGGGGTGCATTGGTGCTCCTTGATGGCCACAGCCATCGTCTTCCGCTCTCTACGCCAGTTGCTCCCAGCACTCACGGTTTTCACCCAGCCACCATGGCAGTTGGCCACCTTGGAGCAGGAGTGAATGTGATGGTGAGATGTGGAACTGTCTTGTCAGCATAGAGAGGGATTTTGATTTAATAACTCACAGTGGTCCTCCACAACGGTAGAATATATGCTTTGTCCATAATATGTAAATGACCTCATTCAATTTAAATTAAATATTTTAGAACTTATCCTCATTTTGCATAAAAATGAAAGGATATATAGCTACAAAGAGCTAACACTTACAATAATTCTTTTCATATATATCCTGTCATTAAAACTTATCCCAGCCTGGAGAACAGGCATCAGTGACTCTAATTGGATAGCAAGACTCAGAAAGGATGTTTTTCTTCCAAGGACAAAGGTGCAAATGGGGTTGACATCTAGTGGAAGACATCTGTGCTCCTCAAGTTGACATGGACATGCACCCAGACATACAAGATATGTGTGTGTGAACCTGCCATGTGACTATGCCTGATTTTACCTTTTTGTCATCTTTGGTTCAGTTGTGACAGGGGATCATATACGCTCTGATTTCTTAATTTTGTTCTCTTGGTTTCACATTTCATTTCTTCTCAAAAGTATATGTCCCTGTGTCAAATATATGAGAATATTTCAAGGCAGTTCCGGTTTGTAAAGGAGGTCTGGTGGATTCACTAGTAGTTTTGAAAGAATAGTTTTAAGGAGGGTTGCATCTGAATTTCTCTGCACCCAAATTCTATTGAGCTCTATTGTTAAGTCCCACTAAGTTGTCCTATATACAATATGGTCTTTAAGCTAGGAAGACCTGGATAGGTACACTGCAGTCACAGAGTTTGTGTAGTTGGAGACTACAAATGCAACCTGAGAAGATGGTCAGAAGAGGGGATAGAAAATCCAGGTACAAACATGGAAGAGGAATCAAGCTCCAATACAGGTTCTGAGAGGCCTGGACCTCTTTACCAGGCCAATGCTGCAAGGTAAGGACCTGTTCTCAGCTGGGCCCTCAGCTAGCTGTCCACTCCCAGGAAGGCACAACTCTTCGAGCCACAATGTTCTGCTCTAAGAAACAGGTGGCTGAAATGACTTTCAAGTCCCACAGCATGTGGCAAGAAAACCATGTGCCTGATGTATGCAGTCGGAGCTCAGTGATTGTTACCTTGTTTTGGTTTTATTGACAACACACCTTCATAATCCACATGTGATTCCTGAGGCAAATCAGGTAAAGAGAAGGAAAAGATGCACTTGGATTCTCAGAGCTAGGCAGTGGGAGTGCTTTCATGATGCTGAACTCAGGCTTAGATTCACTATTCCTCTCCATCTTTGCCTCTTGCAGTGGTCTGATCTCCTCTTTCCATTTTTAGAGCTTGGTTGTCACCTCACAGACCATCTAAATGCCTATAATCTCTCTCTTCTTGTTCTTTTACATTCTATATATAGTTATTTGGGAAACGACGTTGGTTTTCCTTCCAAAATATACCCAGAACACTATGACTTCTTTCCATCCCCACCCATGGATATCAAGTTCGGCTCTGCCATCTTGAGAGATCACCTGCTTCCCTGCAGTCCCCTCTGCATGGCCTCCCTGCTTCTGACCTTGCTCCCCTTCGGCAGTCAGGAAGAATCCCGAACAGCCAGATGCAGACTTGACTCTGTTGACCCCTTCAGTCCCTCTCCATTTCACTCAAATCAAAAGCAAAATGCATGCATGAGCCACCTGCCTGTGACCTGCCTCCTCCCACCTTGTTTCTGATTTCCTTTCACACCACCTCTTTCTGTGCTCGGTCCACCTCAGCATTTCTGGCCCAATCCATGCATGAGCTCATGCCTGGCACTGGCTTGGGGCTGGACCAGGACTGGCTTCTTGCTTTTTTTCCCACGTCTTCAGTGAGCGTTCTCCCGATAGCCCTAAACAATAAGCTAGAGTTTTCTTTATTTTCTGTTCTTAGTAAGTTCCCATCTCCCTATGATCAACAAATATTTCTTGGGCACCTACTATTTGGGATAAAAAATGAAAAAACTATGAATATCCCTGCCCCATGAAACTTACAGTGTTGTTGGGAAGACAGACAATAAACACAACCTCCAGTAGCCTGTTAGGTGGAGATCAGTGAATGCAGACAGACACAGAACACGGAAGAGGACCTGGAGGGCTAGGTGCTAGCAGTTTAAAACAAGTAAGTCAGTGGGAGGATCAATTAAAAATCATAATTTGGACAAAGCCCAAGATGGAGTGGAGTGTCTCATATGAGACATTGAGAGGCATTACCAACCTATGAGCCTGTAGAAGGATTTGGGCTCTTGTTTTGGAATTGATTTTACTAGAGCAGCTATAGGTACAGAAATTTCTGATATACTCCCTGCCCCCAACCACACATATATGTGTATATATATACACACTCATATATATATTTATGTATGTATATACGTGCATGCATACACACATATGTACTTACTAATTGAAATGGAAATTGAACAATTAATAAATTTAGAAAGCATCCTTCCTTAAGCTGACTGTTAGGTTGAGAGCCATCTGAAGCTGATACAAGATCTGGTACACTACAAGTGAATTAATGTTTCTCACCCAAGTGATCTCCAATCAGATCCTTTCAGAGATGATAAGAGTGTTTGAGATGGGAAGCAGTGGAGAGTGGCCCAATTCTGGACATGTTTTTAATATAACCAATCCAATTTGCTCCAGTAAGGTGTACTTTCTATTAACTGAAAAAATAAAGATTGCAGAAATGGAAATTTTGAAACACCAAATTAGGAGCTGCTTTTAATATGTTAAGTATAAGCAGGTCAGTGACCAAGTGGAGATATTAAATAGGCTGCCTGAGTCTAAATTTAGGGGAAAAGGTCTGGTCTGAGGATCCAAACGCCAAGTTTGTAGTTAGCATTGATGGAGAGAGAGAAAAGAATCCATTTCTGAGTGTTGGGAACCACCAAGGAGACAAGGACTTGCAGTCAGGAGGAAGATCCACGGGAGCCAGGAGAGAAAACAGGACAGTGCCACATCCGGGGTCCTTCAGAGGGAAGTGCACCCAGGAGCAGAAGCTCAGTGCTGTTAAGTGCTGCTGATCCGTTAGAAAGAAGAGCTTTTGGAAATGCAGGTCTAGGTAACCAGCATGGACATCAGTGGGACCTCCATTACACTCTGACCTTTAATTTTTGTCATTTTCACTCTCTGCTTTTACTCAATTCTAACTTAACTACACCAGGCAATCTTAGACAGTTTTCTTAAATTTGAAAAACTTCGGTTTCTTTAAAGGGAATGATCATACAGCACCAGAGAGTAGCAATTTGAGGACTGAGTGATATGAATGAAAAGTTTATTACCATCAGGGCTGATGCATATTAAATGCTTCAAAGTGTCAGTTGTGCCTCTTGTTAATGCTGTCTGAGAGTAGGATATTCACATTATGTTGCTAATTTTTGTAGCCCAAGATTGAGCAGAGTGCTTGGCACATAGTAGGCACTTATTGATGAAAAATAGAACACGTCGAATGTCTTCAATTTCTTCCATCTCCCTCAATCTGTCTTGTTCTTTTCAACTGACAAATAGAAATGGAGGAATCATATGATTTAAACCACTGAGAGAATGTGTTTCAATGTCACTTTCATAGGAAGTGACAAAATCAGCAGACATTTAAAATGAAGTTGTATGTGAAGTAATTAAAAATGTGTGATCTTCAATATTCGTAACTTAGGAGAAGTTTTGTACATGTGTTCTCATTCAATCCTCGTGGTCCCTGGTGAGGGTGCTAATCCTCACCTTGGAGATAACAAGCCCCAGTGCAGGTCATCCAAGATTGGACTTCTTTCTATTCAAAAATTACTTGAATAAGTATTTATGCTGTTATATTCTAAGAGTTAAACAAAGTAATGTTACTTGTTCCATTTTGCTCAATAGTCATGGGGAGCTAGTGAGGCTGTATGAAGATTTTCCTTCTTTTGCTCCTTTAAGTAATAAAGGCACAGTTTTCAGATTTTACTCAGATCCCACGCGGTTTATTCATAGTTAAGATTTACACAGAGTTCACAGCTTGCAGTGATGTGGAGTTATCATTTCTAATCAGACCGTCCTTAACTCCAGAGGTTCAGAAGGATCACTGAGGGATGGCAGAAAATCTACAAGATGCCGTCATGGTGAGGATAGTCCTGGGGTCCACAGAGAGGCTCACGGGTTGCCCGGTGTAGCCCAGTGACAGATGGGAGGTTGGTACAAACACAGCCCAGGGATGAACAAACTATGGGAGATGAGAGGACGAGGACAGAACTCAAAGTTGCAAGAACAGATCCACCCTAGAACCTGGAAAAGATGCAGGCAGGCACCAGAGCTATTGCTTGCTGTCCTGAGACTTCCCTGAGACGCAGCCGTGGTGGGTGTCCTGTGTGGGGAGATCCACCAGGGGCTGTCATGGAGCTGAGGCTGCAACCCACTTCCTTCTCTTTTCAAAGTGTGTCTTTCACCTCCACTCCGTCTACTTACCCCATTCTAAAATAACTCCAGTCTAATCAGAAACCAATCCCAGGGCCCTGTCCTTGAACACCTACTGCTGGAGCTTAGGAACTCGCCCCAAGGCCAGCCTTCTAGGGCCAGAGCACTGCTGCGGAATGGGATCCCAGGGAACCACAGGAATGCTGTGTGTTGCTCACCCACTGCCGGGATGCTGAGGCTGATGCCAAGGTCGCTGCCTTAGGCAGTTGTTGATGCTGATGCCAAAGGCATGGCCTTTGCCTTCTCCCTCCCTGCCAAGTGCTCCCATTGGCAGAACCTGGGGGTTGCATTTAGAAGGGACCAAGGTTCTTCAATGGGCTGGTTGAATTCTTTGCACTGTTGATAACTTGTGACATCATTACTACTTTAAAAATACTTAGTCCTTCAGTCCTCTACTGTAGGTTGCCCAGATAAAACACAAGACACTGCATTAAATTTAAATTTCATATAAGAATGGATAATGTTTCAGTATATGTAGTTCTCATTAAATATGTGTGTAGTATACCTATAATATGCATGAGAAGTACAGGTATGCATGCAAGTCAAGTCCAAATAATGTATGAGACAGGAATGCCAAAAAGTATTCATTGTTTACCTGGAATTCACATTTTTAACTGGCCGTCCTGTGTTTTCACTTGTGACATCTGAACCCTGTTCCCTGCTTTCAGCCAAACCATGTTCCCCTAAAAACACTTTTCCTTACACCTTCAGCAGGGGGATCTCAGTCTCTGTTTCCTGCCAAGTCCAAAAGGGCCTGGGAGAGTTAGTGACCAATCTCAGGAGGCAAAAATAATCCACTGTGGCTGCAAAACCAAACCAAACAGCTTACCTCAAAATCCATTCTCATTCCTCATCACTCTTTCAGCTCCAAGCAAGAGCTCAGTGAATAATTATTGAATGATTATTGAGAGGATTTGATAACAAAATCAATGATGTCTATAAATAAGAGACTATCACATAGCAAGAGATCTATAATGTTAACTTCATTCTGACGGAAGAACATCCTATAAATGGAAGAAATTCCCCTAAGTCAAGATGCTGTGTATACTTATCAATTCATGAAATTTATCTATTTCAGATTAAAAATAAAACCTAAGGGAAATGAATTTAAATCTATTTCTATGGAACATAAACTGGGTATTTATTGCTTAAAAAGAAATTGCCATAGCATACAAAATCATCAGTACACACTCTGTGCCCTTCCAATATCTCACATACTCTAACATGCTCCTTTAGCACATCTGGTTAGATTTGAGACACTCTGAGACTTTATAGAAATTCTCGTGAGTTGTCATGATGTTATAATTCCAGGGTCAGCCACAAATGTCAGTGGCCAGATCATATCTCAACCTGTTGCATTTGATGCCGTTGACCACGTTTATCATCTTGGAACATTCTACTGGCTTTCACACTGTTCTGCCTGGATTATTTTGCCAAGTTTCTGACAAACACAAACCCTGCAAAATTCTTGTTATTGGCATTTGTCTTTGAACGTCCTCTCACTCATGATTACATCCACAGCACACAAATCGGATTTACCAATAGCTCACATCCACTCCCACGCCACAGCTACTCCTCTGTCAAGTTGCTGTAAGTCTCCATGGCGATTTTTTACCAACATCCTTTGTTAAGTATGCAAATCTAATCTCCCTCCTTCTCTACTACTCCTAAGCCCTGCCCTCCATGTTTCACTCTCTCTTAAATGGTTAATTTCCAGATTTGTATAGAGTAAAAATATAATTTTGATGCTAATTTGCTTGAGGTTTAAAGATCCATAGATTTATATAAGCACAGCCACAATGACAATGCAGAACACTCCAATCACACCAGCAGCTTGTTCATTGTGTCTCCTCCTACCTTTCTCCCAGGCTACATCCTCCCTAATTGATCTAAGCAGAGAATAGCCAGTGTCTGCCTTTCCCGTCATGTCTTATGTCTAGTCATGCTGTATGCAACCTCTGAGTCCCATTTCTTTATCTCAACAAAACATCTTTGAGATTTATTCATATATCAATAACTTTTTTCTCTTTAATGTTTATTTTAGATTTTAGTTGTCAATAAATACCACTGTTTATTTACCCATTCACACATTAAAAGACATTTGGGAAGTTTACAGCTTTGGCGGTAAGAACAGAACTACTACAAAAAATTTTTAGAAGAGTTTGTGTGAACATGTTTTTTCTTTTTCTTGAGTAAATTCCTAAGGAGTGGAATTGCTGGTCATGCAGAAAGTACGAACTGACATTTACAAGAAACTGTCATTTTTCCCCAAATGATCTATTGTTTTGCATCCCCACCAGTAATATCTGAGAGTTCCAGCTGCTTCACATCCTCACCAGCACTTCAGATTATAACCTAAATTCTTAATGTTTAATATTTGTATTTATTTATTTTGCCATGCTCTTTGGTTTACAGTGTTATCTATCTGGTTTTAAATTGCATTTCCCTAGTGGCTAAAGAAGTGAGCATATTTTCCTGTGCTTATTGGCCTTTGCTGTGTCTTCCTGGATGGTTAATTTGTTCAAACATTTTGCTGATTTTAGCTAATTGACTGGTTTATTATTTATTGATGAATTTTAAAAATTCTTTACAAGTTCTAGATGCAAATCCATTGTAAGACATTTAATTAGCAAATGTGTTCTCTTAGCAACTTGACTTTTTCATTTTGTTATCAGTCTTTTGCAAAGCACACATTCATAATTTTGATGAAGTTCAGTTTATCCTTATTTTCCTTCATGACCTGTGAATTGCTTAGAATTCTTATGTTAATTTTCAAGTTTTTAGAGATTTTATAATTATTACTTTTGTTACTGATTTCTTAATTTCAGTATGTACAATATACATTGGTGATTTCAGGTCTTTTGGTTTTGTTGTTTTAGGACTTGGGGTTTGGTCTTTATTGATAAATAGTCCACGTGCCTCTTATAGATGATGTATTTTGTCATCATTTGTTGGAATGTCACAAATGTCCACTAGATCCAGGTCTTTGGTGGTGTTGCTCAGTACCCTGCAAGCCCACTTATCATGACTGTGTATTCTAATACTGATCATTGTTAGATCAGGCCTGAGATCCAGCTGTAGACTTCCTGCTTTTCCTCTCAATACCACCTGTGGTCTCATCATCTGTTTTGAGTCTCTGCTGTTAGCATCACACGGTTATGTGAGGCCGTAGGTTTGAGATTGTTTTATCCACTTAGTGAATTGCCTCTTTGATCATTAGATAACGTTCATTCTTACTCAAGTACTCCTCCTTTCTCTGAAGTCTACATTGTCTGATATTAATATAGAACATTCCAGATTTCTTTTGATTAGTGTTTGCCTCCTTTGCAACCGTTTCATTTTATTTAACCTGCACATACAATTATAGACGAAAAAGTTTCCTTATAAATAGAATTTGCTTGGGTACTGTAGTTTTATGTTTGTTTGTTTTAAATTTCCTTCTGATGATATCCAGATTTTAATTGGAGTGTATAACTGTTTATGTTTAATGAAGGTATCTGCATGTTTGCATTTATGTGTATAATTTTACTATTTGCTTTCTGTCAGTTCTCTCTAATTTTAATTCCTGGGTATCACCCTTTCTGCTTTTATCTTAATGATTTCAGTAACTATTAGCATTTTGTTTTACTGCATCTATTGTGTTCATTACTGAAAGGAAAGTGAAATGCAGGCGAGCAACTCAGAAAACAGGCAGAGAGATCCACACTCAGAAAGTTTATTTGCCAATCAGAGTCTGACAAAGGCCGTTGCTCAAAAGGGTGAGAGAAGGCAAGGAAAGTCTACCTCTGGGGTATTTTAGAGGGCTGTTTGCATAGGCTTGCATGAGCTGTCTAAATGAGGCCCTGCAATGGGCTATTCCTAGGAACTGGTGGTGTGAAGTCCTGCTGTGACCCTTAGGAGAACAAAGAGATATTTCACTTAAGTTGGTTAACAGGTGATGAGAGGCACCAGGTGCTACCTGCTAACTTTTTTTCTCTGCAAGCACCCCTGTAGGGCAGGAAAGCAAAACTTGGATGGGGAGCTACCTGCTAAGTTTTGTTTTCTTTGCAATACCTCTCTATGGTAGGAAAATGGAACTTATTTTATAAAATGGAAGTAAGGATTTAAAATGATTGCACAGGTGTTAAGCTTTGGACCTAATATTTACTATGCCATTGAATAAAAAAAAATATAGTAGAAATTCTGGGGTTTGCATTATCTATTCTTCACTGTCAACTCAGAATTCACATTCCACTGATCAGAACACCCCCCACCAGGTAGCTGTCTCTACCTCCTCCTCCTCTTCTGTTCTGGTTGTCCTGTGCTTCTTCTACCTATGTTTAAAATGCACCAGAAAATATCATGGATATGTAGTTTTAACTTTTGGTGTTCATCCGAAGGATGCTGAACTCTGTCCATTTTTTTCTTAAACTAACACTCCCTTCGTCTCTTTCTCCACCCCCCTCCCCCTCCACTGATCAGATAGTTTCAGTTGCTCTATCTTCAATGGGAAATTAAGGATATCACGAACTCATTTTCTGAGACAAAGTTCAGTGGTGAAAGAATTAGACCAAAATCAGGCACATAGTTTTGGATGTGTGCAGTTGGAAGCAAGAGAGATCTCTAACCGTGGACATCATCCTGAGTGTAGAAGAGTGCCCGAGATGACCTTCCAGTTATGGGATGCTCAGGGGAGAGTTGGAAACGCGATGAGCAGAGCCTTGGGCCTGCCTGAATTTAAGGCACTTATACTGCAACATTTAATGTTCTCAAAAGTTGCAACCAGACTTTTAGGTAGGAGAAAAACAAATCAACAACCCAAAGGAAGTAGAGAAAGGTGGCATGGAAAATAATAAAAGAAAATGTTCCAGAACAGAAGGAGGGATTCACATTTGACTCACAACCTGACCTTTCAGATGGTACCCCACCAGGGACACTTACTCTACCTTCTTGGTTTAATCAAAATTTGCCCATGAAATCACAATTTCTATTCATACCAATGGATCTATTGTTCTGGTCCCCCTGAATTAATGACAGCCTTCAACTCAGGATGACTTCCAATAATCCAAGACTCAGCAGGTATCCCTGGAGTGATGCCCTTCTGAGTTCACACAGAACTTGGAAGTGGGACTAGTTTAAAAGGGTGACTTTGTAACAGTGGATACAAGTGAGGAAATGGGCACTTATTTGAAAACAAGAGGACCAGATCGCAGTGCTGAGGCAAACGTGTCCCCCTCTCCCTGACTCTGCTCCTCAGGTCTTCCTGTTAGCTTGAGAAAAGTCTCCAGGTAGTATTATTCCCACACAATTCAGCAAACTCAGCACACTTTCCTCTCTGAGAGTGACATGGTCCAAGCTGTGTTCTCCTAACATTTAAAGTCTTTATTCTTAATACCTCAGAGTGTGACCAAATTTGGAGACAGGCTGATTAAAAAGGTAATTAAGTTAAAATGAGGTGACAAGGTGGCTCCTAATCCAGTATGACTAGTGTCATTAAAAGAATAGGCAGTTAGGATACTGGGCAATGATATTGGCCAAATTATACTGTCATATTGTGTGCATGCACGATTATGTAACAACGAATCCCAGCATTGTGTGCAAGAATAATTCACCAATAAAAAAGGAAAGAAAGTAATACTATGAAGAAGCACTTAGGACCCAGACACACAGAGAAGAACGACCATTGTAGACACGGTGGGAGACGGCTTCCTCTGAACCCTGGAGAAAGACTTCTGAAGGATCAGCCCTGCTGACACCTTCAGGCTGCACTTCCAGCCTCCAGAATCATGGGAAAACAAATTTCTGTTGCTGAACCCATAGGTCTTGCTGCTTTGTTATGGAAGTCCTAGCAAACTCATGTAGAGAGCAAGTAGCTAATGATTCATCAGCACATCAGGGCTAAGATCCGTTCAAAGTGCATTACAGCCGCCCTAATACAAACAGACAGCATGCAGAGCTTTAAAAATGTCTCACGTTTCTGGAGAGCTGACCCTGTGCCAGCAGCCTTGCTGAATGTGTGTGTTTCACAGTGATGACGGGCACTATAGGTACTGAGAGAGGAGGGGTGCTGCTCCCCTCTAGGATGGCAGAGGTGGGAGGACCCCAGGAGGGGAGGGGCAGGAGGACAGGTGACAGATGGCAGATGCAGAAGAGACCTTTCTGTGCAACCTAAGACTCCTCATCACAGTCTCTGTTCCTCTCCTCATCTGTCGAGTGGAGGACTGTGGTTCTTTGAGACTGGTGCATGTTCCAGAGGTCGCTGCCAGCTTGCCATCTTCAAGATGGTGTGTGCATGAACACAAACAAGGCAACAGCCCTGAGCAATGCTGAAACAGGCAAAGGAGTGACTGCAGCCAGCCTGAGCTCACCGATAACAGCAAAGGGAGCAAGCAGAATTGCTTAGGCTACACAGTGGAGGTGATAGGACATACACAGAGGTTTCCTCTCCACCACCCTCCCCTCAGCCAGCTCTCCTCCTCCATCATTAAACAAATGTGTGCCTTTCAAGGCCCAGAAGTCATTCTTTGACTCTTTTGAGAGACATCACCATTGCATTTCTGCAGAACCTTCTCCCAGAACAGTAGTTGCTGCCTGTTCCACTGAACTGCATCAAAATAACCAATCCCCTCCTCCCTGCAACCACAACTCTGGGGTCATCATGGTTCTGCCAGAAGAAAATCTGTTTCTTCGACTGCATGCCACCTTTCCAAATGACCCTGCCTCACAGCTTTATTCTGTCAATTATCTCAGAAATTGCCTGGTTGGGTCCATACTATAAGCCTTTATTTCCTTTTGCTTTTTGCTCAAATTTTGTATTGGTTGAGCCTGACTCTGAAATTTGGTCTAGATTTTCATCCAGAACTTTTTAGCCTCTTAAGACAATGAGATTGGGCTCCATCGTTCTCAGAACTCTCATCTCAAAATTTTGGTTTTTTTTTTTTTTTAAATTTCAAGTCAATTGTGAATGACTTCTGAGAATAGTTTGCCTGCAACTCTAATTTAGCCCAGGAAAGAGGCAGAAACAAGTATCTCTTATGGAATGGATGTAACGAGTGGAGTGGTTAATTCAATCTATCCATCACTTTCTATCTACTCATCCTTTCTTCACTTTGCACTGTATGCCAATCACTGTTCAATGTCTTCATTATGCAAAAGTTAATGTTCCCCATCACTGCTTGCAAAGGAACCAGAGGCTATTAGAAGTATTAGGCACATAAATGCCTGTGTTCACATCACTTATGCATAAAGGAGCATATGCCTTTTATCCCACATGATTCTTTATTTGTACTTTTTGGATGAGCCAAAAGGACTTCATAAAAATGCTTCTCTACTTAAAATAGGAAAGTAGGATACATAGTATAACATCCTATTTTACAGGTAACCATATCATGTTGCAAAGATATGAAAATAACTGTAGTGTCAAGAAGACCTGGGTTCAAATCCCAACTCTGCCATTTCTAAAATAACACCTCTTGAATTACGTTACATCATTGGCAAGTTCGCTTTTCCTCCTGCAAGACACTACATGCCACACTCCAAGAGAGTTGAGAATACTGGGATAGCCGTGTGGAAGGACTTGGGTAGATGCTATTCACAAGCCACTCTGCTGCTGTTGGTACTGCAGATGTTCTGCCCTGAGTAAATGCCCTTCAGCACTCAGTTCAATTAGATTGCCCTCTATCCTTTACCCAGATTCAATTCACTCCCAGCACTTTCTCCATATCAACCTTCCTCTCCACAGTAACCCATCCCCTGTTCTCCCAGAAAATTTCTTACTTAATAAAGTTGCTTTCTCATAGCTGTTGAGAATGTGAGGGTGCTTTGAGACCCATTCATGAGATACTGGCAGTAAAACCCTGGGATTGCTGAGTCCTCACCTGGCCCCAAGCACCAATCATGTGCTATGCAAGGCCTCGTTGGCTCCATGTTCCATCCCTTCCTTCTGCAGCCATTGATGTGTGACTTTTCATTTTCTCCCACAAAGTCCATTTCCTTGTTCCTCGATTATGGTGGGACGTGTGACTTAGTTGGGCCAATGGTATGTTAGTAGACACGGACTGTGTTAGCCTGAGAGATGGATGGCATGAAACTCAAAACTGTAAAGGATTGTTGAGAGCAAATAGGACCCAGGCACATGGGAAATAGATCATGTTTTGGGCTGCAAGACTCCAAGATCTTAAAATGTCATTACATCTTTGTAAATAGGTTCAAGGTCGCCAATAAAATTTACCAAGATGCTTTGTCAAATCTGACATTCTGATGGTGATATTTGTGCAGAAACATGAAAAAGCAGATTAATAAAACTTATGAAAAAGGACAAAGTGGAAGTCTTTATCTAATTTCAAGACTTACTAACCTGCTAAACAAATAATAGTAATAATAATAATAATAATAATAATATTACTATAATGCTGTGCTAGTATCAGGATGGACATGTAGATGAAGGGAACAAAAAATTTCAGAAATGGAACTTCACATCACAGTTAATGGACTTTTTATACTAACTATCATGTTAATTCAATAGGAAAAATAATCATCTTTTACATAAGTGTTTCCTTGGTGTGTGAATATATGGGGAAGGAGAATTTTCAGGTCTTAACTCACAACATACAGAAAAAAAAAGCCTTGAAATGGATTAGAAACCCAAAGATAAAATATAGAACTATAAAATGCACAGGTGCAAACATGGGAGGAAACCCACAGCTATGTGAGAATTAATTTCTTAGGTGAAGCAATAAAGTGCAAATCATATAAAGTGGATGAATTGGATTTCATCAAAATTTAAAACTTCAGTCCTTCTGATGTCGTGGTTAGAAAGTGAAAGGCGGCGATCTGCAGTGTGCAAGGGAACCCACTCCGTTCATATAACCAACCAGGACTTCTGTCCGGAAATGAAGAACTCGAACTCAAAAAGAAGATGATCGCCCAGTAAAAAGCAGCCAAACGGACACTCCTTCAAAACGTATACTCATAATTAATAATCATATGAAACAATACTCAGAGTTATTGATCGTCAGGTAAATGCAAACTGAAAACACAGAGAAAAAGTGTTATTCATCTCCAGAATGACTAAAGTTTAAGACCAATGTTATCCATGCTGGGCTGGCGTAATGTAGAGAAATCGCAATGTTCACACATTGTTTTTTGATAGTAAAATGATTCAACCCCTCTTGAAAACTGCAACTTGACTCTGAAGTTGCACGTACTCCGAGTGTCTGACCTGGTGATTCCACCGCTGCTGCTGAGGACCAGACACATGTCCTTGACTCCTTAGAACTTCAGGGACACAACTGTAGAAGCAAAAGATTATTTTCATTTGCTTTCTTGGCTCCTTTTCTTTCATGTCCTGAAAAGATGTAACAGCTGCTAATGGATGAATTAGCATTAGCAATTTTTAAAAATCACTAGCGAACAATGTGAATATTTTAGCAAGCCTAAGAAGATGGATTCAGTCTGGCCTCTTGCTGCTGAGAGTGCTATGAGTCTCCTGGTTTTACTTTGGAGCAAGACATTAAATTTTTGTCCTGTTGTGAGTTTCTGTTTCCTAAGAGGAATGTGCATTTCCTGCTGAGTTGATTCCTAGCCCTCTGTCCTCCTCCTCCGTCTCTGCCTTTGTCTCAATATTCTTCTTTATCATCTTCTCCTTCTTCATCTTCTTCCCCATCTTCTGTTAGTTTTCTTTTCCTTTTCTTTCTCTTTAGATTACTTACATTTTATTGCACTTCTCTTCTTCACTAGGTTATCTCCATCCAAATTCCAGCAACAAATCATGCTCTGCCTTCTCTAAGCTTCACTTCTAAATGGGTGTAACATATTTTCCCTTCACACAAGAACCTTTGAAGGAGAGCTCACAAATGCAGCCCCCACACAGTTCGGAAAGAGGTCTCCCATCTGTGTACCCACTCGTTCCCTCCGTCCCACTTTCCCCAAAGCTCACAGCTTTCTCTCAACATGTTCAAAGTAGGATGCATTGCTTATATCCCAGTAACCACTACTTTTCTTCATTTATTGTGACTCAAATTAGTGTGACACTCAGAATTCTGTCAGGAGGTAAAAAAATCATCTTTATTAGGTAAACAACGGACATTTTTTTCTGTTATAGTGAGTTATTAGAGCAAAAAGATTTTTGCCTATCTTGTCATGAAGGCAATACGCATTATATCAGAAGAAATGGGACATAAGAGTGACTTCATAAGAGTTCTCTGGGGAAACTGTTGGTGCACCATCATCCCTACCTCTCTGCTATCTTTCTAAGACCACCACACGTTTTAAATGTGTGGCCTTAGCCTCTGTGTCCCACATGGCTCAGAGGAGGTGATCTCTTCTCCAACTCCCAACCCATCTGAACAGGAGAGATCCATTGCTACGGTCAGCAATGTGATGAGGCACGTAACTTAATCCTTCAGTTGTGCACAGATACCCGGCACGCACACAGCTTGGAGATAAGACTTTCATTTATTTATCTCTGGGAGCCTCTAGTCCTCAGTATGGACTCAGGGATGCCCTGAAGACACAGGATCTCTTAAAGAAAGACTAATTTCTTTATATATTTCTTGCCCTCACGAACCAGGACAACCATGAAGAGAGAGACTTTTTTATTTTTTTAAGTATTGTGAATAGGACTTAGTATTATTTCTAAAACTACAAAGCTTATAAATTAGAAAATCAGGGATAACAAATATGCATGTTTATTTCATGTGATACATCTGTTAAATACAATTTTAGAATCAAAGGTATCAAGAGTGAATAATCACAGACTTCGCATTTTAGAGAATGTCCCAGTTTATATGTTGTTTCAAGAACTGTCCTATTTTACTGTTGAATAAATCACTGAATCAGCATTTATTGATTGAGTACTATGTGCCTGGAAAAGAACAGAGTTCTGAGAATGTGATATTGGACCAATACCTGGTATTTTTTATGGAGAAAACATGAGTGAAGCAGCCACTGGATCATGGGTGTTGTTGAAAATGTCCCCAGGGAGGAGAGCACGGCCCATTAACCTGGGGAAGGAGCTCGGCAAGGCTTCAGGCATTGAGATCCTAATGGTGAGTAAGAATACCAAGTAGGCAAACAGGACCAGGGAGAATGTTCCAGAAAGGCATCCTTACATACAGCCCTTGTGGTCAGGAGGAAATGTGCTGAAAGGGATGGTCTCACTCTTTCCCATGGCGGCAGGAGGCCATAGGAGAGGCTGTGGTATAAGGAGGGTGATAGTTAAAGTGGTTTCATTTCCTGGAGAAGGAAAGGAGGCCTGGGCAGGTTGAAGGAAGAAAGCCAGGGGCCTGGGGGTTCAAGACCATCCCCATCCTCTTGCTTTTGCTGCTTTTCTCACTCCAAGCTGCTTTGTGGGAGGCGTGACACACGTCTCAAGGAGCTCAACATACTTGGGAAACAGACGGGCAAGAGTGGGGACAGCAGAAAGAGAAGAGCTGGTAAGTTGGACCCCAGAGGGGGCAGAGGGCAGGACTGTCAGGCTGAGGGTGAGCAGAAGACTCATAAGAAGTCAGATTGTCTTCTGTGCATCAACGCTTGACGATTTAAGGACTGTTTACACTGTCATTCAAGTTCTTTAATCAAAATCAAGGTAAGTTTAAAGAAATGACCACAGGAGAAGTGGATGGAATGAAGGTCACAGCCATCCTGAAACAGTCTCCTAGGAAAGAAACTGGACAATAGCTTTGAAGGATGTGACCAAAGAGAAGAGAGAAGAGGAACGCTGGAGGAAGACATTGGTTTTCAGAACTACTATCAGCAAGCAACTTCAAAGCTTCCATTTTCTCACTTAATGGGATCTCTTAGAGCAGGAGATGTGAGGATAAAAAGCAAAGAGAAAAGAAATATGGTTAATTAGGGAGTGAAGAGAATCTTGCAAAAAATAGCAATGTCAAAAATTGGATTAAACACTGTGTCCTTGAGAAATAAGAACATATCCAGATGAGAATAGCCAAATGACAAGCCCTCAGTGGAGTAATTAAGAGAACTAGTTAATGCCATTACAGAGCACTTAATGTTTCTTGGCAGATGTGTGGGACACCTACGTAATGCCAAAGAGAGAGAAGAAAGAGCCAGAGCTGGTATACCAAGCACATGTGTGCCTGGGTATGCAAATAGAAACAGCACTCCATCCCGCTCTGAGGTCAGCAGGGCTGACAGTTCGTGTCTCCACTTCATAGTCTGGGTTGTTGGCATCCCTTGATGATGAACTTCAGGAATAGCAGCAAACATTTTCCTTTATTAAACACTTTTTTATTTGCTTTTTTATCAAAATTGGAAATCAATGTACCTTCAGTTATTGCATAGCATAATTTCAGTCCTTTACAAAAAGTTTTTTGTTAAAATTAAATGAGTTTGTAGAGTTTTTTTTTTATTTTTAAAACAGAATTTATTGATCCTGATATTGAATTTCCTTCCTTTGCATTTGTAAAGCTGAATATTTTCCCTAACCTCGATTCCAGTATCTGTTTAATAAGTCACTTGCTAGAATGTGACATAGTCATTAAAGGTTTTGTTTTCAGATTACAATCTCAATACATCATGCATGATGACATTTTGCAAGTGTGGAGAAGTTGGCGAGCCTGATAAAAGAGGGAACAAAAGACAGAGAAGGGAGTGGATGAGGGCCAGACGCTGTTGGCAGGGAGGACCAGATTCATTGTGTGTTGACCACATATTTCAAGCCAGGTGTTCTCCATGCATGTACATATTAAAAATGTACAGCTGTTTTGGTTTGTTTGCACTGCTATAACCAGACACCCAAGGATAGCTAATCTATAGAACATAGATCTATTTCTTATCGTTCTGGGTCTGAGACTTTCAAGGTCAAGGGACCCACGTCTGGTGAAGGTCTTCTTGGGCATCATCCCATGGTGGGAGGCAGAAGGGTACAGGAGTACATGCTCCCATATCAAACCCATCCTTTAACAAGGAACCCACTTCTGCCCTGACCTACTACTACTGTGATGACAGCATTAACCCATTGACAAGGGCAGAGCCCCAGTGACCTGCCCGTTGAAGACCCCACCTCTCAACACTGTTGTACTGGGGATCAAGTTTCCAGTGCATGAAGTTTGAAAGGCATTTAAACCATAGCAATAGCATAGCTCAGTCAAGGATGGAGGATCCAATTATCATCATTCCCATTTCACAGATGGGTAAAGTTATTTCAGAAATGTAAATTCATCATCCATATAGAAGTAATACCAGTCAAAGCTGAATTTAGCAGGATAATTTGAATTCACTCTAACAGCATGTTTTTAATAAAATTAAATGAATTTTTGCTTCACAGTGAATATTATTTTTCAAACATTAAAAACATAATCAGACTGACAAAAGGAATAATCTGTAAAGATTCCTCTTTTGCCTGCTTCTTCTACAATGTGTCATATCCTACTTTGTGAAATAAAATGTTTGGACTAGATGCTACTAAAGTCCCTTTCAATTCTAGAATTTTCTGATAATGATTTGGATTTTGGCACCCAGGATATAATCAAGAAATCTATTAAGTACCAGATACCCAGGCTATGTGTCAGTTGCTAGGATGTGAAGATGAAAGTCAGTGTTATTACATCTCATGAGTCCATAAACTTAGGTTGCTGAGAGTCATTGAGGGGAAAGGAAACAGAAAGAGCAAGAAGCCAAGGAAACTCGGGACATAAGATCACGACCTACCTTCAACCACATTCAGGTTGCCATTAAGTTAAACGTAATGAAACCAGAAGGACCTGTAATGCTATGTCAAGTGCCCACTCTTCGACTCCAAGCAGGAAAATGCAGTTTTCCCTGGGCCACTGGGTCCTTCACTTTTGAAGGACCTGCGTGACCTAAAACTTTGGTTAAATAATTTTTATGCTTTTCTTTTGTTAATCTGTCTTCTGCTACATGTGTGTCAGTCATGGGTCTTATAAGGGATAAAGTGAAGATTTTATTTTTTTGTCCTATAGCTACATAACTTATCATAAAATTTCTACTCATCATATATTTTTTTATTTTTACAGACTTCATTTTGATTCATTGTACACATATGGGGTACAAATTTTCCTTTCTGTGGTTGTGCATGATGTGCATTCATATCATTCTTGTTAATCATACATGTACATAGGGTAGTGATGTCTGTCTCATTCCACCATTTTTCATACCCCCCTCCCCACATTTAGAATTTTACTAAGACAGTTTACTTAAATCAATATATCTAAGTGTTATCACGTAAACATGCAACCAATCCAAACTCATTCATTAGGTATATGACATTATTCTCACCAGTGTGTATCTGAAATCCAGTGGGTTTCATACATCTCCACCTCACTGGCCCCATTCCCAGTACTCGGTGTCCATATGTGTCTGCAAGATTAAACAACACAACTCCAGAGGTGATAGAGCAATGCTAGTGTGAATATCTAATTGAGCATTATTTTTCCAATGCAATAAAACAAATTACGGCTCTTACCCTTTTTTTTCCTCCAATAAAATATATATTTTCCCTTCCACTTTAATATATTTTAGTTATCCACTTTCATAAAAATCAGGTGAACATTATGGAAAATGCATTTCCAAACTCATGAAGAGGGAGATACTGCAATCTGGCCAGCTGTTAATAAAAGCCTGCAGTTAGAAGTCAGCAATGCCTCTAACATGATTGTCCCTGAATCCCAATCCAGCAGACCCAGTGATACAGGAAACTGCTGAGCAGTTAATGGACCGAGGTTGTATTATGTAAGGAGTCCACATCAGCTCCAGATGTTCACCTTAGCCTCCTTTCTCTGTCCTCCTGCATCTCTAGCTCCTGGCCTTGGGATGTCCTCACAAGTCCCCCGAGAGTTCAGAGCCAACCGCGGTTGCCTCTAAGAATTCAGTACTGTGCTACAATGTTCTGGTAGCCTCCCAGCACCACCTGCCTCCTGTGCCAGTGGACTAGACCTGACACACAAGTGTTCCATTATCAAGTGTGATACGCTTCATCATTCTCATTCTTCTTCTCATTGTTATTATCATAGTAACTCAATGCACTGACATAAATTGTAAGAAATATCATACACAAAGTGCATGCTGCTCATAGCAAGAGTTTGCGTTTTTTACTGCTTTTCCTGCAGCCTTGAATCTTTCACATTGTGCCTGGCCCATCAGACAGAATATTCTCTTGCTGACTGACAAGATTTGGATATGAAGACATGTATCTTTCTTTTCCTTCCAAATTTACAAGCATCCATGGAACAAGACAGGTAAAGATCTAATATCAGCTTTATTATTATCAAATAACAAGGTTTTTCATAGACCTATGGCCAAATTCGCCAATCCCTCCACCTAACCCCTGTCAGTCACCAGCAGATTCTCACTGTGGAGCAGTCAGGAAGTAGAATTTTCTTGCTTTTGATGAAAATGTGAGCAAACTGGCACACATTTTTCTGCAATACCAATAATTGCTTGAAGCCTCCCCAACGCCTGTCCTAGCAACATTAGACAGATTCAGAGCACCCCAGATGTCTTCCTGTTCAGGGGCTCACTCTACTCTCTGCCCAGGACATGAACCCTACCTGAGTCACTCAGCTCAGTGGTTGTTTCTGGCTCTACACTAGCCAATATCTCATGATGCATGTAACTCACCTTTCTTCCTCCTCATGAGCTGGTGGAGTAGGTAGTCATTAGGCTAGCTCCAGTGCTTTACCATCACTGAATCACAGAAAGAATCCTGTCCAATCACACACTGGTTCTTAGATTTCTGCTTGGAAATGACAGACTATACTTCCGGTCCAAGCTCACAGACCAAAGCAGTAGCCATATCCAGCACCAAAGGGATAAAAAGTACATCATCTAAGGCCCAGAGGAGCAGACTCCTGATGCATCTGATGCACGTAATTAACAACTAGTACAAGGGCAAAGCAGAAATCATGTTCCAATGCCTGTGACCCCTTTAGGGTACCTAATGTTTTAGGGAGATAGTATGAGGGAACAAGGTAAAGAATGGGACTGGAAGACGCCTGGGTTCCTCTCTGTTCAGAACGTACCACATAGCAAGTTATTTAACTGATGGCTTCCCAAGTCAAGTTTCATCTGATGGCTAATAAAATTAACTGTGAACTTAGAGGAAAGTTTATCTTCCTGTCTTTAATTCCTCCCTATGGCAGTGAAACCTTATGCTGTGGGCTTTATTGTGTCCCACTATGATTTATAGTTGAAGCCCTAATCCATAATACAAGGACATTTGGAGATGAGAACTCTAGAAGATAAAGGTTCAGAGGAGCTTGAGGGTGGGGCCCTCATGATGGGATTAGTGCCTTTATGAGAAACACAGAGCTTTCTCTTCTCCCTGTCCACACAGGGAGAGAAGGCAGCTGCCTATGAGTACGGAAGAGAGCTGTCACCGGGGAACTAAATCTGAGGGCACCTTGATCTTAAACTCCACACTCTCCGAACAGTGAGAAAAGAATTCTTGTCATTTAAGCCATCGAGTGTGTGGCATTTTGTTATGGTGCCCTGTGTGGACAGATAGACCTTGAAACCGCTCTCTGCTCCTGAGTCTCAGTTCATCATCTGTAAGTTGGATGTTGTCCTCTGCACCCTACGTTCCCATATGGTTTTAGGGAAGAATGAGAAACAAATGAGATCAGGTCCTAAATGTCCTCTGTGAGCTGCACCAAAGTTGCATGAGTGAGACTTTCTATGAATAGTGCATTGGAGCCCCTTATTTTCCATCTGAGGAATTTTCTTCTTCCCAGTTTTGGCCATATGCTGGTTTACAGCCAAAAATAAGTCGTGCTAGTGACATTAAGGACACATGATCAGTGATGATGCCACAGATTTAACAGCTGCAGCAGGACCAGTGAGAAGCCCCCTTGCCAATGCTATTGCTTAAACTGAATCAGCCTCCCCAGGGCAGTCGGAACACAGCTGAGATTCCATCAGGACATCCATCAGTGGAGATGGTTGGCAGAGCCAGGTCAGAAGCAGCTCCACGTTGATAACCCTGAGTGGTCATGGCCAAATCACTTAGCCTCTCTGCACTTGGGTGGAGAAAGCTGCTAAACCATATGAATAGGATTTCTTATCTTACATGCCTGTGAGGGGGAAAACAAGTTGTTCCAAAACCTAAATGATTCATTTGTTTCATGCGGAGGCCCAGGAACAATGCTCTATCAGGTGGAAAGAGATGAGCAACAGAAGCTAAGACCCTAGGGAGCATTCTTGAGCATTGTCAGTGGACCCAGACCCAGGAGGAATTTTGTTCTTTATCAGTGCATTATGCAATTAGTTCTTTCAATATTATGAATTGCTTAATGTGCTGGGGCAGCAAAACACAAAATAGAAAAGCCCCCTGTCCTCATAAGGAGAAGGAAACCAATCTAAGGAATAATCCAGCATTCTATAGATTCAGGTGCAATAATACCATGGAGGAGCATAAGGGCAAATAAGGCAAGGATCAAGATGATGTAAAAGATGTGTGAGCAGGAATGTGGTGTTTATTAAGCAAAGCAAGACAGTTGGTAATCAATTTCAGGTTTATTGGCCTTGGAAGATTATCCAACAAATTTTAAAAAATGTTTTGCTGAATCTTGTATGTCATCTATGACAGATAGGGTTTTGTCAGGTTTACATGAAATGATGCATATCAGAGCTCACTGCATCCTGAAATTATAAGAATTATTTCAAAACCAGCCAGACATGCCTCCTGCCCCAGAGCCATTCCTTCCTGCTGAAATAACCCACCAGCCACTCTGCCACCAGCACCACCTGAACAGTTTTGGAAACACCTTGCTGAAGCCTTGCAGTCTTGAATTCAACCCGACTTCTGCCTGACATTCTTAAGTGAACTAACAGAAGCTGTGGAGGAGCACCAAGAACATCCAGGTCAGCCTCCCACTGCTCTTGTGAGCCACTCCACACATGATTGACTGGCATCCTCAGCACCCTGCCCTGGGACTCTGTCCCTCAAGTATGAGTGGCACACCAGCCTTTGCTCCATTCTTTAGTGACACAAGGCAAGTAGAAGGGATGATGACATTGATAAAGCAGTTCTGATATATATAAAGTAAAAGTCTGAATTTCAAGAAGAAAGCTTCTATGAAGTTTCAATATTTTCCAAAATATCTGAACAAATGTGTTCCTTAGAGAACAGAGAGAGGATGGGACTGTGGAGGGAAAGGCAGTTGGACTGGTCCTCTCAGGCAGCTTGGACAGAATGCCCTGGACTGGGTGGTTTAAACATCAGAGACTTACTTCCTTGTAGTTCAGGAAGCTGGAAGGCCAAAGGCAAGGTGCAGCAGGCTGGTGTCTGGTGAGGGCTCTCCTCCTGGTCGCAGGTGGACCTTCTTGCCTGTCCTCACATGGCCTTTCCTCAGTGGTTGCCACACGTGTTACATAAGGGCCTGCCATTATGACCTCCTTTACCAAACCCTGTCTCTATATATAGGTACATTGGGGCTGAGCTTTAAGGTATGGATCTTAGGGGGACAGAATTCCACCAGAACTGCTGGTCAGCCTATATGGATACAGAGAGCCCATCAAAAATTGCATGACTGATTTTGACATAAGGGCACACAAAATTTTCTTTTTCTGGAAATATTTGCAAAAAAGAAAGAAAGAGAAGTCTTTCCACTGATGTCTGAATAGTCACCATCAGTGTGTGCTTTTGATAGATAATACATTTCAGGCACAGGAAGAAATTTGAAAAGTTTATTTTGACCTTAAAAATTGATATTTAATGTATTAATATTACAGTATTCAAATCATATTCTTCTTGTGTGTTTGCATTTAATTTAAAAATCATTTATTTTCTACTTATAAATCCAGAAAATATTAACAAAGCTTTTAAGTAACCTTTACAACCTGAAAAAGTTCATCACGTTTTAACTTTTATTTATTGATTTAATATATTCATTTTCATTTTTAAATACTTCAATTTCTTATAAACTAAATTTCCTGGGTACTTAATGAGCTTCCATAAGTCTAATAAACCAAAATTATAATTATGTTTTAATGCCTTTCACAGATATAGTAAAACTTCCTTAAACCATTCAACTTAGAATGACATGCAAAATAAAATTTTCAATTCTACATTTTAAATTGAAATCAATTTAATCTGTTAGATACTCTACAATGTCAAATTATATTTTAATATACCAAATTCTCCTAAGTTATAGGTGATTAAAATGTCAAATAATCTCAGGTTATTTCCAAACTTAATGCAAAAATAATAGTGCTATGTGATCTAATTTGCTTTATCCTGTTATGAATTAAGGGTATGAATTCCTGTGGTGAAGCTACTCACTCACTCATCCATTCATCATACAACCTCCAGAGCCTACTGCGTGCCAGGCACCATCTGAGACACCACATCTAAAGCAGGAGGAAAGGAAACCCAAGCTCAGGAAGTGCAAGCACAGGAAAGAGCAAAGGCAGAGAGTCTAATGAGAACAAGAAATTAATCCATGAGATGTTCAAAAGAGATTACCATGGAGAAAGGAAGGATGGGCAGAGCATTCCTAAGTTATTAAAGTGGCATTTAAAAATAGCATAGTAAGGAAAGCACTCTGAGAGTAGGTGACATCTGGGGGAACCTGGAGGAGGTAGTTAGCCCTGCAGGTGTCTGGGTCAGGAGCAGTCCATGCAGAGAGATGAGAAAGCACAAAGGCCCCAAGAAGGGAATGCAGCTGGCATTTTAGGAACAGCCTATAGTTCCTCTCAGGATGGCTGAGGGGGGAGCCAGGAGAAGAGAGCAGAGGATGAAGTGAGAGGGGAAGAGGTGTAGGTGGCCTTGTCCTCTTGCCCATTTATTCTGAATGATAAGGAAACTCTGTGCCTTGAGGGGAGCATGTGCCTGAGAGGAGGTGGCACAGAAAGATGTAACATTAGCAGGATGACTCCAGCCCCCTGCTATTGAGACTGCGTGTGTGAGTGGCAGGGGGTGCCAGGGAAGAGGCTGGGAGAACAGGTAGAGGACTGCACCATCTTCCAGCTGAGTGTAAATCAGGTTTTGATCAAAGTGGAGCCATACATACAATGAGAAAAGGTCAGATTCTGGAACGAGGAAAAATGAAACCCAAAGAGCCCACTGAAACTCTAATCTATTGGTGAATGACGTTTGCTTTGAGTTACTGGCAGAAGGAAGTAGAGAAGACTGTAGGAGAGGCCAGTCTAAAGGGAAGGAGGGTGTTCACTTGGGGACATGCTACCTTTGGGAACTCAATGGAATGCCACATGGAGAAATCAGGTCGGGGTCAGATAAGTGACCCTGAACACAGACAGTTCCATGCTAAGCAAACTCCATTACCTATTCGCCAAGCAACTTGGGTTTTCATATCGACCAACAATTTTCATGGGGACATGAAAATCAGAACTGGAAATGGCAGGGGTGTTTTTTCACTTATCATCTTTAAATAGGAAATATAAAGTAGATCCATAAGGCCACTTCTCCAAATGGGGTCTCAGGGTTCCTCAGATTCCAATTATAGCTAATATAGTTATTAAGCCAGTGTTTTTGTTGCTTTTATTGGTATTATTTTTTAGTACAACTTACCTCTTTATTGTCTGAAATAATTTTTACCTACTTCCTGTCTGACAGGGCTATGATTCTCATTGATATTTAAAAGATTTGATCAGATATTATATCTAATTTTCTTTCTTGATTCATGGTCTTAATGCTGGAAGTAGCACAGCAAAAATAAGAAACTTGAATGCGTCTTCTCTTTGGTTTTCGTTTTGAATTTTGGGGGAAGCTCTGCCCACTCAGGCTTATCTTGAGGGGCAGACACTGTGGGGAGGGACAACAATGGAAGATCCGTCACACCTTACCTTTTCTTGATCTGAAAGAGTTAAAGTGACAACAAAAAATTTTGTCTTTCCAAAAAGTTAACAGAAGTGAACCATATGAGAAACACAGTGTTCAAAGACCAATTTTGTCTAATTAATTGTAATGCTCTTGGCCTTGTATTCCCCCAGATTTTCCAGCAGGACAGAGACATGCATCCTCTCTCAGAGCATAATACCCAACCACCCCACTTACCTACATTCTCAAACAGGAAAAAATGCTTCCTGAGCCATCCAAGCAGCCTTATAGAGACCCCCATGTAAGGAGACGTGTGCTTTCTTTAAAACACTCCCCTACTCCCCAAGTCTTTCATAAGGCTACCTTCCAAAAGTTTAACTAATGCTCAGTAATCACAACAGGGAAATTAGCTATTACAGGAAGAGCTATTGGAAGTAAGCAGTGAAATCTAAGCAGAGACAGAAAGAGAAAAAACTTGCACATCAGAGAAACTCAAATCAAAACCACAAAGATCCACCATCTTAGTAAAAATGACCTTTATCAGAAAGACAAGATAATAATTGTTAGTGAGGAAGAAGAGGGAATTCCTAGCACACTAGTGGTAGGAATGTAGATTAATATAATTCTTATGGAAAACTGTATGCATTTTCCTCCAAAATATTTTAAAAAGAACTACAATATCATCCAGCAATCTCACCACTAGTTATTTATCCAAAGGAAATGAAATCAGTATGTCCAAGGGACCTCTGCACTGCCATGGTTATTTCAGAACTATTCACAACAGCCGAGAAATGGAAACTATCAAAATGTTCATCCACTAAATGACTGGATAAGGAAAATGTGGTACATATACACAAGCAAATGCCATTTGGCCAATAAAAAGAATTAAATTCTGTTATTGCAGCAGCGTGGCTAGAATTACAGATCAGTAGGTTAAGGAAATAAAGCACAGAAAGATGAGTAACTCATGAGCTCATTTATATGTGTAATATAAAAAAAAATCATCTACTAGAAGTTGCAAGTAAAATGTTGGTTACCAGAGGCTGGGGACAGTGGAGAGAGGGAAAGCTGGAGAAAGGTTGATCATTGGGTGGCGATTTATGGTTAAATAGGAGTAAGCAGGTATTTACGGATACCAGGGTACACTTGTAATCCCAGCTCCTGAGGAGGCTGAAGCAGGAGAATCTCAAGTGCAAAGCTGGCTTGGATAAGAACAAGACCATCTCAAAAAACAAAAAAAAACAAAACAAAAAAGACAAACAAACACAAAAACCAGAAGCAGCAGCCTTGAGAAGCTCTGGCTTACTATTGCACACTAGGATGACTAGAGGTGACAATTATAAAGCATACATTTTCAAAAGCTAGAAGAAAGGATTTTGAATGTTCACTATAAAGAAATGCTAAATGTCTGAGGATGCAGATATTTGTAATTTGATTTAAATATTATGTAATATATATAGAAGTACCAAAACATCACGTGGCACTCCATTAATATGTACAATTTCTTATTTTTATATATCAGTTAAAAATAAGCGTATTTAAAAAATAACTTACTTCCAAGACTCAATCATCTGTAATTACAATCAGATACTAAATTTCTCATTGGTGACCCCAGAACCTGGATTAAAACTATGTAAAACAACCATGTCCAGGATTTAGTTTTATTCTACCACATTTGGGGTTAAAATTTAACTTTCTTTTTATTCCTTTTTAAAAATCATACCCTGATTTACTGCAATTCTTTAAAAGTAGACAAAAATGGCATTTGCCATTTTCCATAATTACTCTATGAAATGCTCAGTTCTCATTTGCTGATGATCCTGTTGATGTTTTCTCTTGAGGATCACGTGCCCTGAAAGCAGCTTTGGACTTGGCATTCTGTCTCGTCTGTACTGTACTCTAATTAACCAGACACTTTCTTTCTACTTTTCATGTTAAGCCCTAATTTTAGGAAGCATTCTGTACGAAGCTTGCTACATGAACAGGTTAGACGCAGCCACCTTCTCATTGACTGGCTCTGCTGTGTTGGCACAAGTTCCATTTCTCATGAGTGAAGAGCACAAAAACTTTATTTCTTTAAATGATGCGCAATGTTTTTTTTTATTTTGTTCTTTTATTCTCTGTATACAATTCACTAATTTACAAATATATTTAGGTATTCCAAATATATGAAAAATTAGAGTTTACCCAGCATACTTGTGGTCTAATTTCTACAAGACAATTTCTATGTAGATGTCAAATTTCAGTCAGATACTTAATATTTATGAATATGATAATTTTCAAATATTTCATTTTACTTTATTTTAGAAGGCATTGTTCTAAAATATTTCTGTGTCCAGTCTTACAGCTCCCTGAATTAGAGATCATTAGTATAACCAGGAAATTCAAACACCACACACTAAATGGAAGAGCTAAAAAAACAGCTGAACTCTCCTGTCCTGCGTTCCTTGCTTCTAGAGGTGGACTCATGGTCAACTCTGAGTCTAGAGTCCTTTCAGAAGACTGATTTTACCCTAATTTAAAATTTACAAAAAAACAAATAATCAACAAAATATTGCTGTTAATGGATATTTATCTAAATATTTAATTCCAACTGCTTAATAAAAGATGATTTTTTTCTCACTTTAAATATTTGTAAGTATTCCAGAAATAAATCAATCAGTTCTAGGTACTAAAA
This sequence comes from Glaucomys volans, assembly GCA_020662805.1. NCBI lineage: Eukaryota > Metazoa > Chordata > Mammalia > Rodentia > Sciuridae > Glaucomys > Glaucomys volans. Next base: position 527,101 of record JAJEJO010002812.1, on the reverse strand, counting down.
AATAAACTACACATCCTGTAAACTTTTCGAAATTCCTTCCAATCATAATCTTGCATTGTTAATTATCCAGTTACTCTATTGAACCTTCTCACTTCTGAACACCTGTCATTTAAGGTCAAGATGAGTCAGGCTCTGCCTATGTTCTGTCTGGTACCTTGTTTGTTTGTTATCATCAGTCCAGACTGCTATAGCAAAGATACTAGACACTGGGTGATTTAAACAGCAGACAAATATTTATTTCTCACAGTTCTGGAGACTTGGAGTCCAAGATCAAGCCTTCAGCAGATCTGGTGCCATGTGAGGGTCACTTCTCATTCATGAGTGGTGACTTCTTGCTGTGTTCTCAGGTGGGAGAAGGTGCCAGGGAGCTCTGTTGGCCTCCCATAAGGTCACAAGGTTCATTTACAAGTGCTCCACCTCCAGGCCTAATGATCTACCCATGGATACACCTCCTAATATCTTCACATTGGGGTTAGAGTTTAAATATATAAATTAGGAGGGGACATAATTATTCAGTCTACAGCAAAGTTCTAACCAAAATTTGTCCCAATTAAGAGCTTCTGATTCCTCCTGGTGTATGGGCATTCTGCTGATTTCCTTCTCTCCTGTACTTCTCATTTTGCCCACTTGTCATTTGGAAAATATTTGAGATGCCTTTGAGTTGTGTTTGAGTGCAGGAGCTTAAGAGAGCTGGGTTCTCAGCTTCATAGAGTTGGTGGAGTGATTTTGTACTTGCTTTTGAAGAGCAGATGGATGGATGTATGTTTCTGCCACTTAGAACTTAGGAGGGCAGAGCAAAATTTCTTCCTCCTCCTCCTCCTCCTCTTCCTCCTCCTCCTCCTCTTCCTCCTCCTCCCCCCTCCC